>OY757913.1:54958732-55018732 GCA_963585895.1 Sepioteuthis lessoniana
CAAAACGGAGGTTGTAAATGGAATGGAAATCTTTATAACATTAACAAAAGACAAAACTCATTAGCGGCGTGAAGAAGGTACCCACTGCTAGTGGTGACAACTTAATCAGCAAATTTTTAGTTATTTGTCACGCGCCCCACCAAACGGGCGAGTATGGCGCAAGGGCTTTTTTAAGGTGGGTCCGGGCGCAGGACCGTAGTGCAGACAAGTCGGACGGCTCCAAATGAAGCTCGAGGAGGGTTGGCTGATTGAAGTGAATGCCGGGCTTCCCCGACACCCTATCCACGTCAGGCAGGCTCAACTGAGTAATACGTAGCCGCCTAAGGCAGTTAGCATATTTTACCCCCCACTTCTTACCATAGTCTCCAACGTATTTATGATTGGTTGGTTGTTTGGGTTTTATGGCATATCAACCTTTGTAGGTTATTTAACACCAAATCCATTTTTATGAAAATAGTTCTATTTCAAATAATTCAGTTTAGGATAAGTACGCAGTTTAAATGTAAGTACAGATAATTTGTCAAAAACATTTCTATTTCAAGCAATTCAGTTTTGTCAAGCAGTCCTATTTCAGTTAATTCAGTTCAGTATTAGTACAGATTTTGTTAATATAGTTAAAGGTAAAAAAAATTATATATTACACAATTCAGTTTAGGGTAAGTACTGTTTCAATGTCAAAAACAGTTCCATTTCAAAGAATTCAGTTTAGATTAAGCACGCGGTTTAAATGTAAGTGCGGTTTAATTGTCAAAAACATTTTTATTTCAAGCTATCCAGTTTAGTCAAAAAATTCAGTTTAGCATTAGTATACAGTTAGTTCTATTTAACCCATAGATAGGACCCTATCAGGTGCTACCACGCCGGGCCAGAGTGGACCTGGGAGCAATGGCAATGAAGGGGTGCTCCGCATTCCCCAAAGCTCCAGCATCACTAGAACCTCACCATCAAATTGTTTAGTAAAATATCCAGGAAACTCATTGGGTGGGGGTCTTACCCCTCTGTAGAAGTGCAGTCGGTGTATTCTACAGCCCCAGCCGACTGGGCAACGTATTTATGATGGTTGGTTGGTTTGGTTGGTTTATTGGATTTTATGGCATATCAACCTTTGTTGGTTATTTAACGCCAAATCCATTTTTATGTAAATAATCTGTTCTTTTTAAAACAATTCAGTTTAGCAGAAGTACACAGTTTAATGGTCAAAAACGTTTCTATTTCAAACTATTCGAGCAGTTATATGTAACAATTCAGTTAAGTGTAAATACAGTTTTAATGTCAAAAATCTGTTCTATTTGAAATAATCCAGTTAAGCATAAGCACGCAGTTTAAATGTAAGTACGGTTTAATTGTCAAAAACATTTTTATTTCAAGCTATTCAGTTTATTCAAACAATTCAGTTTAGCATTAGTAAGCTGTTAGTTTTATTTAACCCATAGATAGAGCCCTATCAGGTGCTATCACTCCGGGCCAGAGTGGACCTGGGAGCAATGGCAATAAAGGGGTACTCCGCATTCTCCAAAGCTCCAGCACTGCTGGAACCTCACCATCAGATTGTTAAGTGTCATATCCAGGACACCCCTTGGGGGGGTCTTACCCCTCTGCAGAGGTGCAGTCGGTGTATTCTACAGCCCCAGCCGACTGGGCAACGTATTTATGAGGAATGGGACCTACCCATTAATATTCATAGGTAGGGTATATAACAAAAACCATCCTTGTAAAAGAATTGCAGTGGTACTTTATTTAAACCATAGTTGCGGGGGGATAAGTGGGCTCATACCTTTTTTTAAGGGTATTAGTTCGAAACAGAACGTAATAGCACAACTGGAATTCGAATTCACCTATTTCGTGGCGGTAGTAGAGAACCTAAGCCATAACGTCACGGGGTCTACCCTTTACTTATTTCGTTATATATATATATATATATATATATGTTGAATTCAAAATTTTCCTTCTCTTAGACTGGTTGCCTAACTAAGACCAACGAACCCAGTCTGCAGTACTATTTCCTCATTGCTGGGTGGAGAACAGATTCATTTAGTCTTTTCTCAAGAGTATTAGTGCGAAATAAAACGCAAATTGCTTCGTTCACGATTGAAAATAGAGTCACCGATTCCATTTGCTTCGACAACAATCGTTGCGCTAATAGCGCCTTAATATATATATATATATATATATATATATATATATATATGTGTGTGTGTGTGTGGTAATTTACGAAGCTTTTTGCTTAGATATGACACAAGACCGAATGAATGAGGCAACCAATAGACTCGAACTCACTCTTGTAGGTTTGCTAGTCAAGTTTGCTAACCATGACACAACTCGAGACGCCCACACTACTCTATGAGAGAGAGACACAGACAGACAGACAGACAGACAGACTGTGAAAAATCAGGTTAACATGCTTCCCTATACGGATAGCTTCTCTGAAATGAATTTATTATCCCACAAAAATTTAATCATTATGCGGCAAGGGAGATAAGTATGCCAGCTTTTTTATTTACTTTTCAGATATATATATATATATATATATATATATATATATATATATATAAGACGTGGAATTTTATATATAAATTGATTGGTAGTATTATGAGTTTTTCCTGAATATTCTTATTGTGAACCATCTTGGAATTCCCATGTGTTGTGTACATAAATCCTAATACCAATGTGGTTGTTGATGTGCTTGTTTTCATGAAGAAGTTCTAATGCGAGTTTATTGTCCCATAATATTGAGAGGAGCCTTTTATTGTCTGCGAAGAGAAAAGTATTATGGCCCATAAAATGTATCTACTATTAATGAAAGGCATCATTTGTGTGCACATTTATGCATATATATATATATATATATATATGTATATAAGTCCAAGATTACGTTAACTTGATAACGAAAAAATAAATATTTACTTAAAGCTGCAAATATTTCTGCTTTAATATAATCTTCTTTCTTATGAATACACTCAATACAAGGCTTCACCATTGATCCTACGGTTATTTAAAAACTTTCGCTTAGTTAAGTCACAAAACCAGAGAAATGAGGGTGGCACCTAATGAGAATCGAAACCGTCGCTGCCGCTTCGCCTGTGATGCATTGCGGCATCTCGAAGAAAAACGGCGGAGACAAAGACATCAAGAGATAATGACGAGTTCAAATCCGGAGAAGGAAAAAGTTAGACACATGGTCACAAAAATACTACTCTCTTTAAAAATTGGTGTTACAATCTCTCTCTCTCTCTCTCTTTCTGGACCTGTGTCAAAAACGTGGAGAGGTAAAGTAGAATTCCCGAGTTAATGAAGAAAATGTTCGATTGTTTTATAAATCGTTGATCATATCCAATTATTAAGGTGGGGGCGTTTGCTAGCCCCTAAATTTAAGTCATTCCATGTCGTTTGTCCGTTACTAACAAACAGACCAATTTTCAAAAATCCACAACTAACAAGTGTGACCATTTCTCGTACCTACCGCAAGAGTTCCCATGATTGACCTCTGTTGTCAGTCTCACAATTAGGCACAAGGTTAACTGGTGGTGAAAAGCAGCCACTACATTATATTACTAAACTGAGCTGAGTTAGTTAGAAGTCCAAGCGTATAGGGTACCTAGTAAGAATCGAACTCATTCGTAATTATCTGCAAGCCTTGCTCATTAATCATTAGATCATAGGGGTGCAGTTTCTAAAATCTATGAAGAGCTTAAATTTGGTATAAAGGATCTTCTAGAGAAGATCGAACTCACAATTCAACAGTCATTAGTAGGCCAGATGACGCACAGTTATCCGAATATAGGGTACCTTTAAAAAAAGGAAGTGTCACTTTGGTTTGGCACAAGAACAAAAATGTGGAACAACTGATGAGGATCGAACTTACTACTCAAAAGTAATTAATCTGCGAGACTAGTTTGTTACGTAGAACACCGCACTGAAGAACCATCAATGTACATTATTAATTTTCAAACATTTCAGAAAGAAATTTAAAATCAAGCTCATAAGCGTAACAGGTAACGAACAATTTGATTCATCGTCCAGTTTGAAAATTCTTGTCTTTCTCTCCCTCTCACATACTTCCCTTGTCTCCCTCTCTCAGTCTATCTCACACACACACACTTCTCTTGTCTCTCTCTCTCTCACACACTTCCCTTCTCTCTCACTCCTACCCTATGTCCGTTTGGTTTGGTTTCTTTGTTTAATGGCATATAAACCTTTGGAGGTTATTTAATGCCAACGCCATTCTCCTAGAAGAACAGTAGTGGTACTATTTAACCCATAGTTGGGAGGATAAGGGGGTTCATACCTTTCCCAAGGGTATTTGCCCGAAAGTGAACGTAATCGCGCAACTGGAGTATGAACAGTCCTTCGCTTTAACCATTACACCACGAGGACATCCCCTCCTAGGTCCGTGTACTAAGTAACGTGATTATGTACAAAAATATTTAAAATCAACACACTGATGAAAACGTTATTCCCATTGATAGAAACAGTACTGGAAGTTTTCAACTGGCACTGCTTTAAGTTGGTTCATCCCAACATGTTGCATGTTTTCAACAGTTCCCAGGTGGTGATCACGTAACTTGGTTTGGAATTTTAGGAACAGGAAATTGCAACAAGAAATCAGAAGAATGAAGGGGCTGTGGTACCGCAGCGAATATTCTTTTTGGTAAAAAAAAACTCCTTCAAAAAGACTGTGTTCAGAAAGTAATGAGGTCGATCTTTTTTTGGGGGTTGGCAACTCTAATTAAAAATCAGCTGGCCAATGTTCATTCATCACCAATTATTCTCATCGTCAAATATCGATCTGATGAGAGTCGTCATTTTTGTCTTAGTTTTTTGTTTGTGAGCTGTTGACCAGAACGGGGTTTGATCCTGCACAGTGTTGTGATGATTAATAAAAAGAAAATTTAAAAAGATTAAAATAAAATCAATTCATAAAGTGTAGCTGTTCACCGGAGCCTTTGAGAGGAAGTCAAATCCGTGCATGCCTGGAAGACAGAATTATTGGCGCCAAACAGAAATCTCTCCTCAATTAAGCCTACACCGTAGTACTTAAAGAACCCTTTTTCATTTGGCAGCTAGCAGTGAACACATGTACTGATAGGGTCTTATGGCCAAATACTTAGCCATGTCTTATGCTAGCTAGCCGATACCGCCGAAGCATATCTTACTGAAAACACTAGTTGAAGCCTTTGCTGAACATATAGTGAACACAGGACATAAGCATAAACTTCATTACCCAGTCGGCTAGGGCTTTAGAATACAACGACTGCAAAAGGATAAGACTCCCCCAACGAGTATCCAGGGTATGACACTAAATAATCTGAGGGTTAGGCTTCAGTAATGCTGGAGCTTTGGGGAATGCAGAGTACTCCTTCATTTCCATCGCTCCCAGGTCCTCTAGGTTCCGGAGTGGTAGCACTTGATAGGGTCGTATCTATTGGTCAAATAGAACTAAACTGTATACGTATGCTAAATTGAATTCTTTGAAATAGAACTGCTTTTGACATCTAAACTGTGTTCTTATGCTCAACTGAATTGTTTCAAATAGAACTGTTTTGACATTTAATTGTGTATAAACAAAACTGTACTTATACTAAACTGAATTGTTTGAAATTTTTATCAAAATGACTTAATTCGCCGTTAAATGACCCGAAAAGGGTTGATACCCGTAAAACCAAGCAACCAAGTATAAACTTCAAACATTTACCACTGAAAATAATTCATATAATTCAACGCCTTAATCGGGAGATGCCACTGTTTTCTACTTGACAAGGAAATCATGTCCTTGCTTGAGAATAGCCGTTTTTAAACCCAAAAGATAATAAAGTTGGAAGTTAAAATGTATCTCTGTCTTTTTTTCCGTCTTTAATTACAAAGCCTTATTATGGTGACTTAAAGCCACCATAGTGTCCCTGGCATTTTAAAATATTTTTTATCACCTAAAACACATGCGAAAGAAGATGGCCTCCGAGATTTTTTATATTACATGGTAATTTATTAGATATCCCTCATTATGATATTATAATAAACAGAAAAAAATTTACAATCGAAATTTAACATAACTGAAACAGAAATACTTTTTTTTTTATCATTAAGGGTTTTCGGACTATTGCCTTCATCTTTATGGTTATTTCCACAATATTTCGGCCGATATGTCTTCCGGCCTTCTTTATGTGTTTGTCGAACTCGGGAATCTACACAGAACTTCGAACTACGTTCTTTACTGAATCCACGGGGGTCGTCTGTTGTGATTCCGTTAGCAAAACAAGGTACAAGTCTTAAGTATTCCAGTATTGTTACTCGCCTGTAGTCAGGATTGAACCTGCAACCACTAGATGATTGTCTCCTTAGAAGCTTAGGGAACCAAAGTCTATAACCGTTACGCTATGTGTCCTGCTAAAGATGAAGAATATTGTCCGAAAACCCTTAATGATAAAAGTCATCAAGCTTTATCTCAAAATTTCAGACAGAAATACTATTCTTTGAAAAACGACTGGTAAAATATATTTGAGATTTGTAAAGACTTTTTAAAAATTATTTCAGCCAGAAATCTATTCCTCTAGGTTGTTATAAGAAGGATTTCATTGGTCCAAAATAACAAGTCAGGTTATTTTTTCTTGGGTAACATTACCACGAAGATTTTCAGCAAAATTTATCAATCAGAATCTTAAAATGAGGATTCTTGTGGGGTAATAGCTAACGTGCTGGACTGCAATCTCGAAGTAAGCGAGTTCGAACTCTAATCGTGCCATTAAGTTTAATTTTGGACTAAACTCTTTGGAAAAGTATGAACCCCCTTATCTCCCACAGTTAGGTGTTAAATAATACAACAAGTGTTCTGAAAAAAAAATACAGATTTATATGATTTGAATTTCGTCGAAAACGAGGAATGATTCGAAATCTCTCGATAAACTAACGGAACGTGGATTCTGCACAATGTTTCTAATATCAGGTGACGTATTTTAAAGAAACGAACACTGATTCATTGATCAAACGGCCAATTTTTCTTGTCATAAACAGCCAACTTTTCTTGTTATACAACTTTTCCAAATTTTTATATATTTTTACACTTTTTATACATCCACCTACACTTAACATCACTAATAAAACCCCTCACAGTCCTGATGATAGTTCAGCAGAACCGAAACGCTATAGTGTCGACTGACTTTGTTTCTCTATAAATCCCCACTTTCTATTTGAATTACTTGTTGTCAACTCTTCTTCACATATGTATTATATACATATGATTTATTAAAACATTTTGTAGATAACATTCTTAAACAAGCCTGATCTCTTTTTTGCACACAGTTAAATGGTTTGAAGTATTGCTATATAACAGTTTCAATTAAAAATTACTCATTTGTTTGCGCACAGTTTGTTTTATTTGACCCATAGATAGAACCCTAACAGGTGCTACCACTCCGGGAAAGAGTGGATCTGGGAGCAATGACAATGAAGGGACACTCCATATTCCTCAAATCTCCCAGGCTGAAGCATCCCCATCAGACGGTTTGATGTCATAAACAGGACAATCATTTTGGGGAGAGGTCTTACCCCTCAGCTGAGATACAGTCGTTATATTCCACAGAGCCCCAGCCGACTAGGCTAAAAGAAAGTTTTGGCATTATAAAACCCGCGAATGTTGATATGCCACTGAACAAACTGACCAAACCAACATCTTAAGACTCGTGTAATTAAAGACGATCAAGGTTAATACTTTACTTAAACGTTATTTAATATAATTTAATTGTTGTTTAGTTAAGGTGAAAATTCTTTAGTATTCAATAGTAAAATGATCCAGGAGATGAGGGACAGCTATGTTTGACATCACCACAGTAGGAAAAGGAAATGAGGCCATAATGGTTAATGATTAAAAATAATCATTTATCATAGTCTGACTTATACTTGGATTGATTGACTGATTTTAATGACATGCCAAGCTGCTCGGGGTTATTTTATGCCTTGAAATTAAGGGATTTCGCACGTTGTATATTTGTATTTACATTTTTGTATGGTTTCTTAAAAGGTTTTTGCATAGACATATCAAGTATTTCCATATAATATAAATAATTTGCACACGCACTCACAAAACGGAATATATGTGCTATAATCAAACGGGGGACATCTCCACTCTAGACGGAACCACTCATAAACTAGTAGACGAATTCACTTACCTAGGAAGCAGCGTCGCATCAACCGAAAAGGACGTCGACACGAGGTTAACGAAGGCATGGACAGCTATCAATAAGCTATCGATTATATGGAAATCGGACCTAACCGATAAAATGAAACGCAGTTTCTTCCAGGCAGCGGTCGCATCGATACTGCTATATGGATGCACTACATGGACTCTAACAAAATAGCTGGAAAAGAAGCTAGACGGCAATTACACAAGAATGCTGCGAGCAATCTTGAACAAGTCCTGGCGGCAACACCCCACAAGACACCAACTGTGCGACCACCTGCCTCCTATCACGAAAACGATTCAAGTTAGACGAACCAGACATGCAGGACACTGTTGGAGAAGCAGGGACGAACTCATAAGTGATGTACTCTTATGGACCCCCACACATGGCCGTGCAAAAGCAGGACGACCAGCACGAACATACATTCAGTAACTATGTGAGGATACAGGATGTTGTCCAGAAGATCTGCCTGAGGCGATGAACGATAGGGAAAAGTGGCGAGAGAGGGTCAGGGATATCTGTGCTACCAGCACAACATGATGATGATGATGATGATATGGTTTCTTGTTATTATTTCTATTTAATAATTCCTATCGAATAAGAATACTTTGCAAACAGATCAATTTGACCCATTTATAGGACCCCAACAGGTACTACCAACCCGGGTCAGAATGTACCAAAGGATAAAGTCAATGAATGATACTTGACACTTCTCAGAGCTCCAGAAATGGAGTCTCACCATCAGATGTAGTTTAGTTTCAAACTAAGGACACCTCTTTTTTTTAGAGGGAATACAGTCAGTATATTCTAAGTCTCGCTGACAGTGTCCTACTTCGGAGTTTTCACTGATGTATATATATATATATATATATATATATAGTATCGATTTTTCTTTAAAATTAAAAAAATTCTTTTTTAAAGGAACAGCAAATAAACAAAAGAAAAAGATCCCCCCCACCATACAAAAGATAAAGGAGAACAATGGGTGGTTATTTCAGGATATCTAAAATAAAATATTGTGACAAATTTTTCGAAATACATGAAAAAAGAGAAAAAAATAATAAAAACAAAATGGCGAAAATTCCGTGGCGGAATTTGAATAAACCGATGAATAGTTTAAGAAAAGGCCCTAAAATGCCTAAAACAACAGTTAAATTTCCTGAAAGATAAAAGGCAAACTTGAAGTGTCAGACAGACACAAAAAAACTATTGCAGTATACAATAATTATTTTGCAAATGTACCAACACCTGGCCTCTGTCTTATCCCACCACTCCAACTACAAACTGATCAATAACTCTCCTATATAGTGAAGAGAACAATCATCACCATAAAAGACAGAATTATGGTGACCTTGAGCTACAAGGCGAGACACATAGCAATCAATTAACAGACTCTCTGTCCGTCTAATTCGAGCGTCTGTTTTGAACGATGGTGCGTGTAAGAGGGTGACATACATTGTGCCAAGGTAGGTTGGTAGGGAGGTATGGATTTAGTCTTGTAAATTGGGTGTGGTTTTTGGCTTAAATATAAACATTTTTTTTTTTGGAAATCTGGGCGTCGTAATTCAATTTCGTGTCTCTGTTTACTGCAACTGATTTGTAATGATAGATAGGAGAAACTCTTATTATATTTTGTGCTGTGCCATATGTCATAGTATGTGTATGTAACTGGCCTCTTAGACTCACATGAATACACATAAACGAGCATATATATATATATATATATATATATAGAGAGAGAGAGGTGCCTGTGGTGTAATGGTTATCGTCGTAGGAAATGGACACGGCGACACGAGTTCAAATCCTGGACGAGACTGATTGCATTTCACATAGCACTAATACTCTTGGGAAAGGTATGAATCCAATTATTCTCCTTCTAGCTATGGGTAAATAGTAGGACAGAATGGGTTCTTCAGCTTTGGTGAGGCAACTAGTCTAGGAGAAGGAAAACTCTGAATTCAAACCTGTTAAACTCCGCTTAAAATTGACCATGTGTCATATCCTGCCCGAGCGGAGGGGTTGGTAAATATGATATATATATATACCGGACATTGGCTTAGCGGTTAGAGTGTTCGCCGATGTCCTGGGAGACCTGGGTTCAATCCCAGGTCGAGTCATACCAAAGACTAAAAAACTGGTACTTGATGCCTCCTTGCTTAAAACTCAGCATTATAAGATACGAATCAAGGGTAAACTAGAGCAATATAGGGAAAGGAGTAGCGCCCCCTACACCTCGGTGTAGTAGCTATCGAAAAGGGAACCTTCGGGTCACCCTCGACTATGGTCGCCAACTTTACTTTATATATATATGGCAGGGTTACAGTTAGGCTATATATATATATATATATATATAGCATATTAGTCGCCCGCATGATTTTTATCTCAAAATTCTGTTATACCTATACCTATAGTATAGGTCGAACCCCTTTTAAACATACAGTAGACTACAATTCACCCTATCGTCAATAAAATAATCGTCAAGTAACTTTCATTTAAAACAGTGTGCCATATAAGCACAGTAATAATGCCAGTGTGTGTCTATTCAATAAACAATCATTATGTCTTATTAAACTGTCATTAATCCAGTAGTGTATGATGTACGTAATTCTTCTCAGAAATCAGAATTGCATCGGCCATATATGAAGCACGCAAAACCTCACACATTAAAGCTTAAATTCAAATTAATTTCCAGTCTAGTGAGCTATCATGAAATTGTGCCGATAAAAAAAAACATACCGTAGTTGTCTGATTGGCTACCTAAGTGTAGTGACGTTCCGATGAGTTTTTGTTTACAGTCAATGCAATAGTTGTTGGAAACGGCATGTTACGTGGTGCATTCAATAGGTTTCCAGACTGTATTTGTACAGGCATTTAAAATTGTCGTAGACTCTTGAAAATTCGGTATGTTATTGCTATACATCTTATGAGATGACTGACCAATTTTTATGATTTTAGCTTCAAATGAACAGCTACAACAGTTATTGGAATACACCCTACAAAAATCCAATGGCCACAGCTGGTGAATTTCAAAAATCAAATCTGGACGTGACATCACTTTAGAAGAACGATATGCAATAAAATTCTGTTTTAAACTTGGAAAAAATGCCACAGAAACGTATGGAATGCTTCAGACTGCTTTTGGAGCATCTTGCCTTAATCGAGCATCAATTTTTGAGTGGCATAAGAGATTCAAGGAAGGCAGGTAGTCTGTGAGGGATGATAAGTGGTGTGGGAGGAATAAGGAAGTCAATACACCAGAGTTGATTGGCCAAAGGGTTAGGGTTACAATGTTGAGGTTTTAAGGGAGTTCAGGAAGAGATTCCGTCGGAAGAGGCCAGCACTCTTCAAATCGGGTCAGTGGCATTTCCACCAGGACAATGCACCAGTCCACAACTCCATCCTTGTCACAGACTATTCGACTAAGTTGGGCATCAAGACAGCTCCTCAGCCTCCCTATAGTTCAGACGTTGCTCCCTGTGACTTTTGGTTATTGCCTAAGCTCAGAAGCTGTCGTTATGAGACAATTGAGAAGATGAAAGAGGCTGTGACAAAGGTCATTGACACGCTCACACAAGAGGACTTCCATGGGGCCTTCGAGAAGTTTTTGGAACGGTTCAACAAGTGCATTTTAGCCGGAGGATATTACTTCGAAGGGGACTAGAGTTTCATGTGTGTACTATCAATAAAAGTGCCCAAACGAAAAAAGTCTGGAAACTTATTTAATGATCCACGTATATATTCTTCAGATAATACTTAATTTGTAATTCCATTTTATTGTTTTTATTAATCTCTGGGTTAATTTGTAAAATATGTTCGCCAAACACTTGTTTAAGTTGGATATATCAGTGGCTGTGTTGCTGGAGTTACAGTAAGTGGTGTATATCGATTGTTAGGAGTATTGTTCCACTGGTTGACCACACTGTGGTAAAAGTTTGGATTTTAACCATGCTGTATAAATCGAGCCTTATTTTTGTAGAGATTTTTTTTATATATCGGTGACAGAGCATGTATATGTAAGTTTAGATAGGTTGGTTGGTTGGGTTTTATGGCATATCAACCTTTGTAGGTTATTTGACGCCAAATCCATTTTTATGCAAATAGTCAGTTCTATTTCAAACAATTCACTTTAGCATGAATACACAGTTTAATTGTCAAAAAGATTTCTATTTCAAACTATTCAGTTTATCCAAACAATTCTAATTCAGCTTATTTTTTTTACACACAGTTAAATGTCAAAACAGTTCTATATATATAATAATTCAGTTTAGTGTCAAAAACAGTTCCATTCCAAACAGTTCAGTTTAGCATAAGCACGCAGTTTAAGTGTAAGTACAGAGTTTAATTGTCAAAACCCTTTCTATTTTAAATTAGTTTAGTCAAACAGTTCTAATTCCAGCAATTCGTTTTAGGATAAATAAAGAGTTAGTTCTATGTAACCCATAGATAGGGCCCCACCAGGTGCCACCACTCCGGGCAAGAGCGGACCTGGGAGCAACGGCAATGAAGGGGCACTCCGCATTCCCCAATGCTCCAGTATCCCTGCAACCTCACTATCAGGTTGCTCAGCGTCACATTCAGGACTCCCTATGATGGGGGTCCCACTCCTCTGCAGAGGTGCAATCGGTACACTCCACAGCCCCAGCCGACAGGGCAATAAGTTTGGGTAGCGTAGACACAAAATAAGTAAGTAAAGTTGGCGACCTTATTCGAGGGTGACCCGATGGCTCCCTTTCCAATAGCTACTACACCGAGGTGTAGGGGAGGGCGCTATTTCATTCCCTGGATTGCTCCGCTTTACTCTTGATTTTTACTTTATAATTCTGTGTGTTAAGTAGGGCGGCATCAAGTACCATTTTTTGAGTCTTTGGTATGACTCGACCCGGGATTGAAACCCGGTCTCCCGGACCCTTGGCGAAGACTCTACTCATTAAGCCAATCAAACAGTTCCGTTTAGCATAAGTACAATTTCTTGTTTACACATAGTTAAATATCAAAACAGTGAATTTCAAATAATTCAGTTTAGCATATGTACTCTGTATAGTTCTACTCGTTATGCTAATGGCTCGGTATTATTAGGCCAACGTAAAAGCTATATATTATATGTAAGTATATATTATCGATCAGTTAGGATAGCGTAGACACAGAGTTATTGGCGCTTGGTGTCTTTTTCTCGTCTCTGTGATCATTTCGTAGACGAGAAACTCACAGTCACAAAAAAAAAAAGAGGTAGATTATGACTGAAAGATAGAAATTATGTATCCAAGGATATGCCGAGAATATATTGCTAAACCAAAAAAGTGAATTGATCTTTAGGTGTAGACTGATTAATAAGTTGATTCTGTGTCATTTACTACCTGATTGATTTGATAATTTATTTTCCTGTATTTAGACTGCTCAGATTTCTAAAATCAGTGGATAATAATTTGTGTGCGTGTCACATGCCGACGTACAAATATGGTTGATTAGCCACTTTCCATTTGATGATTGTGTGATCCACATGAAACTTGAAGCTAATTGCTCATTCACTTGAAAGTATTTTTACTTTTCCAGTTTTCTCAATGTCTTATTCATCAGACAATAGTGATATAAACATGTGCGGCGATAAAAAGAAGAAAAAGACATAAAAACTAAAGAAAAATAAACAAACACACACACACACACACACACACACACACACACACACACACACACACACACACACACACACACAAAACAAAATAAAACCAAACAAAAACGTATAGTTTCTTGTTTATAATCCCGAGTAAAGAAATGTATCGGTTGTGGTCGGAGAGGTTAAATCGATTATGATAATCTATTTCTTCCTTCATCCTGTCTGAATTTTTGATAGAAAGTATGCTTAGTGTCGTACGTTCATTCTTTCCGGCTACTTTCTTTGTCTTTTTTTCCCTCCCTTTGTAACAACATTTCAACCGCTGCATTCTCCAACTTTCTGAATTTCTGAGGCGAGCAATTACTATAGAATGGCTAATAAAATATCTTTGTCTATTAATTGGATAAAAAAATGATGTACAATTAGAGGTTTGGGTTAAACCTGTAACCCGATGAGTCGGAGACCTATTCGAATAAATTCATTAACCAGAAAAATAAGATTCAACCGAAATGGATTTTAGAAGAATAAAGTCAGTACATTACAAAAGTGGAAATTAACGAAAATAGATTTTAAAAAGAAAAATCGGGGATAAATAGTTTTAATCTTTTGATTAAAACGAGAGCAAATATATATATATATATGTATATTTCCTTCCATATATATATATATATATATATATATATATATATATATATACTGAAAGAACAGGTGGTAAAAGATTAGTGAGAATATTTTATCCACAGAAATAGTGAGAAAATTATTATTTTGATTGTCCACAGCGTCAACCGGAAATCAGCAAGCGAGTTCAACCCGATACACGTCAAAAAATATTATCTCAGTATTCTCGTTTCTCAGGCAGCGAGGTGAGCTGCCTGAGAAACGAGAATACTGAGATAATATTTTCATTTAATTCAAGTGTGGAAGATTTTTTAATGGATACGATTTAAAACGTTTACTGGCGTCATTAGGAGAAGAGAAAAAGACCTGCCCCCTTTTCAGGGTAGAAGTTGGAGGAGCAGAATTACTTAATAGAACCAAAGTATGAGGAAAGGCATGCTTTTTTTTTGGTAGCAGTGAGAGTACATCAAACATTGAGGAAGGGGTGAAGTTGATTATTGAAATTCAAATTATGAGAAAATTAATATTATCAATAACTTCGCCAGCCACTACCCCTCGGATGAGAGGAAATGCATATAATATGATACTTGGAGAGAACAACAGGGGGCTGGTGGAAGGCAGCTACTAGACTTCACATTATTCTGCGCGAGACTGCCCAGAGTAGGGAGGCACTGAAAAAATTGAGGTTATTTGGTACTTGAGAGAGAGAGAGAGAGAGAGAGAGAGAGAGAGAGAGAGAGAGAGAGAGAGAGAGAGAGAGAGACTAAGATAATACGTTACTTCGAAATGGCCTTGCATCAGATTTCCCTGGATACAGAAAAGCGAAGGGAACTAACATAATACGACGCTTTGAAAGAAGAGAAGAACGACGGGGATAATATATTACTTTGAGATCAATCTGCGCAAGACTCGTGACAATAAAGAAACGAAGAAAGCCTGAGATAATACGATGCCTTAAGATAACTATTTACCAGAAGCGAAGAGTAATCAAGATGACATGATACATTAGAGATCTGCGCGAACCGGCTGAAAGACTTCATGATACTCTGAGTTTTATCTTTTTACAAGACTCCCTTATGGGCATAGAAAAGCGATGGGAATCAAGATAATATGACACTTAATGAGATAACACAATACTTAGAGATCACCATGTACTAAATTCAGGAAAGTAAAGAACCGAGGAGATACTGAAATAATACCATACTTTGAGACGCCCTTGTACCAGACTTGCAAAAGTAAAGAAGCAAGGAGAAATTAACATAACGCGCTACTTGAAATCACCTTGTATCAAACTAGCAACACCGAGAGAAGCTGAGAGCTAAAAAGGGAGAAAGGCAAGCATAACCACCACTTGCCTTGTGCCAGACTATAGAAAACGAGAATAGAAAAGCCTAAACTTTATACGATAATTTGAGAGGCCTTGTGCCTGATTTTGAATGCTGAGAAATTGGATGACAATTTGTTATGGAGATATACCCCATGACGTCACTGCATGGACCCTCCTCGACACTTAAATAGTTACTGACTCGATAAGCGAGTCAAGTCAGTTACTGCTTGTATTTCCGTTAATATTTACTACGGTATACCTTATATCTCTTTGTGTTATTCATTTCTGGCCCTTCAAGGCCGCAACACTGTTAATTCGTGAACAGGGACACCGACAACTCCAAACCTCTGGAATGGGGGAATATATGTTCCACGTTAAAGACACTTTTTAAACTAAATATTAGTTCTGTAAAAAATCCGTGTTCACTTCTCTGTTTGTTGGAGCTCGATTTTTTTTTTTACTTTCTAAATTGTGCGGTCTCATCCATCCACACATCGACTGGCGACTCCGATTAGTGATTAATCTGCTGTCTGGATCAAAAACACAACGCAGGCAGTTACACTGATCGATCGTACCATCCGATAACATAACCAATCAAGCGGAAGGGTCAGGGGATTGAAAGCAGAATCCCCCCCCAGTGTTTAGGGGAGGCGGGTATGCTGCAACAAAACAATTATAAAACGAGTACTGTACTGGATTTAGCAAAAACAAACACACAAGCAAACAAAAATAAAAGAAAGCAAAAGCCCTAAAAGCAAAAACATAAACCGTAAACAAACACAAAACACGATTTTAACGAAACCATTAAAATAAGAAGATAGAGAAATGAATAAAGCATGATACTGATGATGACTTTATATATATATATATATATATATGTGTGTGTGTGTGTGTGTGTGTATATATATATGCATATATGTATGCATATATATATTATATATATATATGCATATATATATGCATATATATATACATATATATATGTATATATATATACACATATATATATATATATATATATACATGCATATATATATATATGCATGCATATATATATATGCATATATATATATATATATATATATAGATAGAAAGATAGATAGTGATAGAGCGTATATACATCTAAGGATAGCGCAGATATAGAGTAAACGGTTTATGAGATCATCGGACTTATTTCGATGATTGCATAAGAAAGAAACTGACAATCACCAGGCATCGCTGACTCTATGTTGACACTATTCTAACTTATATATATCACCCATAAATAAGTCGGTAGGGTTTTGAATACGTTCTCTGTATTCTCTGTAGAGGGGTAAGACCCTGCCCAAAAGATTGCTCGGAGTATGACATTAAACTGCATCTGATAGTGAGGCTCCATTTCTAGTGCACTGGAGACAGACAAGTACCTTTTCATCGCTATTACTTCAAAGTTTTTTCTCTCTCGGATTTTTGTATTTGCTTTCCATCTATGGGCTAGATAGAACTGTTTGAACATTATTCATATTCGATTGCAACACTTGGTATCATAAAATGTAATTTAGAGAATAGTTACTTGAAGATATGATTGTTTACTAAAGATTGTTAGTTCCTTGAAACTGTCATTAAATAGATATGATAACTTGAAACTTATGATTATTAGTCCAGTCGGTTGGTGCAGTAGAATACACCGACTGCCTCCTTGGATGTGATATTAAACCGTCTAATGGTGAGGCCTGAATCCTTGACTTTGGGGAATGTAGAGTATCCCTTTATTGCTATTGCTCACTGGTCCACTCTGGCCCGGAGTGGTAGCACCTGATAGGGTACTATCAAATACGACTATGAAATAAAGTCCTAACAGATAAGACGATTTGGTATTTAATCTCTATGCAAACAAATGACTGATGCAAAATTGAATTTTTAGAAATAGAACTGTTTGATCATTTAACTGTGTGTAAACAAATAACTGATGCTAAATTGAATTTTTAGAAATAGAACTGTTTGACCATTTAACTGTGTGTAGACAAATAACTGATGCTAAATTGAATTTTTAGAAATAGAACTGTTTGATCATTTAACTGTATGTAAACAAATGACTAATGTTTAATTGAATTGTTTGTAATACATATCGACTTGGAACAATTTAACTGTATGTTAATGAATGAGTAATGTTGAATAGAATTTTTAGTGTCCATCAGCAATAATTGAAACTCTCTATGTGGCTAAATTATTAGTGCTACATAGCGATGCTTGAAACCATTTTACTGTGTGCAAATAAAACTATTTATGTTAGATAGCAAGATTTGATACCGTTTGGGTAAGTGCAAACAAATGATTAATACCAAATAGAAGTATTAGTGTTTGAATATTTGGCACTATTTAACTGTGTGCATACAATAGTAATACTTGTATGTAAACAAATTAGCTGTGACTTATCTAAAGATGAGATTACTGATAAACTATTGACTTACAAATCATACGTATAAAGATTTAACTCTATGTAAACCAATGAACCTAGGCTCGTTTAAAATGTTATCTACAAAGTATGCGTTTACAAATCATATACAATATGTATAAAAGGATTTGGCATTAAATAACCTACAACAGTTGATATGCCATAAAACCCAACCAAATCAAACCAAACTGATACTTATTAGTATTAGATTGGAATACTTGAAACTTTGCGATTGTGTGCAAATCATTTGTATTTGAAAGAATAGTTGATATTATTTAACTGTATGCAAAACAACTCTTTTTAAACAGCTACATATAAAATGTAAATATACAATGAATACATATATATATTTAGGAATATATACATATATATATTTAGGAATAAAATCATATTTACCAACCCCTCTGCTCGGGCAGGATATGACACAAGGTCAAGTTTTAAGCGGAGTTTAACAGGTTTGAATTCAGAGTTTTCCTTCTCCTAGACTAGTTCCCTCACCAAGGCTGAAGAAGCCAGTCTGCCCTACTATTTACCCATAGCTGGAGGGAGAATATTTGGATTCATACCTTTCCCAAGGGTATTAGTGCTATGTGAAATGCAATCATTCTCGTCCAGGATTTGAACTTTTAGGAATAAAATAACCCCAGAGTGGTAAACATGCTGGTAAAATTAATCAATCAGTCGTCCATAAATGAGTACCTTTTTAATAAAATATTAATATTCTTCTAAATCTAAAACACCAGGATTTTAATTATTTCTAGTGGAAAATCATACAATTAAAACTGATATTATTAGGTAATATTCATGACTAAACCCTCACTAACCTTATCAAAACGATCAGAGTGGGGCTATCCAGCTGCCCAGAAATATATTGCAGTCATCCAGCTCTTTTCGAATACTAAGCACTAACCTCAGATTGACACAAAAACACTCTGAAATCTTCGTATTGAAACCTCCTGAGTGAATGCTAAGCAGTACAGTATACCGTTTCCGAATTTTTGGAGGTGTGAATGGCGTCATGATATTTGCTTCCCCGCCATGCCCAAATGATTCGTTTGCTGCACAATAGAGAAAACCTGAAAGAAACAAAACGCATGCGCAAAATTAACAATTTAAAATGGCAATTGTTTGTTTAATGGCATATCTACCTTCTTGGGTTAGTTTACGCCAAAGCCAGTTCTGGAAGAACAGTAGTGGTACTATTTAACCCATAGCTGGGAGCATAAGGGGGTTTATACCTTTCCCAAGGGTATTTCTCCGAAAGTGGCCGTAATAGTGCGACTGGAGTTTGAACTCGCTTACTACGATTCCGCTGTCCAGCGCTTTAACCAAGACACTCCCTCGATAGATAGATGAACAGACTGAGATAGAACGATGGATAAAACGCTGACCAATATATTAAGAATCGCATAAATCCAGTCATAAATAACAGGATTTATGCCAATGGTAATATATTTCGCCCACAGAAAAAAGCTCTTGAACTTCTCTGGTTATTCATCTTTGGGACCTCATGATGAACAAAAAATAGCATGGGCATGCTATTGAAGATTCCCAAGTCAATTGTTATGATTAAAACCTCGAAGTTTAACGAAGCAGAAACATTCTGTCGGGAGGATTAAATGGCGATAGAAGTACTGTCATATCAAGGGCCCCTTTTTTGGGGGCGAGTGGGATCCTGCTCATCCTCCGGGGATACAGTCAGCATATTCTAAGTACCATGGACAAGGCGAATAAACAGACTTAAATATATAGATAGAATAACAGACTAAGATTGATAGATAGATAGATCTCTTTGTGAATAATTTTTATTGATAATATATTTTGTACACAAGAGAAACGAACTAGAATTTCTTAGGTCATTTATTTTCGGGACTTAATGATGAACAAATGAGTTATACTGGCGTGTTTTTAAAGGTGCCCACATCAGTTGATATGATTAAAAACCTCGCAGACTGTACAAAGCAGAAACATATTGCCGGGAGGATTGAATGATTATTGAAATAACATTATACCCAAAGTGCCCCTTTTTGGTAGTTAGGAGTGTCCTATCCCTATGCAGGAGATGCAATCAGCGTATTCTAAGCCCCACCGACAGGGCAGATAAACAGAATAAAATAGATAGATAGATAGATAGATTGTTGACCTTTATGTAAATAGTCCATTCACTTATGACGGGGTTTATGCGAATGATAAATATAATATTTCCTAAACAGGAATTCATTTTGAAGATCTCATGATGAACAAAAAAATAATACTGACGTGTTATTAAAGGCTCCCACGTCAACTGATATGATTAAAACCTAGAAGACGTTACAAAGCAGAAACATATTGTCGGGAGGATTGAATAGTTATTGCAGAACTGAATAAGAGAAAGGAAACATATTATGACGTTTCAATGGCATTTTTCATTGCTTATTCTTTTTCTTTTACTCTGGAATGGTAAAAAAAGGAGAGAGAGAGAGAGAGAGAGAGAGAGAGAGAGAGAGAGAGAGAGAGAGAGAGAGAAACAAGAGGGAAGAAAAAGAAACTGGGAAGCAATACTTTGGAAATTTATTCCTGACCATATTTCGCGGTGTTGACTTAGGAGCTCACCTCCGTGAACTTGGCAAATGCTCTCCGCTCATCTACCCATCTATGATATATACCATAACAAAAGATCGCAAAGCGGCAATGAAATCTTTTTTCCCTAGCCATTGCGATATTAAATGGCAAGAAAAAAAAAGGGGGTAGTGGAAAATAGAAGAACTAGAAAAATTCTCCAAGATTTGACGTCAGCAGCGGCAAAAGCAAAGGCCACGAAGAATCGTCGAGATATTTTGGCATTAGGTGGTACAAAATGACAAATCAATTGTTAGAATGACAGTTACTGAAAAACGGCCGACGATAGACAGTTGTTGTGCTTCGAGCCAGACATTTTTCTATGAATATTTATCGCAAAATGCAATAACCAGGCGCCGTTTCTACTTTCGAAAACGGAGCAATCAAAGACGTTGGAGAAGATATTTCTGATTTATCAGCCGAAGATGGTGATTCTGGAATAATTGTGCATTCATCGAGAATTCAATTTTTCTATTTTTTATTTTTGTATTTTTTTTTCGTATTAGTTTTAGCTTTGATTAAAGGTCATCCCAATTTGTAAGATTTACATGTGCGAAAATATTCGCAGTAAATCTTCTTTTTCTTCTTCCTCCTCTTCTTCTTATCATCATTGCTGCTGCTGCTGGAATATTTTTTTATTCATAACAATTTTTTGCCAGTAAATAAATAAATAAAGAAAAAAAAATGGATAAATACATGAAATGAAAATATATTAGTCATCAATTTTTCTTAATTTCAACTTCGGTATTTGATTGGAATTGTTCCATTCACATATTCTTCATTAAACATGTCAGGATTTCATCTCTTCAATTTCTTTTTATTTCCTTTTTTTTAGTTGTTTCGTTTCTAAATTCGTTAGTCAGACTTTTTCTTTTTTTACATACATACATACATACATACATACATATATATATATATATATATATATATATATATATATATTATATATATATATGTGTGTGTGTGTGTGTGTGTGTGTGTGTGTGTATATATATATATATATATATATATTATAAATTATTTATAAATAAAGAGGGCTCAACATCGGTGATAGAGTATATGTAGAGATCTAAGTAAAGATAATGAGAAACTGACAGTCACCCAGCGCCGATGACATTGTGTTTACGCTATCCTAACATCTATCTATTGATATTATCACACGCACACACACGTGCATGTATATAACCTGTAAATTACCTCTGATGCACATGCAAATTTTCTCAATTTGAACTAAAGATTGACAGAAAATACGGCACGCATTTTTATCTTTCCTTTGTACTTGTATTGATTTTAATATTTCATCCAAATTTTGTCAATTTTTCTTTGTGTATAAGCGGTTCAACCGAAAAAGACATCGACACACGACTGACGAAGGCATGGACGGCTATCGATAGGCTCTCGATCATATGGAAATCAGACCTAACCAATAAAATGAAACGCAGTTTCTTCCAGGCAGCGGTTGTGTCGATACTGCTATATGGATGCACTACATGGACGCTAACTAAACGGCTGGAGAAGAAACTAGACGGAAATTACACAAGAATGCTGAGAGCAGTATTGAACAAATCCTGGTGACAACACCCCACGAGACACCAACTATACGGACACTTGCCCCCCATCACGAAAACTATACAAGTTAGACGAACCAGACACGCGGGACACTGCTGGAGAAGCAAGGACGAGCTCGTAGATGATGTACTCCTATGGACTCCCACATGTGGCTGTGCAAAAGCAGGACGACCAGCACGAACTTACATACAGCAACTATGTGAGGACACAGGATGTAACCTTGAAGACCTGCCGGAGGCGATGAATGATAGGGAGAAGAGGCGAGAGAGGGTCAGGGATATCCATGCTGGCGGCACGACATGATGATGATGATGATTACTCAGTAATGCGAAATTTCGTTGTTATCGTATATATATATATATATACACACATATATATTTTTTTTTATAAGAGTGTGTGTGTGTGTGTGAGAGAGAGAGAGAGAGAAAGAGATTATAATATGTTTCACGTATAAAATAAGATAATAAAACTCTATAAAAACTTACAACTCAGAGTTTCACGTCGTCGATCTTCAAGGGAGCTAGTATTCAACTTATCTGACATTTTCAACAGAAAAAAATATGCTCTCTTTTTTACCACCATAAAAATAGTAAATATATACTTTGCAAATGGGCCTCGAATTAAAACATATGACTTTATATATCAACAACGTAATCGCCACGTGACTCAAAAAGAATATATTAAAAAAAAAGGATTTATATATGTTCATTTGAAAAAGTCAGACGTGTTGAATACAAGTTCAATTGGTCAAAGACAGACAAATTAGTAATCAAGAGTTTTTATTCAGTTTGATTATCTTGTCTTTTACTTGAATTTATCTAACTATGATTTGTTGGTGGTGTTTTATTGCATATAAACCCTCATAGATTAATTAATGCCAAATTCTTTTTATGCATATAGCTTGACGGCAATTACACAAGAATGCTGCGAGCAATATTGAACAAGTCCTGGAGGCAACACCCTACAAAGCACCAACTATACAGCCATCTACCACCCATCATAAAAACTGTCCAAGTTACACATGCGGGACACTACTAAAGAAGTAAGGGCGAACTCATAAGTAACATAATCCTGTAGACCCCTTCACATGGACGAGCAACGGCAGCTAAAACCTCTTTACAAAAGCTCTGTACCGATGCAGGATATAGCCTGGAAAACGACCCGGGAGCGTGGGAAGATAAAGACAAGTGGCGAGAGAGGGTAAGGGACATCTGTGCTGGCAGCGCGACATTATGATGATGAAATAGCAGGCACTACCACTCTGGGTCAGAATTAACATGGGGGTGAAGGAGTTCTCCACATTTCCTAAAGCTCCTGGACTGCAGTCATACCATCAAATGGCTATCATATTTTGGACACTTGTTGAGTGGTGGGTCTTACCCTTCTGTAGGGATGCCGTCGGCGTATTTTACACCCCGAGGTGACTGGGGAGATTATATGTAAAGAAAACAGAAAAACAAATGAGTCCAAAAGTGATAAATTTATTGTGATGGAAAGTCAACGTTAAAACGTTACGGTTTTAATAAACCTTCATCAGGACTTTACGATGGTGAAAAATATTGCTTGAACCTCCTTTCCATTATTTACTTCCATATATATATATATATATACACACACTCCCTTACCCCCGTAGGATTGAGTACTCCGGTGAATGAAGTAATCGTGTTGCCATAAGCGTTTATTGCAAGTCTCTTCATATATAAATTGAGGGTCTCGGTAGCCGTTAAATGGATGTATGTAAACTATAGCAATTGTGATTCATAACCGTTTAAAATTTACTTCGCTGCTACTGGCTCCTCGTGGCTGAAGGGTTAGAAGCTTGGATTGGCGTTTGAGTCAATCGGGTTTCGATCCTAGCTACAGGAAGCTAATATGTCTCGCCACACTGATGAGTTCTGATAGAACGAAACAGATCAGTCTGTGGATGACTATGTATATATATATATATATATAATGAATTAAAAGGATAACCGAAGAAAAAAGGATCGTAAAAAAAAGTAATTGGTTTTCACAGGACAAGAATTTAAGAAAACATTGCTGACTGAATTAGATTATTGTATTTATAATATTAAAACATTTTAACGATTTTTGCTTCAGAATAAGGTTAAGTGTAAATTGAAGACTTTTTAAAATGATTTTTCAATAGAAAAAAAAACAACATTTAAATAAAAAAATCAAGCATTTCCGATAGAATAGAATTATTATATGTATAATGTCAATGCATTGTTAACGTTTTTATAATAGAAATGCATTCAACTTCTGGAAGAAAGGTATTATCAATGGTCATGAATTACGACAATCAATACTGAGAGAATAATGATATAAAGTATATAATGTAAATACATTAATACTTTTTTTTTTACTCGAGAAATGTGTTTAAATTTTACTGGGAAAGTGATTGTCTGTTATAAGCAGTTAATATAAATTTTATTCACGGAATAGGGCTATATGTTTAATGTATATGCATTATTAATGATATCACGAAGGAAATGGATAGAAACTGAAATAGAAAGAGATTGTCTGTGGTCAGGAATCAATGCAGTCATTACTTACAGAATAGGTTTATTATACGAGGTCTGAAAAGTAACGGGACTGGATGTGCAGAGTGGGCTATGAGCAAAAGACGGTGAAGAGGATTGTGTTATCTGCTAACATGATATCTTGGGAATATGTAAATGTAATCTTAGCTTTTTGCAACCATTGAATTTTTTTCACATGTTTTTCTTCACATTTCCTTTTTTTAGCATGTTAAGGTATGGGCACAGAGGAATAAATAAACCTGAAATTTTTGGTCCGGTTGGTAAAAACTCCATCACGAGCACTTGAAGTGCTTCAGCAAGTCAACATCTCCAGGTGCAGGAGGCCTTCAACAAGCAGGACTGTGGTCAACGTCGAGTGGGTAAGGTAGGTGATGTGTGGCGATTAACGGTAGATTATTTGAATGATCGCAAGTCCGTTAGACTCATAAAAGGACAATTTGGAAGATTATCCATATTTACCAACCCCTCCGCTCGGGACGGATATGACACAAGGTCAATTTTTAAGCGGAGTTTAACAGGTTTCAATTCAGGGTTTTCCTTCTCCTAGACTAGTTACCTCACCAAGGCTGAAGAACCTAGTCTGTTCTACTATTTACCCATAGCTGGAGGGAGAATAATTAGATTCACACCTTTCCCAAGGGTATTAGTGCTATGTGAAATGCAATCAGTCTCGTCAAGGATTTGAACTCGTGTTGCCGTGTCCATTTCCTACGATGATAACCATTACACCACAATTTGGAAGATTATCACCGAAGATTTGGGCATATCTGTAAAGTAACGAGACTTGGTAAGCTGAGCTTCCGGCAGTTCTTGCCCGGGAGGAACATCGCCGTACTTGCACCATCTCTCTATTTACATGATATTCTTCTGTATGACTTTTTTCTTTCCCCCAAGCTGAAGGGGATCATCAAAGGGACCCGTTTTGAAGGCAAGGTGGACATCGAGAGAACTATAACAATGCTGAAGCGTATCCCGGGAGAATCCTTTCAACAGTGACAGAGAAGATTGGGAAAGTGCTTTCGAGTTAGGTGGGATAATTGGAAAAAGGAAACTAGGAAGTTTGTTATTTAGAATTAAAATGGTTGGTTGGTTGTTTTACGGCGTATCGATCCTTTTCGGGCCATTTAATATTGAATTAAGTCATTTTGAAAAGAGTTTCAAACAATTCAGTTTAGCATAAGTACAGATTTGTTTACATAGTTAAATGTCAATACAGTTCTATTTCAAACAATTCAGTTTAGCTTATGTATGCAGTTTAAACTCAGATGTAAAAACTGTTAATTACAAACAATTCAGTTTAGCGTAATTACATAGATTAGTTCTATTTGACCAATAGATAGGACCCTATTAGGTGCTACCATTCAAGGACAGAGTGAACCTGGGAACGATGGCAATAAAGAAGTACTCCGCATCACCAAAATCTCCAGCATTACTGAAGCCTCACCATTTAGTATCATATCCAGGTAACTCGTTTAGGGAGTCTTTACTCCTCTGCTGAGATTCAGTCAGTGTATTCTACAGCTCCATCCGACTGGAAATAAATTGTTCGTGTAAAAAGTCTCGTTACTTTTCAGAAACACCTCATATATATCATGTCAAGACAATGATAATTATTTTACTGTAGAAATTCATCGAAAACATCTGTTCTGAATACAAAATTCAAATGTCCTGTCGACGAGGCTTAGAATAGACCGACTGTATTCCCTGCAGAGAGATAAGACCCCCCCATCCTCGAAAAAGGGGTCCCCTAGGTAAAACACTAATATGCATGTGATGAAGGCCCCTGTTCTGGAGATATGAGGAGTACAGTGCAGTCCTCTATTGCCATTACTCCCAGGTCTACTCTGACTCGGATTGTTAGAATCTATTTGGGTCCCACCGATGGGCCAAACAGATCTGTTTGAAAATTATCAGTATTTGGAATATTTGATACCATATAACAACAACATATTTCTTTATTAAAAATAGGATTGGTTTGGTTATTTGGTTTATCAACTCTTTATGTTATTTAATACCAAAATCAGTTAGTATATAATTATTAAGACAATAGTTTGTTGCCAAAATTATTCTTAAACCAACCAGAGCTCATTTGCTCACAGTAAAAAGATTTTATGCATTGATATCTTATACTAATTATTCAAACTAATATTAATAATTCGTTTGCACTCAGTTAAATGGTTTCAAGTATAGTAAATTATTAAATAGTTCTATTTGTCCTATAGATAAGACATTTTTATAGTCGCATCTATGGGTTAGAATTGACGCTGGGTTAGAGTCGATCTGGGAGTAATGGCAATGAATGGGGTACTACACATTCCTTAAAGCTCCAGAACGAGAATCTGACCATCAGATTCAAACAATCGTCATATCTAGGACACTCGTTGGGTGAGGAATCCCCCTATCAAAGATCTGCAAGAAAAGCTCAATAACCATCAGACAGTATGAGGCGTCCAATTCCTCTCTTTGTGAATGTACATAATTTGGTGATAAATATCAACCACACACACACACACACACACACACACACACACACACACACACATATATATATATATATATATATATATATATATATATATATATATATATACATTCTTTTTGTCTCTATATGATGCTCTGAGTAAGAGACTCAATGAAAACAATATATACGCGGTGCATTCAATAAGTTTCCAGACTTTTTTTTGTCGTAGACTTTTAAAATTGTCGTAGTCTCTTGAAAATTCACTATGTTATTGCTATACATCTTATGAGCTGACTGACCAATTTTTTTGATTTTAGGTTCAAATTAACAGCTAAAGCAGCAATTGGAATACACCCTACTAAAACCTGATTGTCACAGCTGGTGAATGTAAAAAATGCAATTTGGACGTGAGGACAATTTAGAAAAACGATATGCAATAAAATTCTGTTTTAAACTTGGAAAAAATGCCCCAGAAACGTATGGAATGCTTCAGACTGCTTTTCGACCATCTTGCATGAATCGAGCAACAGTTTTTGAGTGGCATAAGAGATTCAAGGAAGGCAGGGAGTCTGTGAGGGAGGATGAGAGGTGTGGGAGGAGTAAGGAAGTCAATACACCAGAGTTGATTGGCCAAAGCGTTATGGTCAGGGTTAGGGTTACTATGTTGAGGTTTTAAGGGAGTTCAGGAAGAGATTCCGTCGGAAGAGGCCAGCACTCTTCAAATCGGGTCAGTAGCATTTCCACCAGGACAATGCACCAGTCCACAACTCCATCCTTGTCACAGACTATTTCACCAAGATGGGCATCAAGACAGTTCCTCAGCCTCCCTATAGTGCAGACCTTGCTCCTTGTGACTATTTGCTCAGAGGCTGACGTTATGAGACATTAATTGAGGAGATGAAAGAGGCTGTGACGAAGGTCATTGACATGCTCACACAAGAGGACTTCCATGGGGCCTTCGAGAAGTTGTTGGAACGGTACAAGTGCATTTTAGCCGGAGGATATTACTTCGAAGGAGACTAGAGTTTCATGTGTGTACTATCAAACTTATTTAATGATCCTCGCATATATATATATATATATATAGAGAGAGAGAGAGGGTAGATTTCGGTAAATGGGACAAGATGGTAAAAATAAGTGGAAAATTGGATAAATCAAACACTTACAACGGGTTTGAAAGTAATATTTCGTTCTTTATTCAAGGAAGAACATTTTCAGACTCAATGAAGAATTTCTCCCTTGAATAAATCGATTTATCTACTTTTCCACTTATTTTTATCATGTACACACACACACACACACACACACACACACACACACACACACACACATATATATATATATATAAACATAGAGAGAGAGAGAGAGAGAGAAAGAAAGAAAGAGAGAAAGAGTGAGATATAGAAAGAGGTGTGAATACTAACAAATATTTTTCATTGAGTGAATGAGAAAAATTCTGTCCTTGTGTCCCATTCTGCCCATACTGGAAGAGTTGGGTAAATACATAATCACAAGGTTTTTACAAAACCAAAAGATGATAGGGTAGCGGCACCAGATTGAATGGATTAGGTTATTATAATGTTTATTTCTAATCTCAGAAATTCAAACATAATTTTTTTTATCGTAACCTGAAAATTCTGTTTGAATACAATGTTCAAATTCTTTAATCTATTTTATGAAGGTAAGGAAGTAAGTAAAGTTGGCGACCGTAGTCAAGGGCTACCCGAAGGCTCCCTTTTCAATAGCTACAACACCAAGGTATAGGTGAGAGCACTACTCCTTCCCCCGGATTCCTCCACTTCACCCTTGATACGTACCGTATAATGCTAAGTGTTAAGCAAGGAAATATCAAGTACCATTTTTTTAAGTCTTTGGTATGACTCCACCCAGGATTGAACCCTGGTTTCCCGGGCCATTGGCGAACACTGCCCACTAGGCCAATGAGGTAACCATTCCTAATTAAGAGCAACGGTCCTTTGTCTGCACTCCAGGTCTTCGTCTGTTTCCCATTTTCCTACACATATTCCCTCCTCAGTGTCTTGTTATGAAAACAATAACAATTCAAGGTTGGATGAAATACGGTAATTAAAAAAAGAAAACGAAAGAAGGAATTCGATTGTTTACACGGCTTAATGTGGAAACGAGAGCGAATACTACCCGAGATAGACACGTCTTTTATTTACCACACATGCTTAAACCTTTTGATCAATTATTATGGGTGTCAGAACAATGCTTCGCCCTTCCTACTTCTATCTAGCGATCGCTCATCTCTGCGGGCGCATCTCCCGACAGTCGCCTATTCACTTCCGGTGAAATGAGTCTTTTTTTCTTTTTCCTCCTCCGGCGACCATTATCAATAGCAAAATTCTTTCTAGGTGTAAAACAATTGCTTAGCCAACTGTAAGCAAGTCATACCATTGCTCTTTTTTTATCGTTTAGCCCAAAGGAATGAATCTTTTTTTATTCTATCTTATTTTTATCTTTTTATTTTGGATAAACGGCTTCACCTCGCGGGAGTTGATTTGAGGGCAGTTCGTGAACTGGATACACAAAGATATTAAATATTATTTACAGGCCTACATTCGGTGCAATGTATTTTTTCTAAAGCTGTTAGATCGCTCTTGATTTATAATAGGTGTTATATACATACATGAATAACTAGATTTTTTACACCAAATATTAGATTTGAGATATCTATTCGAATCTAGCTTTTAAATTATACATAGCCGTTTATTATCGGGGTGTATAAAAAGTATTTCGTTCTTTACAGACTTTTTTCAAAGATTATTTTATGTACACACCTAAAAAGAGTCTTTGACATTACTTTATTGTTATTACTTCTTATGTGTTGCTTTTTATATCAGCCTTGGCTGACGGTCTTTCACTGGAGTCTGAGTGACAGCAGGTCTCTTCAAATCTCTGGAACTATTCTTAGTATTCTGGCCGATCTTAACAATGTTATAGTTTGGATGGTCTCGATTCGTTCTTAGATTTCCAATTCTTCTCCTTACCAAGCCTTTGGGGATCGTTCCATGATAGCCAATTATAATAGTATTACCATTACTCTTATGTTCTACAGCTTTATTAGTTCTCTGGTAAGGTCCAAGTACTTTTCTCTATTTTTTCTTTTCTTTACCATGTGGTCTGTTGGGACTGCAAAGTTCACTATTCGGCAGGTTTTCTTTTTTTTTTTTTTGTTAATTATCACAAGGTCTGGTCTTTTGGCCGGGATTAGATGATCTGTTTGTATCTCAGAACCCCAGAGAATTTTATACGTCTTATGCACCAGGACGGATTCTGATTTGTGCTTATACCATTTGGACGTATCGTAAAATTTCAATTTCTTGCACAATTCCTTGGAGATCACTTTGCCCACTCCGTCGTGTCTAGTCTTATACTTCCTTTGCGCTAAATTGCAGCATTCGCTTATTATGTGATTAATCATTTCTATCACCACATAACTTTCACTTGCAATAATGTTGCGAATTATTATTATTATTATTATTATTATTATTTTACCCTTTTGAAAGATTTTACTCTTTTGAAAGATTTTAACACCAGCACTAACAGGTGGTTTCTTAATTGGAGTTTGAATGACCACAAGCCTCCTCAAGTCTCCAGGACTCTTCTCAGTATTCTGATCAATCGTAATAATACTGTAGTTTGGACGGTCTCCACTCGTACTCTTATTTCCAAGCCATCCAGTACTCGTATCAATCCTTTGGTGGCTCTACCGAGTGTACCAATTACAATTGGTATCACCGTCACCTCCATGTTCCATTGTTTTTTCAGTTCTATTGCAAGGTCTCGGTATTTATCTCTCGCTTTCCTTCAGCACTCGTCTCAGGATTCTGGCCGTTCTTAGCAATGCTGTCGTTTGGATAGTCTCTACCCGTCCTCCAATTTCCAAGTCTTCCAGGCCTTTTAATAATTCTTTAGTTATTGTGCCTAACGCACCAATCACAATTGGCACAATCGTTACTTTCATGTTCCACAGCTTTTTCAATTCTCTAACAAGGTCGAGGTACTTATCTTTCTTTTCACTTTCCTTCAGATTTATTCTGTGGTCCGCCGGGACAGCAAAGTCGACTATTTTACAAATTTTCTTTTTTGTTGTTGATTATTATGAGGTCTGGTCTTCTGGCCGGGATTAGGTGATCCGTTTGTATGTTAAAGTCTCATTGGAGTTTATGCGGGTCATTTTCTTGAACAGGTGCTGGGTTATTATTATTATCATTATTATTTACTCCTAGAGAGTTTTTCCCATCAGCATTAGCTGATGGTCTTCCAGTGGAGTTTGAGTGATAGCAAGTCTCCAGGACTCTTCTCAGTATTTTGGCTGATCTCAATTATGCAGTACTTTGGATGGTCTCCACTCATCCCGTTATTTCCTAGTCTTCTTGTCTTGTATCAATACTTCGATGACTGTACAAAGAGCACTAGTTGGTATAATCGTCACTTTCATGTTCCACCGTTTTTTTCAGTTCCGTAGCAAGGTCCAGGTATTTATCCTTTATAATTATTATTATTATTTTGTTTTATCTTATTTTATTTTTTCGTATTTTCAGCTTTACTTTCGATTTCGTACAATCCTTCTCTATATCTTTAACCGAGATAAGCTAGTGATTATATATATATTCTACGTTTTAATGTTTTTGCTGTATCCTTTGAATGATATTTTTCAGTCACGTTATTAGTACTCTTTCAAGTCGATGAGCTGTTCCGTAAAGTGCAATTTTTTGTATTTCATATCGGCTGGGACTGTCAGATATCTTGTTAATTTGTTTATCCGTCCCTTTCTTGATCATAAACAGGGCTGCCACTATTACTGGCATGTTTTTCCAATTTCTATTTCCAGATCTTTGTATAAACTAATTTTATAATATTCTTTGACTGATGTCTTATTATCTGTTGGCACAGACTTATCAATTAGAAGGCATGTTTTTCTTTTATAGTCCTTAACCGCTATATCAAGTTTATGGCTCTTTATTTACCTTTCAGGTATGTTATGAAAAACCCAGAAAATAGTAAATCCGTTGGCTTCTATTATTGGCAAAATAATCTTCTTCTTTTATAATTATTATTGCAAGTTTTTCCCACCAACTCTGTTACAGCATTTTTTACTGGAGATTAAGTGACAGCAAGTCTCTTCAGATCTATAGGACTCTTCTTAGTTTCCCAGCTGATTTTTAGCAGAACAGTGTTCTGAATGGTCCCGATTGTTCTCTTGTTCTCCAGTTCAACCAGTCTCTTTTCCAAGTTCTTGTGTACTGTTCCAAGTACCCCGACTTCAATTGGTATCACCGTCATCTTCAGGTTTCAAAACATTTTTTTGCTTTCTGGAAAGATCCATATATTTATTAAGCTTTTCGACTCCCTTCACATTCGCTTTGTGGGAGTAACAATTTCTTATCTTCCTGAAGAGGGTTGAACACGATGTACTGCAGTTGACAAGATTTGTTACTCCCAGGTCCACTCTAATCCAGAGTAATAGTACTTGTTTGTGGTCTGGTGGAACAGCAAAATCCTTATTAATCAAAGCTAAGTCTAATCTTCAGGCCACGATTGGTGATCCATTTGTGCCTGAACATCCCAACGGATCTTATGCGTCTTATTCACTTGTATGGATTCTGCTTTGTGCATATACTATTTATCTGTAAGATCGAATTTCAGTGTCTTTCACAATTCTCAGTGGATGGCTTTCCCAACACAGTCATGGCTACTCTTGAATTCTTTTCTCTTGAGTTCTTTTCATGTAAATTTGCGGTATTTGCTTGTTATGTAATTAACTATTTCATCCGTGTCACCACATGACCTACACTCATTTATTCCTGTGTCTTGCTAATTTTTGCTTTGGAATAATTCGCTCTGATAGAATTGTTTTATGCTGCTATAGTTGGGAACCTAACAGAATCTGGTAGACTCCACACTATATTTGTGATAGTGCTGCGGTTTCTATGGTGAGAAGGTTTTTAGGGGTCCGAGTGATAGCCCTACATCCTTTGGTTTTAAATTCAGATTCTTCTCTAACACCAGTTGGCTTACCAAGGCTAAAGAGGTAAGTTTACCTGACGATTTCTACAGTTAGTAGAAGAAGATTAGAGTTCGTGCCTTTCCAAAGAGCAACAACGTGAAACGAATTGCAAACAACCTAGTCCTAGATCTGAACTCGGCTTGTCCAATGTGCTTCCTAACTTTCACCTTTTCATTCAAAGGAAGCGATTCATAGATTTTATTTGGCATATACGAATAGCTAGCATCATTGTTCTTTCATTTTGGGATTATTATTATTTCTACCGTCTGCTGCTGGTAACTGAAAATAGCTGAAAGCGAAACAGCGTACAAAAGAGACAGCTGTAAAATATTTTGATCGGGCAAAATGTGAACATTTTATTAGTATTTCACTCCTTGCAAATTGTTCACACCACTGTTTGCTGCTGATCTTTAACTGGAGTCTAAGTAAGTCACCTCAGATCTCCAGGGCTTTTTAAAGTATTCTAGACAATCTTAACAATGCTGTGGTCTGGATGGTCACATTTCTTCCAATTCCTCCTGTCTTTTATTCTAAGCCTTTAAGGAAAGTTTCAAGCACACCAACCACAATTAGTATCAACATCACAATGTCTGACAGTTTGTTTTTTTTAGTTTTCTGGCAAAGTCCAAGTATTTTTCTCTTTTCTCTTTCTTTTGTTTTCACTCTGTAGTGCACTAGAACCGCAAACTCCTCTCAACAGCCAGTTGTCTTTTTATTGATCAACATTGTCTGTTTTTTTGGTGGGATTTTATCTCAATCTCAGAGAATCTTAGGTGTTTCATTCTTTAGGATGGATTCATTTTTTTTGCACATACCATTTAGTAGTAAGATCAAATTTTAAGCTCTTGCACAATTTCCAGTGAATTACCTTCCTCCGCCTAGTCTTGCATGGGTTTGAATTCCTTTTGTACTTGTTTTCCTAATTTGATTATTATATGATCAACCGTTTTATCTTTTTCTCCACATAACTTACACGTGCCATTCTGTTGCATCTCACCAATTTTTACTTTTACATAATTGGTCCTTAAGACATTGTCTTGTCTTGTAATCTAAAGAGATTCAGTTTCTATCTTAAGACTTCCGTTCCTAGCCACGTACCAGTCTTTTCGCGTGCAATCTTACCAATTTGTCTCATGAAGAATCTATTCGGTTGTTTTTCTTCCCATTCCTATTTCCTGATAATTGTTCTGTTGATTCTTGTGTTGTTTATCATATATTTACCAACCCTTCCGCTCGGGCCGGATATGATACAAGGTCAATTTTTTAAGCGGAGTTTAACAGGTTTGAATTCAGAGTTTTCCTTCTCCTAGACTAGTTGCCTCACCAAGGCTGAAGAACCTAGTCTGCCCTACTATTTACCCATAGCTGGAGGGAGAATGATTGGATTCAGACCTTTCCCAAGGGTATTAGTGCTATGTGATATGCATTCAGTCTCGGCCAGGATTTGAACTCGTGTCGCCTTGTCCATATCCTGCGACGATATTACACCACGGGCACCTCCTTGTGTTGTTTATGATCGTTGTAATTAGTCTTTCTTTGCTCTTTTTTTTGTAGTCTGCCAGTCGTCGGATGGATGCATCGACGCAATCTCCAATACTGGTGGGTCCATTTTCTTCTTCTTTTCTTGACATGTATGTGTGTCATCTCTCGGATGTAAGGCCTTATGAATCCTTCTCTCGGATGTAAGGCCTTATGCATCCTTCTCTCGGATGTAAGGCCTTATTAACTCTTCTCTCGGATGTAACGCCTTATGCATCCTTCTCTCGGATGTAAGGCATTATGCATCCTTCTCTCGGATGTAAGGCCTTATGAATCCTTCTCTCGGATGTAAGGCCTTATTAACTCTTCTCTCGGATGTAAGGCCTTATGCATCCTTCTCTCGGATGTAAGGCCTTATGCATCCTTCTCTCGGATGTAAGGCCTTATTAACTCTTCTCTCGGATGTAAGGCCTTATGAATCCTTCTCTCGGATGTAAGGCCTTATGAATCCTTCTCTCGGATGTAAGGCCTTATGCATCCTTCTCTCGGATGTAAGGCCTTATTAACTCTTCTCTCGGATGTAAGGCCTTATGCATCCTTCTCTCGGATGTAAGGCCTTATGCATCCTTCTCTCGGATGTAAGGCCTTATGAATCCTCTCGGATGTAAGGCCTTATGCATCCTTCTCTCGGGTTAAAGGCCTTATGCATCCTTCTCTCGGATGTAAGGCCTTATGCATCCTTCTCTCGGATGTAAGGCCTTATGCATCCTTCTCTCGGGTGTAAGGCCTTATGCATCCTTCTCTCGGATGTAAGGCCTTATGCATCCTTCTCTCGGATGTAAGGCCTTATTAACTCTTCTCTCGGATGTAAGGCCTTATGCATCCTTCTCTCGGATGTAAGGCCTTATGCATCCTTCTCTCCGATGTAAGGCCTTATTAACTCTTCTCTCGGGTGTAAGGCCTTATGCATCCTTCTCTCGGATGTAAGGCCTTATGCATCCTTCTCTCGGATGTAAGCCTTATGAATCCTTCTCTCGGATGTAAGGCCTTATGCATCCTTCTCTCGGGTGTAAGGCCTTATGCATCCTTCTCTCGGATGTAAGGCCTTATGCATCCTTCTCTCGGATGTAAGGCCTTATTAACTCTTCTCTCGGATGTAAGGCCTTATGCATCCTTCTCTCGGATGTAAGGCCTTATGCATCCTTCTCTCGGATGTAAGGCCTTATGCATCCTTCTCTCGGATGTAAGGCCTTATGAATCCTTCTCTCGGATGTAAGGCCTTATGCATCCTTCTCTCGGGTGTAAGGCCTTATGCATCCTTCTCTCGGATGTAAGGCCGTATTAACTCTTCTCTCGGATGTAAGGCCTTATGCATCCTTCTCTCGGATGTAAGGCCTTATGCATCCTTCTCTCGGATGTAAGGCCTTTATTATGATTATTTCAATTATCATTGTACTCTTTTGAGAGTTTTCCACACCAGCGTTAACTGATGGTTTTCCACTGGAGGGAGTGACAGCAAGTACCCTCAAGTCTCCAGGACTCTTCTTAGTATTCTGACCCATCTCAACAATGCAGTAGTTTGGATGGTTTTCACTTATCCTCTTATTTCCAAATCTTCAAGTCCTGTACCCTTATTTTAGTGACTGTACCGAGCGCTCCAATTACAATTGTTATTACCGATACTTTCCGGTTTCATGTTTTTTTTAATCTTTAGCAAGGACTATGTACTTATCTCTCTTTTCGCTTTCCTTCAGTTTTACCCAGTGGTCCACTGGAACGGAAATGTCTCTTTTTTTTTGTCAATTATCACTTGGTCTGGTCGTCTGGCTTAGATTAGGCGATTCGTTTGTAATTCAAAATCCTAAAGAATTTTGTGCGTCTATTTTTTAGGACGGATTCTGAGTTGTGCATATACGATTTGTTCGTATGGTCAAATTGAAACTTTTTGCACAATTACCAGTGAATCACCTTTCCCACTTAGTCTTGTCTAGTCTTATACTCTCTTTGCACTAATTTACTGCGTCCCCTTATTATGTGATAAATCGTTTTTTCTCAGTCACCATGTAATCTACATCTGCTATTTTGTTGCGTCTTATCTATTCCTGCTTTGACATAGTTAATCGTTATGGCGTTGTTTTGTGAGGCTATTAGAGGAGATTCTGTTTTTCTCTAAAGGTTTCTCTCTCTTTGCCACGTCCAAGTTTTCTCGTCTGAGATTTCGTTTGTCGGTTAAAATGTCCATACAGTTTTTTCTTCCCATTTTTGTTTTTGGTTATTTTTGTTCTGTTGATGCTTGTGTTGTCTGTATTGTTTATGGTGGCTGTAAGCAGTCTTCCTCTGCGCTTTTTTATGTAGTATCCTAGTCTGTGTATCGATGCATTCGCGCTATCTTGAATGCTGGTAAGTCCTCTTCCTCCTTTTTTTTCTTGACACATACAGTCTGTCTACGTCATCTCTGGGATGTAAGGCCTCATGTCTCATTATGAGTTTTCTTGTTCTCTGCTCTATTTGTTGGAATTCTCTGGTCCACTTTAAGAATGGTCCCAAGTATCTTACGAAAGGGATAGCCTAGGTGTTTATCTCTTTGATAAGATTTCTACTTTGTGGTATAGTTTCGAGTAGATTTCTCGTTCTCCTGAGGTACTTTTTGAAATTTTTAATCTAATTTCTGTATATTTGATGGTGTCCGTTTCCAATATTCCCAAGTAATCACACCTTACGAGTTTTTCCCATCGGCGTTATCTAGTGATATTTCACTGAAGTCTTAGTAGCAACAAGTCTTTTCAGATGTCAGGGATTCTTTCCAGTATTCTAATTGATCTCAGCCACATTGTAGTCTGGATGGCCTCAGTTCTTCTAATTATCATTATTACACAAAATCTGATCAAAATCTTATGGGGGAATTTTTAATTTGGGGACCAGGAGCTAATTTTCACCTTTGCCTAACATTATCATTATTATCATTATTGTTATTTGTATGCGTGTGTTCCCCAATTCATTTACGTACATATATACAAAGACGGAGATAGAAGTCAGTATAATTGTTATGTTCCGAAAATTTTCCTTGGGGGCATTTATTCTTTCCTTTTTGTTGTTGACAACTGTAATTCACAGCCGCCAGGAATACGTTTGAGAATTTCTCTCAAATAATGACTTGGGTTCAACATTATGCTGGAGGTGATAAAATACTTTCGGCAGATCTTTTTACCACCTCCTTCCTAACCCGGGAAGCAAAATATTGAGATGAAAATATAAACTTGTTTACGACTTAAGTGCATGATCTGCTTACCTTCGGGCTACCGTTGTGAAAGTTTTTGTTATGTTCTGTTTTTTTTTTTGCTTGCATGAAACATAACAGAAAACACATTCCAATACAAAGATGCATTTATAAAATGTGTAAGCCTATATTCAAGTATTTGTTCGGCTGATGCTAAAGTTACCAGCGTAATCCTATCAGGACATTTCTTAGAAACGAAATCAAAAGTTTCCCCTTTTTTACTTGTACGATCTATTCAATGATTGATTGTTTTCAATGGCATGTCAACCTGTCAAGGGTTATTCTATGACTTGAAGTTAGGGAATCGTATTCATTGTACGTCGATATTTATATTTTTGAGCCGTTGTTTCTTAAGAGGTTTTCTTTTTTGCACCATTATTCTTATTTAAACCGGACATTGGCCAAGCGGTTAGAGTGTTCGCCAATGGCCCGGGAGACCTGGGTTCAATCCCAGGTCGAGTCATACCAAAGACTCAAAAAATGGTACTTGATGCCTCCTTGCTTAACACTCAGAATTATAAGGTACGGATCATGGGTAAAGTGGAGCAATCCAGGAAAAGAAGTAATGCCCTCCCCTACACCTTGGTGTAGTAGCTATCGAAAAGGGAGCCTTCGGGTCACCCTCGACTATGGTCACCAACTTTACTTTTCTTTTATTCTTATTTGAGGGGAAGTCCCCGTAGCATAGTTGTTAACGGGTGAGACTACGACACCATAGTAAGCGAGTTCGAACTCCACTTGCGCTATTATGTTCACTTTCAGATTAATACCCTTGGAAAAGAAATGAAACTCCCTTACCTCCCCAGTAATTGGTTAAATAGTTTCTACTACTGTCCAACAAAGATAGTTTTGGCATGAAATAACCCACAAAGGTCATTAAGCAAAGAAACTAAAGCAAACTTACCCAATAGGCATTTGAATACAAACATTTTTTAAACAGATCTATTTCACCCATATATCGGACCCTAACAGGTACTACTACTCTGAGTCAGAGTGGACCTGTGAGTAATGGATTTAGTCAACTACTGTACATCATGTTCAAGCCTTACAAATCCTGGAATTAAGAAGATATTCCTCCCATCATCTTTTGTTGCTATTAAATAATCTTTTAACCCGTTGAATTCTCGTTGTAACCGCAATTCATGATTACGCTGATACTTCTATTCAGGAAGAGGGAAAGGATTCTAATTAGCATCTAACAGTTATCCCTGTTATAATAATAATAATAATAGACAAATGGTATATACACAACCATCCAGGAGAATGAGACGCACAAAGTTCTCTGGGATTTTGAGATACAGACGGATCACCTAATCTCAACCAGACGATCAGACCTATGGATAACTAACAACAACAAAAAAAAAAAAAAAAAAAAAAGAAAAAGAAAAAGAAAGAAAAAAGAGAACATGCCGAATAGTGGACTTTGACGTTCCATCCGAAGACAGGATAGAACTGAAGAAAAGTGACAAAAGAGATAAGAATTAAGACATTGTTAGAGAACTGAAAAATCTATGGAACGTGAAAGTGACGGTGATACCAGTTGTAATTAGTGCTCTTGGTACAGTCACTAAAGGATTGGTACAAGGACTGGAGGACTGGGAAATAAGAGGACGAGTGGAGACCATCCGAACTGCAGCTTTGTTGAGATCGGCCAGAATACTGAGAAGAGTCCAGGAGACTTGAAGAGACTTGCGGTTACTCAGACTCCATCAGCTAACGTTGGTATGGAAAACTCTCAAAATAGTAAAATAATAATAATAATTATAATAATAATAATCGTTCAGGTGAGTGCAGATACCACAAAATAATCATTTAGTTACAAGCTTGACTGGAAAAAGTTTTTTTCTCAAAGAGCATTTTTAAGTACAAGCGTCTAATAAAAATTGATGAATTACAATCATCCCTCCACACACATACACACACACATACACTAGCCCCCACACCCCTACAAACGAAATAGTGACTCCATATTCCCTGGTGCTGCAAAACTGGAATCCCACTGCCGAATGCAGGTGAGCATCATACTTAAGACAACCTGTTTTTTTGAAGGGGAGAGTCTTACCCCTTTGTAAGAAATACAGTCTGCGTATTCTAAGCTCCACCAATTGGGTGGTGTAAGTGTGTGAGATCTAAAAAGCAGTACTTTGAAAAGTATACGCTATATCTAGAAAGTAACGATAGTGATTTTTTCCTATTTTTCAGGTTGGCAACTCTGATTCAGTTGATCAGTGTTGATTTTGAACTCGTGTAAAATTAATTAGTTTCTGTTTGCCTCTGAGAATCAAAGAAAAGATGAGCAATCTTAGATCATTACACAAGTGTTTGCTTATGTTATATAACGTAGGAATTGAGAAAGGAACTCGAAGCGTATAATCTTGGTTCCAGACGGCTGAATTCGACTTAGAAGAAGCGGGATCGTAGAGTGTGGGCTTGAAGTATCGAGGTGAAAAGGGTCACTTTATTAAGCTTGATAGGTTGTCTGAGATGACCTGCGCAGTTACAGATGGTGACATGCAATGTCCACGATTGGAAGCTCAGACTAAATAAAATTTTAAAAAAGAAGAGGTTTTTCTCTAAGAAAAACGTCCAGTTCCTTCTTTAAACCGAAGCGAATCGTCAACAGATAAGTATATAACACTTAAGTGTTTCACGAAACTTGAACAAATATTGAATTCCGCGCCAAATATTTGGTCAATATGACAGAAACATTGAACAGTTTAACAGAAAATGTGAAAAAATTGATTTTAAAGGTATGTGAACGTGTCTAGGGTTATTTCATGCTTAGATGTCAAGGAATCGCGTTCGTTGTACATCCATATTTATATTTTTGTGAAGATATTTCTTAAGAACATTTTGTTTCACCAAGAGTCATACTGAATACGAATAATTTTGAACAGTTCTATTTGACCTGTAGATGGGACCCTAACAGGTATTACCACTTTGGATCAGAATGGAGCTGGGTGTAATGGCAGTTAAATGGTACTCCACACTTCTCAGATCTCCAGAACTGGAGCCATACCATCAGATACACTTAAGTGCCATATCCAGGACAACCCACTAAAGAGGATTCTGTCAGCCTATTCAACGACCCATCGTCTGGGCGTGGCTAACTTGAGAACATGCAACAGGCCATGACGAACGCAGCGTCTGTTGAAGACTTCCAGAATTTTCTGTGAATGAGTCTAACGTCTTTCCTGGTGTGTGTCATCCCAAATAAAATTATTTTTAAAGAGATTATGTTTATGTATAATTAAGTTGATGATACGTTTTTTTTACATAATCTCTTTACTTAATTGACTCACCTTTTATATTCGAAAGTGTATCCAAAAGTCTAAGAAGAAAATGTTCTCTAATTTTCGGATGATAGGGCTTATAATTCATTAGTAAAAGATCAGGTGACAAATGTCTGCTCTTGGCGAACGAAGAATGATTGTTGTCGAAGGAGACCCACTTTTGGATGTAAGCCAAGATAATGGAAGTCTCTTTGTCAATTAGCAGACGACAGAGTTTTCTGAGCTGTCACAATCAGATGTTTCACACCGGGAAAAGTAACCTGTAGCGCTCTTTCGTTAGTAGAGATTAAAACCAGAGCTTCACCTGGAGGTGACCTTTCGAACCAGGAAGTAAATTAAAATATCGAGGACGAGTTTAATTGTTCACGGCAACTTTGACATTAATGGCGGCTCGGCATCGAGATGATTGCTCGAAGGAGTGGCGGGAAAAATTGACTGCTAATCTTTACTTGATGTCATATTAGAGAAAAAATTCTTTTAATAGACATTAGGCAACATTTGTTAACTTTCTGGGGGGAAAATCGGACGAAATGGAAAAAAGGAAATTTCACTAAATGAATTAGATATAAGTGAGGCAATCTGGTTAAGTAAAAAAAAAAAAAAAAAAAAAAAAAAAAAGATATATAAAATCAACTATAGGGATTTATGAAGACTATACAAAAACGGCCTATTTCATCTGTAATGATTGCACTCATTTCTGACCACCAACAATACATTCCTCCTTAGTTTTCAATTCATTTCTGTAATAAAATTATTTGTAAGGCACTTACATTAATAAAAAATACCGTTCTTTAGTGGTCCATTCATTTCTGTAATATTATTTGCAAGGTACTTTAACTAATAAAAATACCCTTCCTCTTTAGTTGTCAATTCATTTCTGTAATAATATTATTAGCCAGGTAATTACATAACTAACGACATCTTTTCTCCTGAAGGAGTCTCCATGGTGTAGTGGATAACGTGCTGCATCGTGATATAGACGTAAGCGAGTTCGATCTCCAGTCACACTGTTACGTTCACTTTCGGACAAATATCTTTGGGAAAGGTATAACCATCTTTAGCTCTCCAGTTATGGGGTAAATACTACCACAACTGTTCTTCTACAAGTTTTGAATAACCCGCGAAGTTTGATCTACCATTAAATTAAGAAACTAAACCAAACCAAACCTTTTCGATTTAGTTGTCAATTCATTTCTACAACAAAATTATTTGCAAGGCACTGATATTACTAACAATAATTTTAGCAAGTGTCATTTTATTTTATGATAAAATATTTGCACGACACTTACATTACGAACAATACCTTTTCTACTTAGTTGTCAATTAATTTCTACAATAAAATTATCTACAAACCCCTACATTAAAAACAATGCGTTTTTTTTCTGTTATTGTATTTCTGTAATTAAATCATTAGCAATTCAATTTTCATGATATAAATAATAGTCCTATTCTATCAGTAATATTTCTTTTAATTCCTGACCTCTAACCAACTTTTTTTCAGGCTTTCCAATGCATTTCTATGGAAAGATCATTAACAATCCATTTGCATTTTCCATATAATAACTCTATCTAACAGAGATACAAAATTTATAATAGCAAAGTAATAAAAAAGAAATTAAGAATATTACAATTTATACTAACAATATTTCGCTCTTTTTTCCGTTAAACCGAAATAAGAAATTATGGAAGTTATTATTTAATGTTAAATTTCAGTTTTTTGAAAAATAGAAACATCATAAATATCAGTATTAAACGCAAAATAATATTACATATCTAATTAATTTTGATACATTTTAAAGATTTAAATTCATCAAATGTTGTCGGCTATACCTTACTCGAGATAGCGTGAATCAAAAAGTGTTATTATAATTTTAAAATCCTTTGAAAAAGTTTTCTTTAAAAAAATATAATTAGTTACTAGAAACATTAATAAACCGATTTATGTAAAATGATTTCTTACACATTGATAACTATATCACTTAATATGGTATCTAAATCCAACTAAATAGTTGGTCAAAATTAAGGACAAAACATTTTCTGCAACAATTTACAATTCAACTATTGATGTGCGGATTAGTTTGCCGCTAAAATATTACAGCCACCACCACCAAAAACAAAAAAAAAAAAAACTCTTTTAAGTATAGAAAATCATACCAGCTATAGTATTTTTTGTATTTTATCTTGAAAAAGGAACATAAGCCCGTTAACGTTGTTTTTGAATGTACAGCTAAGAAAACCCACTTAAATCAATACTTTTAATGTTTCAATAATTTATTTTAAAAATTGTGAAATAATTTTTAATTGCCATTTTAATATTTAATGTTTTACCTGGTAATAATCTACAAATCTTTCATTACCCCTAAAACACTAATATTAACGTTTTTAAAAATTGACTATTTTTATCTAAAAATTTGATTATTTTTTAACATTTTTATTTGAATAATAAACTCGAATACAAGAGGCAAAACTCGACATTGCTTAAACGAGTGTTTCTGAAGGTTTCCATTTTTTTTTTCGTCTAACATTTTTATATCTTAAAAAATAATTGAAAATATAACAAAACAGTTCCTTGTTTTAAAATTTTTGCTTTCTGATTAGTAAAAATATTCTTTGTTTAATAACATATTTAGATTTAGCGTGTGATTAGAGAAAAGTAGGTGGGTGTCCTCGTAGTGTAATGGTTAACGCGTTGGACTGCGGAATCGTAGTACGTGAGTTCGTACTCCAGTCGTGCTGTTACGTTCACTTTCGGACAAATACCCTTGCGAAAGGTATGAACCCCCTTATCCTCCCAGCTATGGGTTAAATAGTACCACTACTGTACTTCTAGGAGAATAGCTTTGGCATTAAATAACCTACAAAGGTTGATATGCCATTAAACAAAGAAACCAAACGAGACCAATCGAGAAAAGTAAGTAAAAATCTATTGCAAAATGAAGCACCCCCCTCGTGCTTTTAATCAGAAAAAATATTGACGGAATTATTTCTCTAATAATATAAAAGAAAATGATATTTTCAATTAAATACTTGTATTAAAACCATTTTTTAGATAAAAAAAACAAAAAAAAACAAAATAATATTCACATTTGGGTTAATTTTTCTTTATTCCATTAACATGTTCAGATTTTTCTCTTTTTAGCATATACAGAAAATACATGCCATATCGTTACCACTACTGATTAAATGGTGAGGGTAAAGTTAAGTGTCGGGAAAAAATCTACAAGTTTTTTGATAAAAAAAAACTGATGTATTATAAAAATTAATAATTGATTAATAAATGAACTCTGAAAAGTACATTGAAATCGGATTATTCTAAGATTTTTGGTGATTTTTTTCCATCAAGTGTAGTGATTTGTTACAGTACGAAATGTCCATGGCGGCCATGTTATTAGGAAGTATACCACAATAATACGAGAAACTCATAAAGATAAACGGATATTACGTCTGGAAAGAGTCCATAAGGATTTAACATCAAATTAGACCACCCCAAAACATTACAATGTCGAATAATTGAAAAATATTCTCATTACCATATATTTCAGCATATAAGCAACTGGTTGCTGAAAGTATTTGTGTTGTTTACCAAGGCAGCGGTAAACCTAGCGTCAATCATTTCCCGCGCTAACAACGTCTCTTACATCATAGGATTTAAGGTTCACATTTTATACAAGGTGTATAAGAAGATGCCTAATTTTGGGGGCAGCGGGTTATTTTTAAGGTGAAAAAGTCGTCTTATACACCAACATACACAGTAATTTTTTCAGACTAATTTTTCCACTGAATACAATTGCTTAAAAAAAGAAGAAAATCGTTCTATTAGCACACATTTTCTTTTATAACAATACGGTTCGTTGGTTGGGCTTTATGACATACCAAGGATTTTAGGTTATTTAATGCTAAATCCTCTTTATACATATATTAAATATATATGATTTGTAACGAATTTGTAGGTAACATTTTTAAACGAACTAAAGCTCATTTGTTTTCCCATAGTTAAGTGTTTTCAAGTATTGCTATCTAACATTAACAATTTAACATCAGTGATTTATTGGCACATAGTCAGAGGGTTATACATATGATTTGTAAGTAAATTGTTTATAGGTATTAAGTATTGCTATTGTTAACATTTCCAAAAAGAGCTAATTTGTTTGCACTCAAGTATTGCTATTGTTAACATTTCCAAAAAGAGCCAATTTGTTTGCACTCAATTAAGTATTGCTATTTTTAACACACAGTAAAATGGTTTCAAGTATTTCTATTTAACACTAATAATTCTATCCAACACTATTTATTCATTTGCACACTGTTAAATGGTTCCAAGTTTTGCTCTGTAACACTAACAATTCAATTAAACATCAGTCATTTGTTTTCACACAGTTAAATATTTAAACAGTTCTGTTTGACCCATTGACAGGACGCTATCAGATACTACCACACCAGTACAAAGTTGACCTGGAAGTAATGGCAATGAAGGAGTACTCCACATTCCCTAGAGCTTCTAGACTGGAGACTCACGAACGGATAGTTTTGTGTCATATCCAGGACACTCGTTGGTGGGGGTCTTATTCCTCTTCAGAGATGTAATCGTTATATTCAACAGCCCTGCCTGACTGGGCAGTGTAGCTATACCATAGAATAAAGGATGAAATTGTCCGTTTTGTTCCTTTCATTGAGTATGATGTGCAACACTTCTTGATCAGTCTCCGTACTACATACACACAAAATAGAATATTTGTTATTCTCTTGATGATTACACATATTTTTTGGCATTTGCGAACAAATGCATAGACATGTTCGAATAAGCACATAGACATATACGATATCTCCAATACTCTTACCATCCTAACCTGACTTTTTTTCTTTTGCAATAGGCAGACATAGTCTAAATCCAAGGACAAATATAAACATTTAAACATTTAAACATACACAGATATAGGGCGATAATACGTAGATTTGTTACATGAAGGTGAACTTGCACCTCATAGAGTGCTCCTCGAGGTAATCCGAAAATGAACTAAGCAATCGTTATTAAATATTTCTATGCATATATGTGTGTATGTAGGCGCGCGTATGTGTGAGACAGCGAGAGAGAGAGAGAGAGAGAGAGAGAGAAAGCGAATATGAGTGAGGGAGAAAGCCAGTGTGTGTGTGTTCCAACACTGACATCAAAATACAGTAAGAATTGAAAATTCTGTCTACAAGTTTTACACTAAGATAGCATTTGTAAAACGACTCTGTTCAAAGAACAACCAATGAGAATCCATCGTTAAATGTCTTCCCAAAGGCAATCATGCTGACTCTTACATAATTACAAGTGCCTTTAAGAATTCTGTTCTATTTGCATAAGTTTTATTTTATAGCAATATTATAAAATTCTTTCTTATTTACTCCATCTTGCAACCTACCTGTGGATTGACATTCATGAAACTCGAGTTGTAGCGAAAGTTTATGAGTTTCTGTATTTGATCAACCGTCTGGAAATCTAATCTCTCTGATAAAATAAAAAGGAAGTTCTTTGCACCTGTAGCCTTATCAGAGCTATTATTTGGCTGTACTACTTGACTTTAAACCGGCTCATTGGCCCAGTGGGTAGAGTGTCCGCCAATGTTTCGGGAGACTTATGTTCAATCCCAGGTCGCGTCATACCGAAGACTTTAAAAATGGTACTTGATACCTCCTTGCTTAACACTCAGCAATATAAGGTACGTATCGAGGGTAAAGTGGAGCTTTCCAGGGAAAGGAGTAGCGCCCTTCCCTATACCTCTGTGTAGTAGTTATTGAAAAGGGAGCCTTATGATTGCCCTCGACTACAGTCACCAACTTTACTTACTTGACTTTAAGAAAGCGTTTGGAGAAAAAAAACTAGATGAGAGTTACGTAAGGATACTGCGTACCATTTTGAACAAATCCTAAAGGCAGCACCCTGAAAAGAAGTAGCTGAAAGTTTACTTGCTTACCATCTCACAAAACATCCAAGAAAGACGAACAAGACATGCTGAGAATTTCCGGTGAAGTAGGGATGAACTTATAGGCGGAGTTCACTTATCATATTTACCATAGGCGGAGTTCACGTATAAGCCCCCACACATGGACATACCAGTGTGGGTCGACCGGTAAACTTCTATATTGATCAGCGCCATGTGGACACTGGATGCCATCTGAATGACCTAGTAGGATCTATGGACGATAGAATGGATGGAGAGAGAGAGAGAGAGAGAGAGAGAGAGAGAATCCGTGCCACTAGCACAACTTGATGATAGATATGTAACATATTGACCCTCGACTGAGCCGTCAATCAAGGGATGCACCTGTGTAAATAAACTGAAGAACAGCGGAAGCAGGTGGACGTTAAACAATAATATAACCAGCACACAGACGGCTTGAGTCAGTTGGAGACAAGATGCTGAATTAAGAGCCAACGGCAGACAGAGGGCTTTGGGCCCTCAGAGACACACGGTTGAGCAACCCAGCCAAGATGAGAAAGAATTGCTGCTATGGTCGAAGAAGAACTTGGGTCAAGATAACAGTCCGTCCTTGTCTCCACTCACCTCTCACACACAACCAACATCAACCCTTTCGAGAATAAAGTGTGAGAGATATATTTTTATAAAGAAGTGTGTTCGTTCGTTCATTGAAGTTCGTCGTTATGTTTGATTATGTTCCTCATATATTTGTATATATACATGTATGCGACTATACAACAGATAGAGGGAGAGTTCAAATTATTAAATAAAACGATGTTCGACAAATTCTTTAAATTTTATTCTTTTTGCTAAAGTGAAATATTTGTTGATAAAGAACAAAAGTTACTGTCTCTTGTCTTGTAGGAAAAATCGATATCAATTAAAGCTTTAAGAGTAATTTGCATTGTTTCAATACAAGATTATATATTTTGTGTGTAAAAGATCTTCATGTGCGTATATCATTATGCAGAGACAAAGTATATTTATACGTTAATATGTATGTGTAATACTAATCTTTTCTATCAGCAGTAAATAACCTTTTATCAGTAGGAGTAGGTAAACAAAAAAGATATTATTTTCATGCGTAGAAATAAATAAATGATACGGAAACTAAATACATTCTGAGGAAATTGAATATTGCAAGGTAACTGAAAATCACCCAGTAGAAATAATGGCGAAAGTTGAGCTGGATTAGGGAATTCTCTAATGTATAGTAACGGTTAATCTATTCAATCGTTTTCATTTTAAGATTTTGTAAGCTTCAAATTAGATTAAAAGTGGATTAATTTATTTATGATACGAATTGGTTAAAACATGTATTTTCAACAATCTCGGTGGGAAAAGATTTCTTGAATCATTTTTAGCTTTGATCCATCAAATATTATTGTCAGCGAAACTCAAAGAAGATACATATTGATTAAGAAATGCAAAATACAGATTCATATTTAAAGCTATTTGGTGCCTCTTTTTGTACAAAAATTAGCGCTCTTGCTGTGTATGGAAATCAACTGGAAATCATTATATATATATATATATATATATATATATATATATATATATATATATATATTAGCATAGAATACATAGAGAATCATTGGCGCTTGGTGACAGCCAGTTTCTTTGATCAGCAGACCTAAACTATCTACGTTATCCTAACTTAGAGATATATTACCGATATTAAGCATTCGTCATTTATGAATATAGTAAACTACATTATATATATATATATATATATATATATATATATATATATATATATATATATATATATATATCAACTCTGATCTCCGTAAACAGTAATGAAAGTCTAGTGCTATGGTAACCTGTAGCATTATTATCTGTCTGCATGTTGTTTTTTAATGTCACACATACAACTCACCACACACAGATATTTGAAGCTTTTTTGCAGTATGTCTGCAATATGGTCTGACTTGTGAGTAATGGGAAAATTCGAGCAGAAATTACTCTTTGATTCTAAGCAAAAGTGACGAGACATTTTTAACTGGAATACTATCAGTTAAACAATATCTCATGCGATATTTGAGATGTGTTTTTTATACAGTAAATTTAGTATTGAAATTTTGGCATATACTAATTTTCTATATAATGCTTGTAGTATTTACTAATACAGGTTATGTAAAATAGTTTTGAGAATCTTTCGTTTTTTCAGAATTTTATAAATCTTCTGCCATTTTTGTTTATTTCAAAAATTTTTAGCAACTCAACCCAATTCCAAAAATAAAAAAATGAGACACTTCATGATTTCCCATGAAATTTCTTGATACTCTACCGAGAAAATTTCGTGTGATTTATCTTAAATCTAAAATTTTAAAGTTAGGCCACCAGCAGAGAGAGAGAGAGGGGGAGAGAGAGATGAAAGAAACAAACAAAACATCGAAGCAAAAAAGTGAGTGAGAAAGAGAGAAAAAAGAGGAAGAGAGAAAGTGAAGGAGAAGGAAGAAAAAAGAAAAATAGAGACAAAGAGATAGAGGTAAAGAAAGAGAAGGAAAAGTAAAAGGAAAGAAAGAAAGAAATGAAGAAGGAGACAGAATGATTTAAAAAATGCAAAAAAAGATTAATAAATAGATAAATAAATATGTGAAGAAGTGAAGAAAAGAAGAAAAAAGGAAAGAAAGAAATTGAGATGAAAGAAAGAAAGAAAGAAAGTAAGAAAGAAAAGAAGAAAGAAAGAAAGAAAGAAAGAAAGAAATAGAAACGGGAGAAAGAGGAAGAGAGAAAGGATAGATGATAAAAAAAAGAAAAATTCGAAAGCCGAAATTAAATATATTTTTAAATCTACACATTCATATGGATACGTTTGAACACATTTATTCAGTCGGACTAAAATAGAAAAAAATGAAAAAATAATAAAAAACAAAATATAAAATAAAATAAATGAAAAATCTGCTGGCGGCAAAATAAATGGAAAAGTGTTTCTATTTTTATATTTCTTCACTATTTTAAATTTAAAAAAATTCTTTTGTTCTGATTTTCGCAAAACAGATGAAGAATAGAGGCCTTAAATTTACTGAGAAATGTCATCGGTAAAAAAACAAGATGGCTGTCTACGAAACGGGCGTTAATGTCGAATGCCTCATAGCAACGAGGATTTACTCGTCTTTCTTTTATTTTGTTTTAGTGTCTTAGTGATGCATTCTCTTTCATTTCTTAATGGAATGTTTTTTGAAAAGGTTTCGCTAAAAAAGCATTAACGAAAAAACATAAAATGTTTTTTAAACTGAACGTTTAATTTTTTTATTGATACATTTCTTCGGCTTTCATTTTTTTTATTGATTAAAAAAAATGTCTATTTTTAATTGTGAGTTCTCTATTTTAATTTTAATGTTTTTTGTTGCTGTTATTGTCATTGTGGTTTTCGATTTTATTTGCTATTATTTTATTTACAATCAGAAAAAAAATTCTGCGAGCAAGTTTATTACGGTGTTATATAGGAGAGATTGAGCAAAGAAAAATGTATAAAATATATGTCGCTGATCGGATCCTTTTGGAGAGAGAGAGAGAGAGAGAGAGAGAGGGATGATATGTTTCTAGTGTGTTGATTGTTTTTTTTTTTGTGTTAATGGCATATCAACCTTTGTGGGTTATTAAATGCCAAAGTCAACTGCAGTAATACTATTTCAACTATAACTTGGAGAAATAAAAGGGTTCGTATCTTTTAAAAAAGTAAAAAAGTCGCATACTCACCATTAAATAGACAGCCAATCGAATGCTCGGCCTAGTCCGAGGGATTATTTATTTCGAACCGTCCAAAGCCATAAAGTTTGTTTCGGCGTCTTATAGGGTAGGTGACTCAGAGTTTGATCATCTCTGAGGGGGTCGTTCTGGTGAGGGGAGTATGATGTTACAAGACCCAAAACTTCCCAATGACCCAGAAGATTAAACATCACTGACGACACCTACTTGCGTCTTTTTAAGCGCGTATATTCAAGGTATCAAAGAAAGCGATTTTCACGGAGTTCGAAATCCAAATGACCAGTCTTCTTTTTTTTTTCTTTTTTCTTTTTAAGTATTATTATTATTTATCCTCTAGCTGCGGTGATATGGGTGTTCGTGCCTTTCTCAAGAGTATTAGTCCATATGTGAACGTAACAGTGCGACTGGAGTCCCAACTCGCTTACTTCGAATCAGTAGTCCAGCACGTTAACCATTACGCCACGGAGACTACCCCACTCTTAAGTGCTAAATACCCGTAAACTGGCGTCGAGAATCACCAAAAATGTAGCGATATTGTCCCCAAATTAAATTTAAAAACAATGACGCAGACTTACAATGTCCTGGGTATGACATTGTTGTATCGTGGTAAGGAAAAGATGCACAGTGAAATAAAGTTAATTGTTTATTAACTCAAATATTACTGTATTATAAGTCTCGCGCTGTTGGTGTTACGTCCGAAGTTGGTCTTTCAGAGCTGTCTCTCTGCTTTTGCTTCTGTCTGCCGTGCTTGAGAAACACGGCCTCTTTTATACTTCCACGATACCGGAAGTCACTTGTTACAAGCCACTATACAACTGACATTAAACTGCATCTAATGGCGAGGCGATTCTGATATAAGAATTATTTGATCATCTTTCTTGTCTGACCTTTGGATGGCCGGTCGGCTGGGGCTGTTGAATACAACGACTGCATCTCTGCAGAGGGAAAACACTTTCCTCCCCAATGAGTATCCTTAATATGTCACTAAATCATCAAAGAATGAGACTCCGATCCTGGAGCTTTGGAGAAAAAGGAGTACTTCTTCAATGCTATTACTCTCAGGTCCTCTCTGACTTGGAGTAGTTGTACCTTTCAGGGTCCTATCTATTGGTCAAATAGAAATATTTAATCATTTTTATAGTTGTAATCACCTAACTGTATAAATAAATGATTAATGTTAAATTGAAATTCATAGCATTGCTTGAAACGATTTAACTGAGAGCAAATATAGGAATAATGTAAGATAGAATTATTAGATTTGGATTATTGTATATCATGATAAAGGAATAATTAGATCGTAACACTTTCTTTTCAAAAATATAACTCTCTTTATTTCTCTCGTAATGGTCGAAACTGGCGTAAATGTGTGTGTGTGTATGTGTGTGTGTGTGAGAGAGAGAGAGAGAGAGAGAGAGAGAGAGACAGACAGACAGACAGACAGACAGACAGACAGAGACAGGAAGACGAAGATAAATGGAGGACTGCTATATTAATCTATAACTGCTTAAGCACACGTATTCCAAATTCAGTCCCCCATTTAGCACTTCGGCTTTTCGACCGGAGTAGGCCAGGGAGCCAATCTGGGCACTCGTTGGCCGTGACTCTGGGATTGACCGTGGGTACCGGCGTATATATAATTTCCTAAATCCTATTCGTTCCGGTTGTCAATCCACGTGACCCGCCTCCGGCTGTCAACCCATGTGAGCTGCTACACCCATGCACCGCTTGTTTTCTAGTAATGACTTTATTTACACAGCTGAAACATCCTGTTCCAGAAATTCCTGATTGATGACTCTGACTCAGAGTGATAATCTTTCTTGCGTGAAAAATGGCAAATGTTTCTGAGTTTAATGGCATATTAACCTTTGTGGGTTATTCAGTGTCAAAGCCATCCTTGTGGTTCTACTTAATCCATAAGTGGAGAGGAGAAAGATATTCATACCCTTCCAGAGGGTATTCGTCCGAAAGTGAATGTAACTGCAGTGACTGGAGTTCGAACTCGCCAACTTTGAAGTCACTGTGCAGCATTTTAACCATGACGCTACGGAGACCCCCCTCAGTCTTTTTCTGAGTATCGATTATGCAATACTCTCCTAAGCCGCCTCTTGTAGTACAATAGTTATTATTAGTGTGTTCACTTCTCACAGGATGTTCTTAATTTCTTAGCCCTGTCAGCCAGAATACACTGACTGTATGCCTGGCAGAGTAGTAAGATATCTGAACTGCATCTGATAGTGAGGCTCCTGTCCTGGAGTTCTGGGGAGTGTGGAGAACCCCTTCATTGCCATTACTTCCAGATTTGTTCGACTAGAAGTGGTAGTACATTTTAGGATCCCATCTATCGGTTAAAAAAGTCTGCTTAAAAATACAAAAAAAAAAAAAATTCAAAACCTATTTACCAAAAATATAAACATGAACATATAATAAACACGGTTTCCTAGTCTCTTGGCATAAAATAACCATAGACGATTTGACATGTCGTTATAACGAATCGGTCTTTATTTCTATCCTTGTGTCAAACTAGGATCAGCTTAGTAATGGACAATTATGGGGCTTTCTTTTAATACCCGAACATGTATTTGAAATTTAAATATATATATATATATATATATGTGTGTGTGTGTGTGTGTGTGTGTGTGTATGTCTGTGTGTGTGTGGGTGTATGTGTGTGTGTGTGTGTGTGTTGGTAATAAATTAATAAAGACCAGAATTTGTCTTCTGTGATTAATTTTAAAATTCACACACACACACACACACACACACACACACACACATATATATATATAAAGCTGATTAAAATCAATCGGACCCATGACAGCCATTCCCATTTCTTTCCCTAACAAAATAACCTCGTAGATCAAATAATTGGTACCAGTTCTATATTCGCAGAATGTTAGCCAATATGACAGTTACGTGAGGAAGGCCGGAGGTTAGAGCGGCTGAAATGTCGTAATAAAGACGACGCAGATGACGATAGAATCAATCAATTCTGTTTGTCGAACTCTGTCAAGACCTCTGTTTAGATTTCGAGAGGTGTATATATCGTTATAACCTGATATCTTTCCTTCCTTCAGGACTTATAGAGTTACGCCAACACCCGCAGTCAGACAAGTTATGCCAAGGTAAGTTACGACAAAGATACTAACACTTCGCCTTCATAAAGTATGTGAGATTTTATTCTGTGCCAAATCCGAGACAAAGATTTTCTTGCCAAATGACACTTATTAACCTCATCTATATATACTCAACTGAACTCCCATAACTCTTAAAAATATACATATACCTTGTATTAACTGTCTCACTCTTTATTAATATGAGGTCTGTCCGGAAAGTGTCCAGCAATTTAATATTAACAATAAAAAGAAAAGGAGGGGCTTCCCTTGGATAATGGTGAAAAAAGCCTACCTAGCGTAATGGCGTCTAAGACACACACACACACACACAGAGTGGGAGAGAGGGAGAGAGAGAGAGAGAGAGAGAAAGAGAGAGAGAGAGAAGGATTTCAACGCAGTGCCGATCTTTCAAAAGTTCAACTCTAAAAACGCAGTACACTTATCCCAGTAGCCTTTCGACTTTTCAAAACATCCTCCAAAGTACTATTTCACGATCGTCATCGGCTCTCTTTTTATATTCTCCTGGGATTGGTAAGGGGTGACCCTGTAGTGCATTTGCTAACGTGCTGAGCTGCATCCTCAAAGTAAGAGAGTTCGATCTCAAGTAACGCTATTACCTTCCTTTTTCGAACAAATAACCTTGGGAAAGCTATGAACCCTCTAATCCCTCCAGCTGTGGGTCAAATCTGAAAGTAAAAAAAAAAATGCATGTATTAGTTCCTCTCAATTAGGATTAATGTCCTGTCGGCCCCGAACTGATTGTACCTGTTAGGATACTGTCCATAGATCAAATAGATCTGTTTGAAAAATTCGGATTAGAAAAAAGTCAAACGATAAATTATTTGTAATTAGAATAGATACTTGAAAGTTAAGAAATTACTCAGCATTGTAATTATGAACGTACAATGTACACAATTTCCTAACCCCAGGGGATAGAATAATTTCCGATGAGTTGTCATGCCGTTAAATCAAAAAGTCAAATAAATTAATGTTTTATGATATCAAGTATTCCCATCCAATACATTTAATTTGCCCACAATTGTATGTTTTCAAGTATTTCAATCTAATACTAATAGTTATATGGTGTCAAGTATTTCAATCTAATACTAATAATTATATGGTGTCAAGTATTTCAATCTAATACTATTAATTATATGGTGTCAAGTATTTCAATCTAATACTAATAATTATATGGTGTCAAGTATTTCAATCTAATACTAATAATTATATGGTGTCAAGTATTTCAATCTAATACTAATAATTATATGGTGTCAAGTATTTCAATCTAATACTAATAATTATATGGTGTCAAGTATTTCAATCTAATATTAATAATTATACGGTGTCAAGTATTTCAATCTAATACTAATAATCATATGGTTTCAAGTATTTCAATCTAATACTTATAATTATATGATTTCAAGTAAATATTCAAATCTAATAATAATCATTTGTTTGCACAAACTTATATGGTTTCAAGTAAATAGCATTAACCTTTAGTAAATAATTATAGCTTCAAGTAACTCTTCTATGTGCAAATTATTTACAGTTATATGGTCTTCAGTATTCTTATCGAATATGAATAATTTTTAAAGAGATCTATCTGACCCATCGGGTCAGAGTGGACCTGGGAGTAATGGCAATGAAGGGTTACTACATATCTCCAGAACTGGAACCTCACTATCTGATACACTTTATTGTTCTACACAGGACACCTTTTTTTGGGAGGTCGGGGGTATTACCCCTCTGCATGAGATACAGTCAGCGTATTCAAAACCCTGCTGACAGAGTGAGATAATTTCAGAGGGACAACACGTATTTTTAAAAATTAACGGTGCCGATCTATTAATGACCATATTTCGTATTCCATACCACGTTTATAATTTCTTCCGATCATAAAGAAAATAATCGTTACAACATTAACCATATCAGACAAATTTTGGTAACGTTTTCTCGATTTTAATCATTAGCAATTTTTGGTACTCAATAAATACAAACATTACACAAATGTCAGTGTCTCTTTTATTAGAAGTCTTTAGGGAATAATTCAAGTACGAGTCTCTAAAGATATTTACAAAACAGAGTACAAGTTTCTATAAAAATCAGTTGTCTAAATTTCTGAGACGAAGCTTGATGATTTTTATCATTAAGGGTTTTCGGACTATTGTCTTCATCGTTATTTCCACAACGTTTCGGTCGATATGTCCTCCGGCCCTTTTCAGGTGTTTGTCGAACTCGGGAACCTTCACGGAATTTCGAACTACGTCCTTTATTGAATCCATGGGGGTTGTCAGTTAGCCAAAACCGGGTACAAGTGTTAGGTATTCCTGTATTGTTACTCAGGCAACTGCTAACACCAGTCAGGATTGAACCGGCAACCTCCAGATGATTGTCTCCTTCGAAGCTTAGGGAACCAACGACTATAACTGTTACGCCATGTGTCCTGATAGACATTTCAGAGTGAATTTTTGAGACTTATATATGAATATAATATGAGATCCGATAATTAAGAAGGCTAGATTTTTAAAAATCTGAATATGAGCACAGGTTAAAAAGTCATACATAATAGTAGTAATTCCGCCCCCACCCAAATTAATTCTCAGATTAAGAAGCTTCATCTCAAAATGATTCCAATTAAACATTAAGTTTATAACTCCCAAAAATTCGCTTTGAATTGTCCAGCAAGACACTTGGCGTAACAGTTATAGGCGTTGGTTCCCTAAGGAGACAATCATCTGGAGGTTGCAGGTTCGATCCTGACTGCAGGCGAGTAACAATACAGGAATACTTAACACTTGTACCCGTTTATGGCTAACGGAATCTGAACAGACGACTCCTGTGGATTCAATAAAGGACGTAGTTCGAAGTTCTACGAAGGTTCCCGAGTTCGACATCTTTATTTGGATATGTCCTCCGGCCGAAACTTTATGGAAATGAAGAAAACCCTTAAGGATACGAAGTTTCTATAGATATTTACGAAACCGAGTACAAGTCTCCATATATATTTTCAAAACCGAGTACAAGTCCATAGATATTTTCGAAACCAAGTACAAGTTTCTATAGATATTTAAAAACCTGAGCTCAAGTCTCTATATATAGTAACGAGACTGTGCCCAAGATTCTTTAGATATTTACAAAACTACGTACCAGTCTTTACAGCTTTTTACTAACCTAAGTATAAGTCCCAATATATACTGGGTGGAACGATAAAATTGTCGTCCTAAAGAAAACAACACTACAGCTGTATTTTAAAACTTTTATTGAAAAATCAATTTAGGTAACTTGATTATGTTGTAGAGCTGACATCTATTCAATGTAGCCGCCTTCAGCCTCAATCATCACCTCGATACGGATCCGGAACTGGGAGCATGCCTTTTCCACAAGCGCCGGCGAGAGCTCGGCGGATGGCGGCGATCAGGCTGGCTTTGGTGTTGTGGGAGGTCATGTTGGTGATGTTCTCGACGTATGACCAAACGAAGTAGTCCAGCGGGTTCAGGTCGAGGGAGGAGGGGGGAGCGAGAGAAGGGTACAAAGTCGTAGCTCTCCTTCTGAAGCCAAGCCAGAGTCTCTTTGAACTTGTGAGCCGGCGCAGAGTCCTGCTGCCACACCCAGGCTCTGCCACCGGCCACCTGATTGCACCAGGGGATCACCACACTCTTCAGCACATCCAGGAACACTTTGGTGTTGACTTTCAAGCCGACTTCGAAGATGTGAGGTGGCATGATGTGGCCCTCACTTGAAACCACACCAAAGACCATAACCATAGCCGGAAACTTTGTTTTCATCACCCTGGGCACGTCCCTGTTATTCATGGCAATCCAGATTTGCATTTTGAGGGTGCTGACAACGGTCCTGTTGTCATAATTTGGCTCGGTAGAGAGCATGAGTTGTACAGCTGCGCATCTCCGATCTCGCTCGTTGAACATTGTGTCACTTTCAGACATGATAGAAAGCTCCTATCGCTCTTGGGATTTGTACACAACTGGCCAACTAGTAGATAGTCTGCGACAAAAAAAGAAAACCGGTTTTCATTAAACGGAAATGGAATCATGTCGTCTTTTCTAGGGCGACAATTTTATCGTTCTACCCTGTAGTTACGAAACTGTGCCCAAGTTTCTTTAGATATTTACAAAACTGCCCACCAGTCTTTATAACTATTTACTAACCTGAGTACAAGTTAATGAAATGTGGCATGTGTTCTAATTCTATTCTGACCCAGTCGGATGCAGTTGCAGTATAAACTGACTGCATCTTTGCAAAGGGGTAAGACTCTCCCAACGAGTGTCCAGGATAGGACCCCAAACAATTTGATGGTGAGGCTTCAGTAATGATGGAGCTTTGGGGGAATGCGTAGTACCCCTTCATTGCCATTGCTCCCAGGTCTACTTTGGCTCGGAGTGGTAGCGCCCGATAGGCGCCAATGTATGGGTGAAATAGAACTATAATTGTGTAATTACGTTAAAGTGAATTGTTTGAAATAGAACTGCTTAGACATTTAAACTGCGTACTTATGCTAAACTAAATTGTTTGAAATAGAACTGTTTTTGACATTTAAGCCATGCACTTATGCTATACTGAATTGTTTGAACTTGAACTGTTTTGGCATTTAACTATGTAAACGAAAAACTGTACTCATGTTAAACTGAATTGTTTGAATTAGAATTGTTTTGACATTTAACTGTGACAGCAAAAATCTGTACTTGTGCTAAACTGGATTGTTTGAAATAGAACTGTTTTGACATTTAATTGTGAGTAAACAAAAAGCTGTACTTATACTAAACTGAATTGTTTGAAATTTTTATCGAAATGACAAAATTTTGCATTAAATGACCCAAAAGGGTTGATACGCCGTAAAACAAAACAACCAACCAACTAATTCTACAGAAGGTCTTTTTTAGTTTTATTACTGCTGTCTACTTTAGAAAGACCATTGAGGCATTTTGGAGATATAAGATGTCGTTTCATTGTTCAGTAGATCCGAGATATATGTTATAATCATTGTAAGTGATATGAGATATAATCTCGAATTTCTATAGAAGATGCAGTTTATTCTGCTGCTAAGTTTGTTTGAAAGTCCTTATCTACAGATAAGGGATGCCAATTCAGATTTTATTTTTTATGGAATACGGGATTTAGTTCACCAGAAAGACTATTATTATGTAATGACTCTCCAGCCACGGAACTCCCACTTCCTGTGCTGTCATCCTAAGTGCAGGTGTGGGTGTTCTCACAGACAGGAATGGGTCAAAATCTGACCTTGATTTGAAACCCAACGAGAAAGTAAATTTGAATGCTTAATGCATAGAGTCACCTTTGAGCGACGAGCTTGATACAGACTTGTATAAAATACAAAGAACTTCTTTCTATGATTGACAGCGGAAGACTGATAAATATCCGACGTGATTTATTAAAATAATAAATGTGGGGAAAAACTCAGTGAAAATGCATGTTTGTCCATTTCTTTCACCACAGGGTATCACGTGACAACCCCTTCGACTTTTTGTAGTTTCTTTGAGTTTCAATAACCGACAACGCCTCGCTATTTTTATTCGATAACTACTGTTTATTTTTGAAAGTACTATAAGAACTCAGGGGAAATATATAATATATATATATATATATATATATATATATATATAAGCACACAAAGCTACTGAGATAGATAAACACACTGAGATAGATCGATAAATAGATTAATGAACAGAGATAGATATATCAATCGACTAATATATATATATATATATATATATATATATATATATATATATATATATATATATATATATAAGAGTATGTCT
>OY757913.1:55023732-55093732 GCA_963585895.1 Sepioteuthis lessoniana
TGATAGACTTTCCCGGGCGGTGGCTGGGGGGTGGGGACTCCCTAACCATAGAGCTAGCTAGGGGGGACCTTGAGCGTAAGAGTAGCGAGCGCTACAAGGGATACGTAGTTAGATCTAGGTTAAAAAGAGTTCTCAACGAATCTGTGAAATCGAACGCAACTGCGCGTGAAGAAGTGCGAAGGTTTCCCGATCGGTATATCGATTCTGTCAAGACCCCGGATGGGCGACTGCTGCGATCGAGTCGCGAGATACGTGATGCTTTTCGTGCTCACTTTCGGGATCGCTTTGCCCGCTGTACTGATCTCCCGCTCCGGGAGTTTCGCAGCTATCTTGCCGACTTCCCCTGAAGCGGCTGGTTGCGAGAGTGTGGTTACTGAATTCTAAGTTCGTGATGCGTTGAAGCGGGTCGGCCTCAACAAGTCGCCAGGACTAGATGGTTTACCCTACGAAGTCTACTTGAGGGTGTCGCACATGTTTGTGCCTATTCTGATGGATATGTTTAACCATTGGTAGCGTTACCCAGGGCGTGATCACATTGCTGAAGAAAGGTGGCGGGCATGTTTGGGAGGGTTTAGACGATTACAGGCCCATAACTCTGCTTAACACAGAGTTAAAGATTTTGGCCCGGGTCTTAGCGAATCGTTTACAGCTTGTCATTAGCGATCTGATCGGCCCCGAACAGACCTTTGCTGTGCAGGGACGATCGATCCAGAACAACCTGCACTTGATTCGCGAGGTCCTAGAGGGGATAGAAGACGGCACTGAAGCCGCGCTGATCAGTTTAGATCAGTCCAAGGCCTTCGATAGGGTTGACCATCGACTTTTGGCGACTGTTCTGGAGACTGCCGGATTCAAACCGGAGTCCCACAGATGGATTAGCATGATGTGCCACAACCCTCAGGCAGTGGTGCAGGTGAACGGAAGGCGTTCGAGAGTATTCGCGATCGAGCGTTCGGTCCGGCAGGGCTGCCCCCTGTCTCCTCTTCTCTATGTCCTCGCTATGGAGCCCCTGCTTCGTAGGCTTAGGGATGAGACGACAAATCCGGCCCTGCGCGGTGTCCCTTTTGCTGGCCCTAGCATTAAAGGGTAGGGTGGAAGCGTGCGCCGTGTACGTCTTCCCCTTGATCCTTTACTGATTGATTGTACTTCCTCTGCCTAAGGCACGTCGGCTGGCACTGCAACGATCCCTCTCCAGATTGCTCTGGGGAGGTGCAGGGCCGATGGTCCGTAGACAGGTCTGTATCCAACGTACGCGCAACGGGGGTCTGAGTATGCCTGATCTGGAGAGCCACTGGCTTGCTGAAAGACTTGCATACCTGGGCCGATCCTTGACGGGGGACGCAGTGTGGAGATGAAAGGCGAGTCGGACTTTTCCTCGCCTCAAGTCAGACCCAAAGGCTGAAGGTCGACGTCAGCCTTTTGGGTGAAGCACTGTTTGTCTGCGAGTGCCGAACGGCTCTTCGTAACCTTCTTGGGTCCAGTGACCTTTCACGGCCTCGAAAAGAACTATATCGGGAGCTAGTGGTGGGTTCCGCTTCGGACCCTCTTAGCAAGCGGCGCGGCTGGACGGCGGAGGAGATCCGCTCTCACTGGAATTGGGCGCCAGGATCGAGCTTCTTGAGCAACTCCGAGTTCTCGCTCACCTGGCGACTTGCACGGAATGCGATACCCCTTCTCGGCTTGAACTTCAGAGCGGGCCTGGCAGACATGCCCGATTGCGCTCGCTGCAGCAGTGGGTTGGAAGAAACGGCTGAGCACGTCTTCTACTACTGCGAGTGAGTTCGCCCGTTTTAGGATCACGTCGGGGAGTGGACGGCTCGCATCGAACCCAAACAGCTCGTGCTGCTCGACGTTGGTTACGTCGTAGACAACGTTCTTCCTCCGTTTCAGGGTGAGAAGCGTGTGGTACTTCTCGCGATCCTAGCTGTAGCTCGAATGGTGATCTGGACGACGCGAAACAAGGGATTGTATGACTATGCAAACTTTTCTCATCGTGATCTGGTTTTGTATTTTCGGCATCAGCTGAGGGTCAAAATCAGATGCAATAGAAAACGCTTGGATCACATAACATTCAGCAAAAGGTGGGTGAATGCAGTGAGCCTGGTTGTAAGAAAGGGGGCAATGTTGGAGTCATCCTTCCCTCCTCTGCCGGCCCCTGGCGTCTACGGTACGGGTCCTTAGGGACCCCATGCTTGGTGAGTAGGATTTTCCCCCTTGAAACCTAGTTAGCAGTATGTTGTGAGTCATTGTCCCCGTCATCTAGTAGTTAGTTCTCAAGATCTTCCCCTTCCCCATTATTTTGGTACCTCAACCCGTATCCCAGCCCGCTTTATTGAAGATCCTGAAAGTTCATATGTATATAATTCACATTCTCTGCAATATAAATTACCCACACCGTATCCAACCCTATATTTCTTTGCCCCACTAGATTAGGGCTCCCGTCCCACCTAGGGTAGGTCCGGCTTGTTTTCAGTGTTTTCGGACACCGGAAAACAGTCGGCCTCCATTTTCGTAGACGGCGGGGATGGGAGGGCAACCAAACGGGGAATTTTTCCTTGGTTTCGTCTTCTTCGTTTTCGTTTTTTTTCTCCCATCCCCATCATTTACTTTCATTGTAAAAAACACAAATTGTAAATAAAATCATACATCGTACTCGGGATTTTAAGTAGGTCTTTTTCATAGAGCAAATGTGGTATTTTGGTGATTGCTGCGCGCATGGCGACGGATGAATGGATATATATTGTACTGTTGAATGGGTCGGCGAATGTGGCTTGCTAGGTTCCCTTAGTATACATAGTTAAATGTAATACCGCTCCCTTCCCCTTCTCCCCCAAAAGCTCTAGGCCTTGTGCCTTCTTGTAAAACTCTACAAGAAATAAATTTTTGGATTAACGGGCGCCTCGGGTAGCGTAATGGTTAGCAAGATAGACTAGCCAACCTACACGAGTGAGTTCGAGTCTTTTTGAGTGCCCCAATTATATGGTCTTGTGCCACGTCTGAGCAAAAAGCTTAGTTAATTACTACTCAGTTTTGGATTACTTGTATTTTTTTACTAGGAAAAGTAAGTTCCTCGTTAAAGCTCTTGTTATTCGTTAGTGCCCCTCCCCAAACGACTGTTATTTGTTTCACATTTCACATTTTTCTCATCGTTTTCACCTTTACTTCTCCTAGTTGCGTTAAGCAACGATAGAGAAGCCAAATAATTCACCTGCAGACATCTTTAATGACATTAGACCCTCCCCTAAGCCGGAAGAACAATCATTCGTTTCATTGGCCAGTTCAATTCAACCGGCACAACAACCACCAGCAACGCCAGTCTCCTGGTCGTCACAATTTGCGGGCAAAAAATCAGCAAGTGACTACAAGAGACAGTTAAAATATGCTAATTATTTTAAAGACGAAAAAATTCTGCCCAGTACCAGAATTTGTAGAAGCTGTGGAACCAAAGACTCTGTCCTTCGTAGTCACAGACTTATGAACCAGGAGACTTGCAGGCCTTAGAGACTTTTGAGGCACTTTTAAAGGCTGTAAACATCCCAGGTAGGTATTTTCGCCGTAGAAGCTTTGCCACCTGGGATCTTCTACGTCCTTCAGAAGAAGCAGCGAAAAAAACTGGCTGTTAGCAACATTACCACTCAATTCTTCCGGCTTCAACCCGAATATCGAGGAAGACGAAGAATCAAGGTCACCGGATGCAACGTCTCCATGCAACTCGGTGGAGATGTTCTCGCCGCCTATCTAAGCGTGTATGTCAGTATAGAGGAGGTAACGAAAATAACATCATCGAGCAGGAGGGCATACGGTGATTACACGTTCCTCATGGATTTAGATTAGGGAGGGTTTCACGCAATACCTCATACGATAAAATACCGCGATCAATGATGTTGGTCATGCAAACGGCTCGATCCTGCCCTCAAAAACCGACCACCACAACGACCACATCTACAAGTGAACAGACAGTGGCTAGCAAGGACGTTTTAGATATAGCATGACCGCTCCCTTCCCATCCCCCACAAATCCATAGACCCCCGTGCTCTCCATTTATAACTTAAATGGAAATAAACAAGCGAGTCTAGTCGGTAACCGTTACTGTCTGTATTTCCGTAAATATATACTACTGTAAATGTAACATCTGTTATCATTATTGGCCCTTCAAGGCCACGACAACCCTTTATTTTAAATCCAAACTAAAAATAGAAGGAAAAATCACTGAAAATGCACATTACTCCATAATGTTGTAGTATACTAAAATGACTTGTTTTATAGAGCTGAAGTAATACTTTGTCTACGTTGTTTGTTTTTTTTTGTTGCTTTTTTTACCTTCCTGAACAGAGTTGAAATTTAGCACTACTGATACACTCCTCATTTTGGAATCTGAGCATAGACAGATCTATGTAAGCAGTCATTTACTGCTGTCCAGATAAATTACTTGTAGGTTTAATCTTGGGAAGATTGAAACACACATTCAAGGTGTTAATATCTTAAACACATAAATGAAGAAGAAAAAGACTAACTTGAAAGTATTTCTTTTTATATGCAGCCATTTTCGTACTTATTTTTGAAGTCTTATCTTTTAGAGAAAACAATCGGTCCTAGGCGTGCAAGGGAATTTTTAAAAAATCTTCAACTCTTCGTAACTGTCATGTTTATTGTCTGTACAAACTTGGCACTTTCAACTAGGAATTTTCTTTATACGTTGCATTGTTTTTCGCGGAATTTTTAACACATCTTCAAATGCTGATTACGAAATTTTATGTTAGATGTCCATCGTGATATGGCTCACATTATTCAGATTTTGGTGCGTTATAAAAGAAATAAAGTGGAGAACATTAACTAGCAAATATGCGGTTGCGTAAAAAGAGGGAAGGAGGAAAAAAAGGGGAACTCAAATAGAATCAAGAAAATAAAATAATAAAAATGTCTCGTGGTGCTCTTAAAATATGCCGACTGAAAAATTTCTTCCGCTGTATTTAGCCTCTTTTTCGCAATTTCTATAAGGAATTAAGGCACTCCGTGGGGTTACGGTTATCATGGTAGGAAGTGGACGTAGCTATCTGATTTCAAATCCTGAATGAGGTTGCTTACATTTCCCATAGCGCTAAAATCTTTGGCAGAGGTATGAATCCAACTATTCTCCCTCCCGCTATGGTTAAATAAGACAAATAGTAGGGCAGACTGGTTATTTAGACAAGCAGTCGATAAAGAATAGTCTATATTTAATCCAGTTGAACTTGAAGAGGGATGGGATCCCCCACCCAGGCTATTCCTACCTAAGACTTAGTACACGAGTAACGCTTCTACAACTTAACCAGGTTACAGAATCAGTGACACAGAATATGTATATGTTTATCAAACCCTTCCGTCTGATCAATGTTTAAGTGGAGTAAAGCTGGTTTGAATTCAGATGGTTTGGTTTGGTTTGTTGGGTTTTATGGCATATCATAGGTTATTTAATGCCAAATCCATTTTTATGTAAATAATCTGTTCTATTGAAAACAATTCAGTTTAGCATAAGTACACAGTTTAATGGTCAAAAACATTTCCATTTCTAACTATTCAAGCAGTTGTATGTAACAATTCGGTTAAGTGTAAATATCTTTTTAATGTCGAAAAACAGTTCTATTTCAAATAATTCAGTTAAGCATAAGCACGCAGTTTAAATGTAAGTACGGTTTAATTGTAAAAGTCATTTCTATTTCAAACTATTCAGTTTTACTTAAACAATTCATTTTAGTATAAGTATGCTGTCAATTCTATTTAACCCATAGATAGGACCCTTATCAGGTGCTACCACCAAAGGCATGACATACGGATTGGAAACTGCAGGATGTTTGCCTAAAGAAAAAACTCAGAAAGATTCTTACTACCCCAAAAAATAATTGAAGCATGTCTTACTAACGCAGTTCACAAAATCCACAAGTCGGTCAGGCCGGGAGCAACAAATTCCATACTAGAATTTGGAAAATTTGGTGGACAAAGTTGAAAATGATTCCTTACGGACTGCAGCTATTGGAAAGTATAAGTGACTAAGTTAAAACAACATGACGAGATTTTCCACAAATCAATGATCTTCACAAAATTAAGATCCCTTTTTTGCTGTTGATTTTTTTTAAATCTAAAAGAGAAAAAAACAAATGTAGATGGATATAATTGACTGCTGTTTTCTTTCACATTTTAATTTTCACTTTTCTTTCTTTAATACCAGTTGTCTTAATGGCCAAAATTTAGTCTCTTGCACATTTCTCAGTGAATCACCTTTCCCATCCAATCATACCTACTCGTGTATTTCTTTTGTCATTTTACTGCATTCGCTTGATATGTAATTAACCGCTTTAACTTCGTCACCACGTTACCTTCACTTGCTATTCTTCTTATCATTATTTGTGAGTTTTTCACATCAGCGTTGATTGGTGGTCTTTCACTGGAGTCTGAGTGATAGCAAGTCTTCATCAGTCTTCGGGTCTCTTCTCAGTATTCAAACGATCTTTGTTGCAGTCTGAATGAACTTGGTTGTTTCTCTGGTCTTTAGTTTTTCTCGTCTCTTTTCCAGACCCCTTGGGACCGTTGCAAATGTATCAACTACGATTGATCGTCACCTTCATGTTTCATAGCCTTTTCAGTTCTTTGGCTAGGTCCAGGTATTTGCCCAGCTTTTCAATTTCTTTTATATCCACTTTCTGGTCAACTGGAACAGCAAAATCCACTTGATGACAAATTCTTTTCTTCTTGCTCATTAAAACTAGATCTGGTCTTCAGGCCGGAATTAAATGATTAGTTTGTATCTCCAGAGTGCCAGAGAATTTTACAGGTCTCTTTCTCTAAGACGTTTTCTAATTTGGGATGTACCATTTGTTAGCTTGGCCAAATTTTATCTCTTGCACAATGCCCAGTGGATCATCGCTCGCACCCAATCATATCTTCTCTTGTATTCCTTTGTGCCAGTTTGCTATATTCGCTTATTATATGAATAAACGTCTCATCTCTACCATAATAACCTATACTTGTTATTCTTCTGCGTATTATTATTATTATTATTAGTATTAGTAGTAGTTGTAGTAGACGTAGACTTGTTCGTATTTTATTGTTATTCTCCTCGTATATTTTGTATTCTTAGTCGGTAATTTACTTTTTTTTCCAATTATTTCCTAACTTTGCTGAGCACATACCCCACAACTCACCACTCCATTCACACACAAACAAGCAAAAACGGAAACGATAGAGAAAATTTTCTAGAATTTCAAAATTCAAAAGTGCACGTAATATATTTATCTATCATTTGTTCTTTCATTTAAATATGCAAATTAACTGACTTCTCAATCGAACGAGTTTGGGGGAATCGATATCGATATAAGCCAAAAGTACACAGAAATCAGATACCAATCTTTGGATGGAATTTTTCCCCCCTTCCTGTTCGTCCTTTTCCGAAAAGAAACGCTGACAGATATGGAAATACAAAGAATTCAAAGAACTGTTCAGAGAATTATGACGAAAAACAGATTATTTTACTGTCTATTTTCTTCATTTTGATTCTCATTATGCCAAGAACTACTGCCATTTTTTTAATAGCCTCATTTACCCAGCAGTTTTTTGCAGACTTAGTATTCGTGCTACGTGGTGATCATATCGTTTCAGTGGTGGTGGGGGCTTCGCACCAGGCAGCTCTAGCCCCTTGCCTTAAAGGAATAAGGGTTGGGTTCATTGCCAGGTGTAGGAGGCTTGTTTCTCACGGAGCACCCTACTTTGAACCGACCTTGAGTTACATTTTGGCTTTGTGGAGAATCAGATAAATACTGCCTCTTATTTAGTCATGGCTAACAAGCTAGTCTTTTCAATCCTTATGAGTGTGTTCAGGTCTCAGTAGTTGTTTTATGCTTATGAACTTGTGCCATACTAAACTTCCGAAACGATTATGATGTGTTATCAAAAGTTATGAAGACTGAAAATTTAAATACGTACACAGGCATAAATATGTTAATCAAGTATTAAAAACGAAAGCCAATCCACATGCGTATTAGTAATTTACTAAGCTTCTTTTTTTTTTTTGCTTAGATGTGGCACCCAATGAGACTCAGACTGACTCGTGAAGGTTTGCTAGTTTAGCTTGATAACCATTACACTACCCGAAATGCCTTTCCGTCCCCGAAGTATACTGTTTAGTGTATTGCGCTAACCAGCTATAAATAAGTAGTCATAGACCAGTTTACCTACGAATGAAGAAAGGTATGATAAGCTTCTCCCCAGAACAAGGTTAATATAATACAACTGAGTATAGTGTTTATATAATATAATTCAATACAATGTTAATATATTATAAGCTAGTCCTCAATCCAATGTCTAGTGTGGACAGAGCGTGAACCAGCTGGACTTTTCCTAAAACAGATGTTCATGATATAAAGTTGGCGACCGTAGTCGAGGGTGACTCGAAGGCTCTCTTTTCAATAGCTACTACACCGAGGTGTAATGGAGGGCGCTACTCCTTTCGCTGGATTGCTTAATCCTTAACTTATAATGCTGAGTGTTAAGGAAGACTGCAGCAAGTACCATTTCTTTGAGTCTTTGGTATGACTAGACCAGGGATTGAACCCCGGCGAACAATCTACTCATTAGGCCAATGGCACGGTGTATAACGATAGATCCTTCTATTTAAAAAGGAGTGGAAGATTCTGATGATCATTGTCAATGATATCGTTGTCATATGAAGAATTTGGATCATTAAAAAAGTTCAGCGTGGATGCTGACCCTACAAAATTATCAATCAGTTAAAACTTGAACAGAACATTGCTTTACAATTTTAGACCGTTTCCAATTTATTGCTTTAATAAAAATCTCGCTTTGATGTGTCATTTGGCAATTATATATATATATATATATATATATATATATATATATATATATATATATATAAAGGGTATTTTTTTTAAGGCAAAAATAATTTTTAAAGAATGTTTTTTACAAAAATGTTAACTCTTGATTGTTTAAAATTCGTTCATAGCAATAATCATTTTAATCTCGAAAAATTATTTTTTAAGGCTATTCAAAATGGTGGCAAATAAAAGAGAATGCTCCAGGTATGAATAGAGGTCAGTCATCAAATTTCTGGTGGCTGAGAAGAACATACTAAATGAAATTTACAGAAGAATTTGTGACGCGTACGGAGAAACATATTTTAGTGAAAAAATGTTTACAAATCGGAAAAACATGGCTTTGTCACAACACGTCTAAATCGAAAAGAGTCCATTGAGTGAAAATACCCAGGCTCTCCGGTAACAAACGTTTCGGGCACAGTACTAAGTAAAGGAAGTCATGCTGACAGTCTTCTGCGACATGGGAGGAATCATTACCATTGATTTATTTATTAAGTTCGACTGTAAACAGTGTTTCCGATTGTCAACCCCAAAGGCAATATTTTACATTTTTTAATGAATGACCGGCGTATATACAAACATAATGAGAATTTTTGTATTATGTAGACAAGGAAATACAATGAATTATATCTTACAAATCTTTTAACTTTTTTTTTGTTTGAAATTCTAAAGAATTTTTCAACTAAATTTGGCATCTAATAGGTTAAAAAGTGACCAATTTTAAAGAAAAACAAAATGGTACTTAAAGAGTTAAAATATTGCTTTTTTATTTCCCCATCACTAACATTTAAAAAAAAAATCTCTGAATACCTCTTCCCTGACATAATTGCCTTATGCAAACTGAAGAGAATGACAGATTGCGCCAAACGCATTAAAAGGTATCTCCTGCAGACCTTGAAAGCTTCAGAAAAGTTCGACTCTAGAGTAAAAGAGGTCTCGGCTCTGGCGCATATATCATGTGTGAACCAGAAGTCGTTTTAATTAAGTAATGAGGAAAGCGGCAATTTTGTGTAATGGAGATTAATACTCCAAGCTTCACTTTGCATTATACGAATGCATATCAAAATTAGAAATGGCGCTTTCTGACCGCGAGAAGATATTCCCCCGTGCGATCACCTCAGCTGCCAGCAATGCGATCGCAAAGGCCCAAAATACCATCGTCTATAATAGCTTACAACCGCCTCTTGGCGAATGCTGTATTGCCTTTACCTGTATTATACACAGTGGAATGTACGATCCGGAGCCTCGCAGACATCTCACGGATGCTCGAATTGCCAAAGTGCCAATTCTCTTACAGACGCTCGTAACTGTCAAATGTCGTTGGAGAAGGAGGACGAAGAGGAGAATGCGTATGGGGTGGGGATCAACTTGATCAAAAGGAATGCGTCCATATGGAGTAATATGGGCGGAGACGGTAAGGCAACAATGAATGGACGGACGGATTATGGAATGCATGAATGGGTGGATGAAAGATTGGTCGAGGAGAAAACATCAATAATCACAGGTGCAATAGCAGAAAATCTTCCCGAGTGATTTTTTTAGAGAATTAAGGTGGGGATCTTTCAATGAATTATGGCTGTTTGATCCAACTTCAACATAACTTGATGGACTTCTAATGATTTCGCATATATATATATATATATATATATATATATATATATATATATTTCCGACAGTATGTTGTATTGTATTAATGATAAACTGGACAAATTTTGGTAAAAGGTGTTTATTTTTTACTGAACATGTTTTGCTATAGTGCATAGTATTTTTAACGGTGTGTTGAAAATGCTATGTAATATAGCGAAATATATTAGGTAAAAAATTAACATCATTTACCAAAATTTGTCCAGTTTGTCATAAATACTACACTATATATATATATATATATATATATATATATATATATATATATAAGTGAGCTAAATACAGAAAGCACGTAAAATACATGTAAGAATATTTAAAAAAATGAGTCACACACACACACACACACACACACACACACACACACACACATATATATATATATATATATATATATATATATATATATATATATATATATATGTTTGCTATATATATCAGGGAAGACAGACAACGGTTCTTGGTGACTCAGTTTAAATATTTAAAAAACCTCTCATTATTTTACTTAGTGGTCTTTGAATATAAATCAACCAGCTGGAAGCAACATATATAATATAAAGGAACTACATCGGTAAAATTCTAAACGTGCCCATAATTTTTGTCAAGAAATTATTTTCTTGAGATTTGAAGTAATTAGACAATCAATTCTTTTAATTTTTCGACTGACCAGTCAGTTGGGGCTGTAAAATATGCCGACTACATCTCTTTAGAGAGGTAAGACCCTCAAATGACACTAAAGTGCATCTGATGGTGAGGTTACCCTACACGAACTTTGGAGAATGTGGAGTGCTCCTTCATTACCGTTATTCCCAGGTCTAGTCTGACCGGGAGTGGTCGTACCTTTTAGGGTCCCTTTATGGGTAAAATTGAAATGTTTAATCATTTATTGTACTTGAAATCATTTAATCGTAGGCAAACAAATGATTAATGTTAAATGGAATTATTAGCATTTGGAATGCCTGAAGCTGCGTGCAAACAATAAATAGTAATTCTTGAAATAATTTAACTGTGTGCAAACAATAAATAGCAATTGTTGAAACCATTTAATTGTGTGCAAACAAATGAGGCCTGGTTCATTTAAAGAATTATACTTAAAAACTAACCCCTTAAAAATCATATATAACATATGTAGGAACAGGATTTAGCATTAAATAACCATCAATGGTTGATGTGTCATTAAACAAAATAACCTCACCAAACCTTAATTTTTCGAAAAGAAAACACAAAATAATTATTCTGAATTTTATTATAGGGGGTTCATTTTCACATTTTAATTCAATGTAGAATGATCCCCCATTTCCGGAACAGTTAGCATTGGAAAAGATAAATAACCAGACACGTTAAATTATTCTATTTTTGTTTTTATATGTGGGGAAAGTCTTGTTCGAAAAATGGAAGATCATTCTACATTAAATTAAAATGTGAAAATGAACCCTTTTATATAATTTGAAATATAAGATATTCTGGAAAAATAAATGAAAATAGAAATAAACTATTAAAAATATTTTAAAAATGCGGTAAATTTGAAGGTCTAATAAATTTAAATCACAAAAATTACAGAATATTTTTGATGGCGAACTTGAAAGGGTGGATTCACGTGTAAGAATAATACCCCCAAATTTGCAATAACAACAATAATGATTCCTAAAAAGTTCTCATCTACTACTACTACTACTCGAAAGATAATATCGTAATCGTTTCTGCGTTTTATGTAAACGAGTGTTAATTTGTCACTTATGGTACTGCCCGGGGAAAGGAAGCTGGGTGCATATGATAAAATAACCTAATTACGTTCAAATTTAATTAAGCCTTACCTTTCATTAGTCTTTTTGGAATAAATATTTTCCAAAATAAGTTTAGTTAACGAGTAAAGATACCTGATAGGTATTGTGCAATTTGAGAGGACCATTCAGAAAAAGAATTATGATTATGAAGGCGAATATTATTTAGATATGAGAAAACAGACTGAATCTGAAGAGAGACGAAAATGGTTTACTCAATAAAACAAACTGGCATTTATGATAATTTAGCGAGAAGAAATATCCAAATCTTTTTATGTAGGTCTAGTATTTGAATTGCCCTCCATTTTACTCCCCCCCTCTCTCTGTGCCTCTACCCACTTTCTTTCTCCCCCTGTCTCTCTCTCTCTCTCTCTGTCTCTCTCTCTATGTATGTATGTATGTATGTATGTATGTATGTATGTATGTTCCTCTAGCTATGTTTGTCTTTTCCTCTCTGTCTGTATGTATATACGAAGGTCGACTGAAAAGTTAATTGACTAGTTAAGATAATTTGATCGAAAACTTGCAATATAAAAATGATGCAAGAAGATACAAAAGATGAAAGAATAAAATAGTGAAAAAAGATTTTGAAATTGCAACAAGAAAATGATATAAGAAAATTACAAAATTGCAACAATGAAATAGTGCATAAAAATACAAAAATTGCAACAAAAATGATACAAAAATTTCAAAATTTTCTACCATGAAATAGTGTAGGAAACATTGCAAAAATACTGTATGAAAACGTAAAAATTGCAACAATAGTGAAAGAAAAGGAAAACATTGCAAAAATACTGTAAGAAAAGGAAAACATTGTAAAAATACTGTAAGAAAAGGAAAACATTGCAACAATAAAATAGTGCAAGAAAAAGGAAAAAACTGCAATAATAAAATAGTGCAAGAAAAGGAAAAAAATTGCAACAATAAAATAGAGCAAGAAAAGGAAAAAAATTGCAATAATAAAATAGAGCGAGAAAAGGGAAAAAATTGCAACAATAAAATAGTGCAAGAAAAGGAAAAAATAGCAACAATAAAGTAGTGTAAGAAAAGGGGGAAAATAGCAACAATAAAATAGTGTAAGAAAAGGAAAAAATTGCAATAATAAAATGGTACAAGAAGATTCAAAACTTGCAACAAAGCACAGCACATTTCAACACCCAACGGAGAAAAATTTACTTTGCGAGGAGAATTTTTAAAAGAAATTATTGCAAATAATAGTCAGACGAGCAAAATATGTATCCATTACCGTACAGAAGGCAAAATATCCCCAAAACAGAAAAAAACAAAGACAAAACAAAACAAAAAACAAAAAAAAAACAGTGAAGAGAATAATCAGAAAAGCTTAATTTTTGATTATCTTCATCAAGTCAAGCTGACAGCACAGATTTCCCTGACAAGCTTGCACCATCCATCCCTTTCGTCCATCGCTCTTGGCAAGTCTTTTAGGCGGCATCTTGTGTCCGCACAGACCTGATGTAAGTTAGTCATTGCTGGTCTGCCAACTCTGGCACGTCTATATGTCGGAGTTCATAAGAGAACATCACTTAGGAGTTCGTACTTGCTTCTCTAGCAGTGATCAACATGTCTTGTCTGTCTTACTTTTGTAATATAATGACGAGGGATTTCGTTTTATATATATTGCCTTTCGGTTTAGTTAGGCTGAGAACCTTTCGCTTTGCGCATGGGTTAGTTAGGTGCAACATTAACGCAGGTGTTCACGCGCACACGGGGAGGATGTGTAATTCAGAGATGTCAAAATAAAAATCCCAGATAGAATATGAGACCAGGGGATGTGGGTGACGCCGAGTCTATTTCGATAATCATTAAGCCAAGTACGCTTCCTTAAGGTCCCTAATAGAGGGAAATAATTATCTGGAAGTAACTGCAAGACGCAAGTAATTGTTCAATAACAGATATAAAATAATTACATACTATTATTGTTTAGTTCGGACCAACAAAAATACTTGTCTTTTGTCTTGAATTCTGTGCAATGATATTGGAAAGGGAAAAGGGATCGGTGAACCAGGTTCAAACCTCAATTGAAGCCCCTAATGTTTGCCTGGTACTAATGTCTCATGGAGAAGCACAAATACACTTTTTGTTCTGCTCGAGCTCTTCACCTGTTACCTTAATGAAATTTTACGTTACTGGGGTCACGATATTTGAAATAGAAAAATGATGAATGACCAAATAGCTAAATTATATATATATATATATATATATATATATATATATATATATATTCACCATCATATGCCCCTTAGAAATGACAGGATTAATAACATATGATCCGCTATTCTGTCTAAGAATCGGGTGTAATATTTCTCCCTTAGAACATCCCTGGTTATTTAAAAAAAAAAAAAAAAAGCTATAACATTTGAAAAAAAATAGAAAAGTTTGAAATTTCATACTTACTGAAAAAATATAAAAGAACAAAAAATACTCACACACACACACACACACACACACACACACACACACACACACACACATATATATATATATATATATATATATATATATATATATATATGAGTCATTCAATAAACAAATTGAATTTTGCCAAAGAAGATAGAAAAAGGAAACACTGTTTACAGTTACACCACTTTCAAATAAATCAATAGTGGTGAGTTCTTTCATGTCCCGGAAGCCTGTCAACATTATCTTCTTTACTGAAAGCTGCAACCGGAACTTTTTCTTTACCTGAGAGTTAGTATGTTTTCCCTCCATGGATTATCTTAACGATTCAGGTTCATGGTGGAAAATCTATGTTTATCCCCTTTGTAAACATCTTTTTTATTTAAACATTCTTCAGGGAAGTCCTCATTGTGTTATAGCTAAAGTGCTGGACTGCCACCTCACAGTAAGCAATTTCGACCTCCACTCGCATGACTACATTTATTTATACATTGGAGAAAAGTATGAACCCTCTTACCCCTCCTCCAGATATGGGTTAAATAGTACCACTATCGTTCTTGTACAAGGATAGGTTTGGCATTAAATAACCCACAAAGGTTGATAAGCCATCAGACGAAGAAACCAGTCCAAACAAAACCTAATTTACACTTATATGGCATCAAGTATTCCAATCGAATACGATTAATTTTTAAACTGATCTATTACCCATTGATTGGATCCTAACAGGTACTACGTATCCGGCATCAAAGTGGACATGGGAGTAATGACGAGGTGTACTTCAAACTCGTTAGATCTCGAGAACTAGAGCCACATAATCAGATACAATTTAGTGTCATAACAGGACACTCCTTTTTTGGCAGGGCCTTATCCCTCTGCAGGGTATACAGTCAGCCAATTCTTAGCCTCAACGACTATAGAATCATGAAGATCGACTCCTATTCTTGAAAGACCCTTCGGTAGTCTAAGAGAGTGAAAGCAAATTTTTTCTGGGAAATTTCGACAATGCACACTGGTTCTTTTAGTGTGCTCTGAATCACAAGCGGATTCGATTGTGAAAAATATGGCCGGGTTTATTCATATATTGATGATCTTGCGTATTGTATGAGAAATCACTGCAAAAAGTGGTTTGAAATATAAGTCAACATTGAAATGCTGCCCCCTCACCCTCAAGTAATACTAATAATAGACGGGATTGTGGAGTAATGAGAGGGGTACGTCCTGAATCCATTGTGTTGGGGAACGTTCAATGAAGGAACAGTTTATTTTTGTCGGATAAAAATTATTTGAAAATCGGTGATTATGTCCGGATAGACGCTAAGCTTGCACAATGAACGTAGGAAGGGTTTTGAGAAGAAGTGGGAGGGGAAGTAAAAAAGAATATAGGCGGGAGAAATGAAAGATGAATAAAAGTGCAGGTGAGTGGGATTTGTTAAGAAAGAAAGAAAGAAAGAAAGAAAGAAGTGTTAGTGAAAAGGATAAGAAAAAAGTTGTATTGAGAAAGAAAGAAAGAAAGAAAGAAAGAAAGAAAGAAAGAAGGTAAATGAAAAGAAGAACGGATATACAAGAAAGAAAGAAAGAAAGAAAGAAGTGTTAGTGAAAAGGATAAGAAAAAGTTGTATTGAGAAAGAAAGAAAGAAAGAAAGAAAGAAGGTAAATGAAAAGAAGAACGGATATACAAGAAAGAAAGAAAGAAAGAAAGAAAGAAAGAAAGAAAGAAAGAAAGAAGTGTTAGTGAAAAGGATAAGAAAAGGTTGTATTGAGAAAGAAAGAAAGAAAGAAAGAAAGAAGGTAAATGAAAAGAAGAACGGATATACAAGAAAGAAAGAAAGAAAGAAGTGTTAGTGAAAAGGATAAGAAAAAAGTTGTATTGAGAAAGAAAGAAACAAAGAAAGAAAGAAGGTAAATGAAAAGAAGAACGGATATAAAAGAAAGAAAGAAAGAAAGAAAGAAAGAAGTGTTAGTGAAAAGGATAAGAAAAAAGTTGCATTGAGAAAGAAAGAAAGAAAGAAAGAAGGTAAATGAAAAGAAGAACGGATATACAAGAAAGAAAGAAAGAAAGAAAGAAAGAAAGAAAGAAAGAAAGAAAGAAAGAAGTGTTATTGAAAAGGATAAGAAAAAGTTGTATTGAAAAAGAAAGAAGGAAAGAAATAAGGTAAATGAAAAGAAGAACGGATATAAAAGAAAGAAAGAAAGAAAGAAAGAAAGAAAGAAGTGTTAGTGAAAAGGATAAGAAAAAAAAGTTGTATTGAAAAAGAAAGAAAGAAAGAAGGTAAATGAAAAGAAAAACGGATACACAAGAAAGAAGGAAAGAAAGAAAAAAAAGAAAAAAGAAAGAAAGAAAAAGTGAAGGAAAAGGAGAAGAAAGATGTATTGAATGGGATGGAAAGAACAAATAAAGAATAGAATAAATAAAGCAAAGAAGATAACAGAAACATAAGACCAATCGTTAAAACATTGAAAATCTGTTTAAAAATCATTAAAAATTGATGAAAGAAAAAAATACAAAAAGATGAAAATGAAGTTTAATGATGTAACAAATAACGAATATGAAACAAGTTCCACCGAAAGAAAAAAGGAAAAAAGAAATGTATGGTTTGTTTGTTTGCGTTTTATGGCATATCAACCTTTGTAGGTTATTTAATGCCAAATCCATTTTTATACAAATAAACAGTTCTATTTCAAACAATTCAGTTTTGCATAAGTACACAGTTTAATTATCAAAACATTTCTATTTCAAGCTATATAGTATAGATTTTGTTTTCTCACATTTACAATTCAGTTTAGCGTAAATACAGTTTTAATGTCAAAAACAGTTCCATTTCAAACAATTCGGTTTAGCTTAAGCACGCATTTTAAATCTAAGTACAGTTTAAGCGTCAAACACACTTCAGTTATTCAGTTAAGTCAAATTCAAACAAATTCAAACAATTCAGTTCAGCATAAATACACAGTTTAGTTGTATTTAACCCATAGATAGGGCCTTATCAAGTGCTACCATTCCGAGCCGAAGTGGACCAAGGAGCGATGGCAATGAAGGGGTGCTCCGTATTCCCCAAAGCTTCAACATTCATGGAACCTCACAATCCAGGACACTCGTTGGGGGTGGGGGCTTACCCCACTGCAGAGAAGCCAGTCGGTGTACTCAACACCCCACCTCCAGCCGACTCGGCAAAAATGGTCTGTGTAATGAGAATGCAGGCAATAAAGAATAAAAGGAAAGATAAAGAAAAAAAGTGAAAATAAAATTATATTAACCCTCACGAAAGAAAACAAACGAAAGACAAGACTAAAAACAAAAACATTTAGTACTATAAAAAGATCAAAGAAAGAAAAAAATATAAGAAAACGTGAAACATAATTAGTTTGTATGACAGGAAATAAAAAAAGAAAAAAAAACTATTTTTTCATGGAGTAGCGCTTTCCCCTACACCTTTGTGTAGTAGTTATTGAAAAGGGAGCCTTTGGGTCACCCTTGACTAAGGTTGATTTTTTATTTTCTAAAGACATCTTTCAAATAGAAAACGAAAGACATTACGAAACAGATAGCGAGTTGTTGAAACGAAGTAATAGAAAACAGGCTTCTTCTTTATTCCTTTCTATTTATCTGTTTGCCAAATATTTTTGCTTCGCATTTTTTCTCTGATCATTATCAACCTGTTTCCATCTTATTTTTATCTGAGAATTTTAATCATTTACTTGCTATTTTTTTCTACATAATAATTATTATTTCTTGCAGCCATTGTTGCACCATCAATGCACGAATATATTTAACCATGGATATACTGTCAAGAAAATGTTTTTGATAATATACATCTGTTTGCTACTACTTAAAGTAGTCAACTACTTATAAGTGTATATATGGAGGTGCCCGTGGTGTAATGGTTATCGTCGTAGGAAATGGACACGGCAACACGAGTTCAAATCCTGAACGAGACTGATTGCATTTCTCATATCACTAATGCCCTTGGGAAAGGTATAAATCCAATTATTCTTCCTCCAGCTATGGGTAAATAGTAGGACAGACTGGGTTCTTCAGCCTTGGTGAGGTAACTAGTCTAAGAGAAGGAAAACACTGAATTCAAATCTGTTAAACTCCGTTTAAAAATTGACCTTGTGTCACATCCTGCCAGAGCAGAGGGGTTGGGTAAATATCTATAAGTGTATATTCGTGCTTTGTTAAAAAAGTTCTTGGCCTCAGCCAGAAAGAAGAGTAATGGCTGAATATTTTTGTTGTGGCAACTCACAACTATTTCTAATAAAACCAATTAATTAAACATAATTCAGATTCCTGTCTTAATTTCTGTGTAGGTAAAGTTCATAGAAAGGTAACAGGTGTGCGATGTGTTGATCCATCAATATGATGACTCAAAGACCACATAGAAAAAAAGCAAAGAAAGACATATAACAGCGACTAGAAACACCACAGACAATATAGAGATTAACAATAGCTTCCAGAAACGGGAAGAAAAACAACTGAATGGATATTTCAAGCAACAAAGTGACGAAATCTCACGCAGAAAAGGAAACTTTTCGAGAGTTTCTTCTAATAGCAGCACAAAACGATGCCATAGAGACCAATCATATGAAAGCAAGAATTGACAAGACACAACAAAATAGCAAATGCAGGTTATGCGGTGATAGAAACGAAGCGATTAATCATATAATACGCGAATGCAGCAAACTGGTGCAAAGGGAGTATAAGACTAGACACGACTGGGTGGGAAGATATCTGCTGGGTATCGTGCAAGAACTTGAAATTTGACAATACTACCAAATGGTATTTGCACAAACCAGAATCCGTCCTAGAGAATGAGGCACATAAAATTCTCCGGAATTTTGTTGTTGTTGGTTGGTAGGGTCTTATGGCATATCAACTTTTGTAGGTTATTTAACGCCAAATCCTTTTTTATACAAATAATTCAGTTTAGCATGAGTACATAGTTTAATTGTCAAAAACATTTCTATCTTAAACTATTCAGTTTATTCAAAGAGTTCTAATTCAGCTAATTCAGTTTAGTGTAAGTATATATTTTGTTTACATATTAAAATGTCAAAACAGTTCTATATATAACAATTCAGTTTATTGTAAGTACAGTTTCAATGTCAAAAACTGTTCCATTTCAAAATATTCAGTTTAGCATAAGCACGCAGTTTAAATGTAAGTACAGTCTAATTGTCAAAAACATTTCTATTTCAAGCTATTCAGTTTAGTCAAACAGTTGAGTTTAGCATTAGTATGCCGTTAGTTCTATTTAACCCATTGATAGGGTCCTATTAGGTGCTACCCCTCCGGGCTAGAGTGGGCCTGGGAGCAATGAGAATGAAGGGGCACTCCGTATTTCCCAAAGCCCCAGCATTACTGGAACCTCACCATCAGATTGTTTAGTGTCATAATAATTTGGACACTCATTGGAGGGGGTCTTACTCCTCTGCAGAAGTACAGTCAGTGTATTCTACAGCCCCAGCCGACTGAGCAACAGGAATTTTGAAATACGAGCCGATCACCAAATCTCGGCTAGAAGACAAGACCTTGTGATAATTACAAAAAAAAAAAAAATTGCCGTTTTGTGGACTTTGCCGTCTCAGAGGACCACAGAGTAAAAGTAAAAAAATAAAAAATAGAAATAAAAAGAGAGACAAATACTTGGACCTTGCCAGAGAACTAAAAAAAAGCTATAGAACATGAAAGCGACCGTGATACTAACAGTAATTAGTGCTTTTAGAACTGTCTTCAAAGATTTGGTAAGATGGCAGGAAGACTTTAAAATCGGAAGACGAGCCTAGACCATCTGTTGTATAGCCATGACCATGATTAATTATAAGTAAAAAGTAAAGTTGGCGACCATAGTCGAGGGTAACCCGAAGGCTCCCTTTTTGATAGATACTACACCAAGGTGTAGGGGAGGGCGCTACTCCTTCCCTGGATTGCTCTACTTTACCCTTGATTCGTACCTTATAATGCTGAGTGTTAAGCAAGGAGGCATCAAGTACCATTTTTTGAGTCTTTGGTATGACTCGACCTGGGATTGAACCCAGGTCTCCCGGGCCATTGGCGAACACTCTAACCGCTAGGCCAATGTCCGGTACTATGATTAACTATACAAACACATAATACATGCAGAATCCATATTGATGCAATGAATAAGACGAGCGAAGACTTCTTTAAAAAATATACCTCTCACTTTATTTGAAAGGGTTGTGTGTGTGAGAGAGAGTTGGAGACTGAATAAAGACTGCAACATATCGCCGTGTGTCGTTCTCGTTCTCCTAGGCTGCCCAGCCGGGGGCCTGGGGGCCCAGCCTCTCTGGGACATGTTCTCATTCCAGCATCTTCTCACCAACTGGTCTGTTCTCCAAACTCAATCGGGGTCCCAAAGGCCCCTTCTGCCGGGTGGTGGCTTTCTCTACCACAACTTGTCTCTAATTCATCTGATCTCCAACTCACTGACTTCCTGTCCTCACCGAGTTATATAATAGTTCAATCGCCCACTCAATCTTTGGAATGGCATGTTTGATCGTCATCAAGCGGAAATAACTGTCATGCAGTTCACTGGTCACTCTCTTCCGGTGCGTCAGTCTATGAGTGTACCATAGGATTTTACCTTGTCCCATTTTTTCAGTAAAGCCCGCCTATGCGACTTCTTCTCATAACTGCCATCGGAATGTGTCGCTTCCTTCCGGTGCATCACTTTGGAATGGCATGTTTGGCCGGGTCGAAGGTCAATATACAACACCTCCAAACTACCGAATTGCTAAGATCGGTCTTGCCCAGTTGGCCGGGTCTGTTGAATACACCGTCTGCATCTCTGTAGAGGGGTAAGACACGCCCCCAAAGAGTGTCCTAGATATGACACAAAACAATCTGATGGAGAGGTTCCAGTAATGTTAGAGCTTTGGGGAATGTGGAGTACCCCTTCATTGCCATCGCTCCCAGGTTCAATCAGACCTGGAGTGGTAGCATCTGATAGGGTCCTATCTATAGATCAAATAGAACTGAACTGATTTGACATTTAAATTGCCAACTTATACTAATCTGAGTTGCTTGAAGTTGAACTGTTTTTGTAGAATAAAATGAATTGTTCGAAAAAGAACTGTTTTGGCATTTAACTGTGTGTAAACAAAAACTATACTTTTACTAAACTAAATTGTTTGAATTATAACTGTTTGACGAAACTGAATAGCTTGAAATAGAAATGTTTTTGACAATTAAACTGTGTAGTTATGCTAGACTGAATTGTTTGAAATAAAACTGATTATTTGTATAAAAATGGATTTGGCATTAAATAACCTACAAAGGTTGATATGCCATAAAACCCAAACAAATATAGATTGGTCAGAATACTGAGTAGAGTCCTGGAGACTTTAGGAGACTTGCTATCACTCAGACTAAAGCTGATATGAGTAACCCGTAAAGAGTAATAATAATAGGTCAGTTCATTTGGTTTGATGGCATATATGATTTTTAAGTGACAAGTTTGTAGGCAACATTATTCATTAAAACGAGCCAGATATCATTTGTTTGCACACAGTTAAATGGTTTCAATTATTACTATATTTGTTTGCACATAGTTTCTAGTATTGCTATCAAACACTAATAGTTTTATTTCTGTTCGGTCACATGATTTCAAGCATTTCTATTTAACACTAATTATTCAATTTGATATTAACCACTAGCTTGCAGACTGTTAAATGGTTTCAGATTTAGGTTTCCTTTTTTTAATAGCATATCAACCTTTGTAGGTTATTCAATGCCAAAGCCATCCTTCTAGAAGAACAGTAGTGGTATTATTTAACCCATAGCTGGGAGGATAAGGGGATTCATACCTTTTCTAAGGGTATTTGTCCGAAAGTGAAAGTAATAGCGCAACTGGAGTTCGAACTCGCTTACTACTAAATTCCGTAATCCATCGCTTTTATCATAACACCACGAGGACACCGACTTAAATGGTTTCAAGTATAGTAAATGATTGATCAGTCCTTGAAATTGTTTAATGTTGATGCTAATAGATACTACCACTCCGGATAAGAATGTACGAGGGAGTAATGGCAGTAAGGGGTACTCAACATTTTCCAAAACCCAGGACTGGTGCCTCACCATTAAATGCAGTTTCGTATTATATCCAGCACACTCGTTGTGAGGTCTCACTCTTTAACTTAGTCAGCGTAGCCAACAGCCTCAGCCGACAGGACGGTGGAGATGTTGAAGTATTATTTTTATGCAAATGTTTTAAAAGTCACTCATATTATCCCATTCAAGTTTGACGCGTAGATGTGTTCAAATGAGAGTATTAAGAAATTAATATAAAGTTTGAAATTATTTCATTTAAGAATAAGATAATTATAAAATTAAAAAAAAACTATAATAATATCATGCATTTTCTAGGATAATTAAAATACGAAACTAAATCCCAAAAATCACATGATAAAATTAACAATGCCAAGTCTGGCAGCCCTCCAGGCGAGTCCAGACTCGGATATTTCAATACCTCAAAGTCCAAAACGTCTTGATTTGATACAATAACTCGAGATTTGATTTGACCTTTCGAGGCGTGCTTAGTGTAACGATTATCGTCGTAGGAAATGGAATCAGCGGCCCGAATTCAAATCCCAGATGACCCTGCTTGACTTCTCTTCACGCTAATACCCTTGAGAAAGGCATAAATCCAATTGTCACTCCCAGCTATAGTTAAACGGTTGCATAAACTCGGCTCTGTATCTTTTTTAAGGCAACCGTTCAAGTAAGGAATTTCCTGAGGAATTTTTGTTAATATTTGCGTTCTTTATATATATATATATATATATATATATATATATATATATATAAAGAACGCAAATATATATATATATATATATATATATATATATATATACGCGCGCGTGTGTGTGAGAGAGAGAGAAAGACAGAGAGTATGTGTGTGTGACTTGTTTGTTTGTTTGTTTGTTTAGGTTTATTATCAACCTCTGTAGGTCATTTAAGGCCAAATCCATTTTTATATAAATGAACCGTTCTATTTTAAACAATTCAGTTTAGCGTAAGTACACAGTTCGATTGTCAAAAACATTTCTATTTCAAGCTATTCAGTTTCGTCAAACAGTTATAACTCAGACAATTCAGTTTTGTATAAGTATACTTTTTGTTTACACACAGTTAAATGTCAAGACAGTTCTTTTTCGAACAATTCAGTTTAGCATAAGTATGCAGTTTTTATGTCAAAACAGTTGTATTTCAAGTAATTCAGTTTAGCATAAGTACACATTTTAGTTGTATTTGACCAATAGATAGGACCCTATCAAGTACTACGACTCCTAGCCTGCGTGGTCCTGGGAGCGATTGCTATGAAGGGGTACTCCTCATTCCCCAAAGCTCCAGCATTGCTGGAATTTCACCATTAGATTGTTTGTGTCATATCTAGGACACTCCTTGGTGAGGGGACTTACCCCTCTGCAGAGATGCCGACGGTGTATTCTACAGCAGCACCCAACTGGGCAAGTGTGTGTGTATGTGTGTGTGTGTGTGGTGTCGTATTGGACAAAGTTGAGGAAAACGTCCTTGGGAAAGGCATGAATAAATTTAGTCTTCTTCGACTTATAGGCAAATTGTAGGGCAGACTGGGCTCTTTTAGCCTTGATATGAAAATCGGTCTAGGACCAGAAAGATTCTGAAGTATTTAACATTGATTGATTAATTATAACAGCATGTCAACCCCTCTGCAGTTATTTCATGCCAAGAAGTTTGGTAATTGTGTTCATTGTACGTTCATATTTGCATTTTTCGTGTCGTTGTTTCATTAAAGTTTATTTTTTGATTTCGGTTTCTTTGTTTAATGACATTTCAACCTCTGTGGGTTATTTAATGCCAAAGCTATTCTCCTAGAAGAATAGTAGTGCTACTATTTAACCCATAGCTGGGAGGATAAGGGAGTTCATACCTTTCCCAAGGGTATTTGTCCGAAAGTGAATGTAATAGCAGCGCGACTGGAGTACGAACTCGCGTAGTACGATTCCGCAGTCCATCGCTTTAACCATTACACCACGAGGACACCCCACCAGTTTTTTTTCTGCACACGCTTGTATGATATTAAGTATTCCAATCTAATACAAATAATTTGCATACAGTTGTATGGTTTTATGCAAATAATAATACAAACCACAGAGTGAAAATAAAAGAAAGCGAAAGGAGAGATAAATACGTTGGTATTGTTCAAAGAACTAAAAAAAGCTGTGGGAAATGAAGGTGACGATGATACCAGTCACGGATGGTGCACTTGGAACAATCCCCTAAGGATTGTTAAAGGGACTGGAAGACTCAGAAATAAGAAGACAAGTAAAGACTATCAAGACTTCTGCTTTTTTAAAATTGGCCAAAATACTGAGAAGAGTCCTGGAGACTTGAGGGGACTTGCTGTCATTCAAAGTCCAGTGAGAAACTATCAGCTAACGTTGGTGCGAAAAACTCTCAAATATGTAAATAATAATCCTTTGTAAAGGATTAAACAACTGTATTTGACTCATAGATGGCACCCTAACAAATATTACCATTCCGGTCAGAGTGAACCTGAGAGTAATGGCAATGAGGAGGTACTCCCCATTCTCCAGATTTCCAGAAATAGAGCCTCAATATCAAATGCAGTTTAGTGTCATACCCAGGACACCTTTTTGTAGGGAGGTGTCTTTCCTTACTGCTGGGGATACAATCAGTGTATTGTGAGCCCCACTGGCAGGGCAGTAAGTATATATCAATATCTGTTTGGTCGTCTATCGCTTTAGTGATATATATCTAGTGCTAAATCATGAGTTGTGGCTATTATCTTTTGTAAGGCTTCATATTTTAACAAAATTAAATGTAAAATCTATGAAAGGTTTCCCCGTTGTCTTTTCAGATACGTTCTTTTTTATTTTCATCACTCGCATTTCTTGCAATTTTTTTTACACACACACTTACACACAAACCGACGTGTCTGGAAGATAGTGAACTCAAGGAATAAATAAACAAAACAAAAAACCTATTAACAAATAAAAGCAAACAGATAAATGAGACCAATAAGTAAAATTATGAGTAAATAAAATGAAAACTTTCTTTTGTCTTTTTCTTTATCTTAAATGGAAACAAATCTTTATATTTCCATAGGTAATTTTTTTTCTTCTAAAGAAAACGGAGAAATGATCAAAAGAAAAATAAAAGGTTTTCAAAATGCCAAGAAATGACTAATGGTAGAATTTGACAGTTACAAAATGGATGGAAGATTTTTTGAAGTCATGTCTGGACCTTCTGCTGTGCTCATTTCTAGCTCAAATAAAATATTTTGTAGACCGGAAGAAATAAAAATCCGTCACAATATGAACTTTTTCATAATAACACACAAGGTAGAAGAAGAAGAAGAGGAAGAAGAAATGAATAATAAAATATGGAAAATACGAAAAAGAAAAAAGCTTAGAAGTAGAAAGGTCAAGTCTGAAAATAAAAAAAAGGAAGAAAAAATAATGACTGAGAAATTAAAAGGGAGAAAAAAAAAAAGGATAAAAAAACGGGCAGAAAATCGAAAGAAGAAAAGAAAGAACAAGGGTAATGGTTAATTGAAAGAAAAAGAAACAGAAAAAGAAGGAAATGAAGTGGAGAGGAAGAGGACTTAGAGATAATTACGAAAAGGGTCTAAGAGAAGAAAAGAAAGGTTATGTCAGACAGAATGATAAACAAAGAAGAAGAGAAGGTTTTTACCATCCTCAGAAGAGTCTAGCGTGAATAACAAAGGGGGTGCTGTGATTTAACAGTTATCATCGTAGGAAAAATGATTTTGCAACCCGAGTTCAAATCCTAAACGAAGCAGTCTGTGTTTTATTTCTCGCCAAAGAAGGAAGAAACCTGTTTTGTTCGAATGATCAATCGACCACCTGAGGAAAATGCGAAAAAATAACGACTCTCATCTGATTTGATTGACGTTTGATGGTAAAAATGATTAAAGCTGAAATAACATTCGTCAGCTGATTTTCAGAATAATTTGCCAACACTTAAAAACATTCATGGGGCAATTTTATTGTTGGCTTGAGTAATTTTAGATGCTTCATTTAAGAAATTTCCAGCGATGGAAGATTCTTACTCGCGGCTAGGAAATGTTTGAAAACTGACGTGCTGATATGACAGATGTTACATTATAGTATTTTTATTAAACTGTAAAGATAAGGGTTTGGCTTTTATGTGCTTACTCTAGTTGTTAATCTTTATGACAGACGAACAAAAGTGTTCTAAAATTTTCCTAAACTATGTGTTAAGCTTCTGACATGTCTAAGATGCAGTAAAAATGGCGAGAAACGGTAGAGGTGATTAATGTGACGTGATTTAGCTAAAACAATTTTTATTTTGGGCAAGTAAGGAAGCATGTCTTTAGCTTTCATGGGTACGGATGCTAAATATCTCGAGATGCTACGCCTGCTTGAAAAAATATTAAAAGAAAAAAGTATATATACCTCCCATATATATATATATATATATATATATATATATATTTACTAATCAAATATCTACCAGTATTCACGGTACCAGAAAAAAACAAAAAAACCCTGGCCAGGAACAAGAGAAAAAAATATCTCGAATCACGGTCCAGAGGAAAAAGAAAAAAGTTTTTTGGGTAAAAAAGAAAGAAAAGACCAACCTCGTCCGACTCCTTGAAAAAAATCAAGGGGTACTTAGTCAGTGGCCAAAAAAAAACCAAAAAACCCTCCGCGAATGCTGCAATGCTACAATTACTAAAGTGCTCAACATAAAACAATGGAGCCAATATGTGTGTGTGTGTGTGTGTGTGTGTGTTAAATAATACAAGTACAAAATGCAAAACAGTTTTATATTTCTATATCTGCCTACTAAAATCATTCAGAAAGGTGATAAATAAGAAAACACAATAAAACATTTAATTGTAAAACACAACAATAGCACTAACCAACTTACATCTTCCGATGTACGGAAGATTCACACAGATAATACAATAATTATATATAAAAACAATAATAAAAAACGGTTACAAATCCTAGGAGCAATATGCATAAAAGAATTTAAATAAACATAAATGAAATAGCATTTAACGCAGACACCAACACATTAAATATTTTTAATAACTAAAAAATCACTAACTCTATAAGTAAACCTTTTTCCAATCGAATGTTTTAAAACAAAACACTGAAAACGTTTCAACCGACAACTTCAAAATGTCACTAATTATTAAAGCAGTAAAAACTTAACAGTCAACTCAAAACTACACTACCCCTGATGAAGACCAAAATATGGTCGAAAGTTCTTGGGCAGAAGATTTGGGACAATTCCTTTATTATCTAGATCCCGACACTAGAAAAATAACAAGGCGTCTTAAAAAAAAATTGACAATAATAAACAGTGTTCCATAGTCTTTAATTAAATTTGCTTGAATAATAATTTACTGCCTAAATATACACACTTAAAAAATATGTACATACGAGGTGCATACAATAAGTTTCCAGATTTTTTTCGTATGGGCACTTTTATTGATAGTACACACATGAAACTCTAGTCCCCTTCGAAGTAATCTCCTCCGACTGCACCGTTCCAACAACCTCTGGAAGGCCCCATGTAAGTCCTCTTGTGTGATCGTGTCAATGACCTTCGTCACAGCCTCTTTCATCTCCTCAATTGTCTCATAACGTCAGCCTCTGAGCTTAGGCAATAACCAAAAGTCACAGGGAGCAAGGTCTGGACTATAGGGAGGGTGAGCAACTGGCTTGATGCCCATCTTGGTCAAATAGTCTGTGACAAGGATGGAGTTGTGGACTGGTGCATTGTCCTGGTGGAAATGCCACTGACCAGATTTGAAGAGTGCTGACGTCTTCCCAAGGAATCTCTTCCTGAACTCCCTTAAAACCTCAATATAATAATCCTAACCCTAGCCCTTTGGCCAATCAACTCTGGTGTATTGACTTCCTTACTCCTCCCACACCTCTCATCATCCCTCACAGACTACCTGTCTTCCTTGAATCTCTTATGCCACTCAGAAACAGATGCTCGATTCATGCAAGATGGTCAAAAAGCAGTCTGAAGTATTCCATACGTTTCTGTGGCATTTTCTACAAGTTTAAAACAGAATTTTATTTCATATCGTTCTTCTAAAGTGTCAGATTGCATTTTTGAAATTCACCAGCTGTGACATTCAAGCTTTAGTAGGGTGTATTTAAATCGCTGCTGTAGCTGTTCATTTGATCCTGAAATCATAAAAATTGGACAGTCATCTCATAAGATGTATAGCAATAACATACTGAATTTTTTACAACAATTTTAAATGCCCATACGAAAAAAGTCTGGAAACTTATCGTATGCACCTCGTCTATAGGTATAATAAATAAATATGAGTTTTTATTTATATTAAATAGCGTTGATGCTTATTTGAAACTACTGGTTACCTGCCGTTTTTACACGGCAATCATATATATATATATATATATATATATATATATATATATATATATAAGTAACAGCAGGCCATTAGAAATAAATACACACAAATATCATCTTATGTGAAATTTTCAGGTAAATTTACATGGCGGATTTGTCATAAAATGAAATGTCAGGTTTAACGTAAAAATTTATTTCTCTCACTTCTGCTCATTCGTCCCTTTAAAGTTAAAGCAAATTCATCTATATTATGAAATACCCCTTGAATATCAGAATAATCTGTTCAAAAGTAAACGTTGCATGTTTGTTTATCTTAGTAACAAGAGACTTAGTAATGTACCATATATTACAACATGTGAAAGGCGGCAAGACAATCAGGGTGTTAATAGGATTTGGTAGTTGTTAGGTAGAACATTTTGCTCAAGACTTGCATTTGATTATCAAAACCTTGTTAGGAAACCCACTGGGACAAAGTTTATGAATGCCTTCAGGGAAAGGCCATGAAACCAGAAACTCAGAAAGTAATCAGGACACATTCAGGAAATGATATCCCCTCGGGTAGTGTAAGGGTTAGCAAGCTTGACTTGCAAACCTACAAGAGAGAGTTCAAGTCTCATTGGGTGCCTCATTCATTCGGCCTTGTGCCACATTTAAGCAAAACCCTGTGTAAATTACTACATCAAGGAAATAAACCTATCCGTCTTTCTGTCCTTAATATAGTTCTTTGATTGAGTATAGCTCAGATTTTGTTACAAGTATATATACAATTCTTCCAAGCTGCCAGCACTATTGTATGGCTGCACTACCTTGATTTTAAGAAAACACTTGAGGAAAAAGCTAGATTGAAACTACACAAGGATAATGCATACTGTTTTGAATAAGTCCTGAAAGCAACACCCGACAAAATAGCAGCTGTACGGCTACTAAATACCCATCTCACAAACCCTCAAAGCGAGACGAACAAAACTTGGTGGGCACTGCTGGAAAAGCAAGGAAGAACTCATAAGTGATGTTCTCTTTTGGACTCCTACATTTGAACACACCAATGTTCACCGACAAGCAATGGCTTACATGCATCAGTTCTGTACGGACACGGAGCGCTATCTAGAAGGCTTGTTAAGAGTTATGGTGAGAGAGAGAGAGAGAGAGAGAGAGAGAGAGAGAGAGAGTATCAATAGAATCCATGGTATCAGCACGACTTGATGATGGTAATTATATATATATATATATATGGAAGTAAATAAGGAAATAAATCTGACAGTATGTGTTATGTTTTGACCTGTTGACCTGGCCAAAAATGCCATTCAAGGTAATGCACCGGAAGGAAGTGACACATTCTGATGGCAGTTATGAGAGGAAATCACGTGGGCGGAAATTGGCTGATGAAATGGGACGAAATAAAAAAGATCCCATTATACTCTCATAGACTGACGCACCGGAAGAGAGTGACCTCTGAACTGGATGACAGTTATTTCCGCTCGATGACGATCACACAGGCAATTCCAAAGAAAGCGGAAGTGACACATCCCGGTCGCTAGATATTGGAAGGAGTTGCGGAGGCGTGTCCATATCACCGCGTGGGAGTTTGAAGGTAATATAAGGCCGACGAATTGAACAGAGGACAGTTGAGTTCCGGTCAGTTGGGTTCAACGAGCCAGTGGAGACAGGCGAGTAGAGTTGAGGAGAGGGACGAGATGTAGTAAGGAAAGCCAGTGCTCCAGTTGAGCAACCATGGAGAACGAGAAAGACAGAACGCTGACGGCCATAACTTCGGGATCAAAATATTTCAGTAATGTTCGGTCCCCAGCTCCCTCTCACACGCAAACTTGGAACAACCCTTTCGAAACTTACAAATAAAGATGAGAGGTAAAATATTTTATAAAGAAGTCTTCCTGCGTCTTCCTTGCGTGCGTCGTTTATTCCTGCGTCTTAATTATTATTGCAGCGGTATGTATCCAGCATATATATGTATATTTCTGCATGAATCAGCAGATGACTATAAAACATATAAAGAAAAGTTGAAAAAACAAATAATCCAAAATTTAATGAATTTATTTCGAAGGTCGATGTCGAAAGTTTCGGTTGTAATAACCTTCGTCAGGATTTTAAATTCATGAAAAAGGTTGTTAAAATAGCGATGGATGTTTGATGAAATAACAGTAGAAGAGAAAATGTGAATAAAAAGAATGATTTATCATAGCATATTCAGCATTCTTATTTTTGAAAATATTATTACGTTGTGTCACGTGGACCAATGTTTGAAATTTGTTGGGTTTCTAAGAGATATCATGGAAGATAATAAAAACAATGACAGACTATACTATTTAAAAAAAGATGAAAGAAAGAAAGAGAAAATGAATTTGAACGTATTGTTCATGAGGATAAATTCAAATTTAATAATTGAGGCTCAAGGAGGAATAAATATGTGTGGAGGAAAAAACTATTTAAATTAGATATGTTGTAGCTATTTAAAACTAATTTACCAAAGAAAGAAGATAGATTGAAAAACTTGTGACATGTATGAACGGAGGATAAAAGCGAAATAGCACTGGCTTCAAAAATTTGACTTATTCTTTTATTTTGGATATGAGCTAACATTGGAGCTGCACAAAAACTGAAGTTATGGTTAGTTTTAGATATATGTCGGTTGATTGCATTATTAGAATTGCCTTATCTAATATCACATTTGTGCTCATAGAGACGTTTTTTAAGGTTTCTGCCCGTCTAGCCAATATATTTCATTTGACAGTTATTGTAAGGAATAGAATAGACGCCAGCATTAGATTTAATGTTTATGAGATTTCGTATGGAGTACGTTACGAATAGTTTTGAAGGATAAAACAGTAGTTTTAATGCCAAAGTTATTTAAATTACAAAGTTAGTGGAAGAATTACTTGGTAAAATAATGTTTATGGGGATATCTTATAATATTAGGAAATTATCGGAAAGCAATAGTACGAGGGGAGATTGAAAAGTCGGGTATGGCGGACCATATATGGAAGGAAAATGGAAATCATCTCCCCTTATGGGACAAAGTTGAAATAATTGATAGGACTGAACATTGGAGGATTAGACGCCTTATGGAATCAGCATATATGTTAGGCTACAATGACCTGCTGAGTAGACCAAGTATAGAGTTGAATACAATATGGGAACCGCTAATCAAGAAGGCTAGATAAAAAAAACCCCCTGAAATCTGAATATGAACACAGGTAAAAAATCATACATAATAGTAGTAATTCTAGCTAAAGTAAGAACATCAAGTTTATAATACCCAAAAATTCACACTGAATTGTCCAGCGGGACACATGGCGTAACGGTTATAGGCGTTGGTTCCCTGAGCTACTAAGAAAACAATCATTTGTAGGTTCAATCCTCACTACAGGCGAGTAATATACAGGAATACTTAACACTTGTACCCGGTCATGGCAAACGGAATCAGAACAGGCAACCCCCATGGTTTCAATAAAGGACGAAGTTCCATGAAGGTTCCCGAGTTCGACAAACACCTGAAGAAGGCCGGAGGACTTATCGGCCGAAACGTTGTGGAATTAACAATAAACGTAAATTCCAGCGTACACTTAAGATTTTACCTCAAAATTCTGCGTTAGACTCATACTAGTCTTATTGGTCGACTTGTGGCCCGAGAGACAGGGTTTCAATCCCAGGTAGAGTCATACCGAAAACTCAAAAATAGTACTTGATGCTTCCTTATTCAATACTCAGCGTTATAAGGTAGGGATTAAGGGTGAAATGGAGCAATCAATCGAAAGGAGTAGCGTCCTCCCCTATACCTCAGTGTTGTAGCTATTGTGAAGAAAAGCTTCGGGTCGCCCTCAACTACGGTCGATAGCATTTCTGTACGTTATATATATATATATATTGAGAGAAAGAGAGGGGTTGAATACTAGCTCCCTTGAGGATCGTCAGCGTGAAACTGAGTTGTGAGTTTTTTTACTTGTTTTATCATCTTATTTCATGCTTATATATATATATATATATGGAATAATATTTCTAAATTTCTTGTTTTAGCCGTGAATTGAGCACTTATTCTTTGGATATTCACAGTCCTTATTTACTTGACACACACACACACACACACACACACACACACACACACAAATACACACACACACACATACATATATATATATATATATATATATATATATAAATCAAATCGCGAGTCGGGATTATCCTACAACAGTTTCGCCTAAATAGTCCCGACTCGCGATTTAATTTTTGTAATTGGCTCTATTTAGTATTGAGCACTTTTTGTAATTGTAGCATTGCAGCAATTTGCGGTGGGTTTTTCTTCTTTTGACCAACTGATTGCATATTTCTTGATTTTTTTCAACTGGTGTGACGAAGTTAGCCTTTTCTTTTTTTTTTTCTCCTGAAAATCTTTTTCTTTTTTCCCCTGGCAGTAATTCGAGAATATTGTTATCTCTAAATTATGGCGTTTTTTTTCTTTTTCTTTGTCACCGTGAATGCTGGTAGATAGAAAATTAGTAAGTATATATATATATATATATATATATATATATATATAGTATTATTTGGTCCAGTTAAACCGGAGTTGGGACTAATTCCATCAGAAACCTATGATTTCTATGATTTATGATTCGGAAGAATCTGTGGAACACTATTATATGATTCTTCCTGTTAACATCTGATCCAAAAAGTGTGGCTGGTCCTATGCAATCTTTCGCCACTATAAGTAAATCATCTTTGGAAGCAGTCAAGCAGTTAACATCTTTAACTGAACTATTGAGCAATCATAAGTCGTGCATGACTGAATAGCTTCTACAGCCATACTTGCACATTTCCTCTCGGCTGAAAGTCATCCAGCCAGATTGTATGAGGTCTTGTACTAGGTTGTTGCACCCCCAGAATTTCATCCGTTTGGTCCGTGAAGGAGACACTAAGTGGACAGCAGTTCTCAAATGATTATGAGGTGAAAGAAGCAACTTTCACGTGGCTATGAAAGTAGCCAAGAAGCTTCTACAAGGCGGATTTATGTGCATTTATTTAAACTGTAAATATAATGATTGCAAAGAAAGAAGACTTTATTGTTTGATTCTATATTTGTTGTAATTGATGAACAGTGATTACTTTTTTACTTATTCATATATATATATAAGAATAAGTAAAAAACTGATATATATATATATATATATATATATATGTGTGTGTGTGTGTGTGTGTGTGTGTGTAAAAGTAATATATATATATATATATATATATATATCATAATCATCATCATCATGTCGTGCCATCAGCACAGATATCCATGACCCTCTTCCGCTACCCCTCTCAATCGTCCATTGCTTCTGGTAGGTCTTCAATGCTACATCCTGTATCAGCACCGAGCTGTTGTATGTAGGTCCTAGCTGGACGTCCTGCCTTGTCTCGTCTATGTCACTGATGAGTTCATCTCTACTTCTCCAACAGTGTCCCGCATGTCTGGCTCTTCCAACTTGAATAGTTTTCATGATGGGTGGTGAGTGGCCGTACAGCTGCTGCTTTGTGGGCTGTTGCCCCAGGACTTGTTCAATATTGCTCGCAGCTATCTTGTGTAATTGCTGTCGAGCTTTTTCTCCATGCGTTTAGTTAGCGTCCATATAGTGCATCCATACAGCAGTATCGACACAACTGCATCTTGAAAAAACTACGTTTCATCTTATCGGTCAGGTCTAACTTCCATATGACCGATAATCGATCTATAGCTGTCCATGCCTTTGCTAGTTGCGTGTTAATGTCAGTCTCGGTTGATGAGACACTGCTTCCTAGGTCGGTGAACTTGTCTACAAGTTTCAGTATATATATATATATATATATATATATATATATATATATATATATGTATGTATCTATGTATGTATGTATATAAAGGCATTATATATGTGTGTGTATGTGTATTATTTTATATTACATTTATTAATGAATGTTAATTCATTGGGGAAGAGGGCAATCTCCTCGATTCGATTAGAATCAAGGGATCCATCTCTAGAGATAATTTTTCCCATGTATACAAAGGCATCAATCACATCCAATTACGACGAGAGATTGCCCCAATAATAACCAAAGCCCTCTCTCCTTGGCATTCCCCTTGCAGGGCACCGCAGGCACTTAGAAGAACCCACAGTCTCAAACTTTAAATTGAGCAGGGGGTGTTGCCTGGAGGAACAGTACTCTAGGAGAGATCCAAGCAATAGTTGATATCATGTTGACAAGTATCAGAAATTTAGACGCTTAACTTTTGCAAACCTTTGTATGCAAAATACCCAAAAACCAATATAAACAAGTAAATAATCAAAATAAAATTAAATATGATAAAAAAGTTTAAAAGTCGATCCTACGTTTTGAAGCAACCCTGAAAAAATTCTGTTTTTAAAATATTGGTCAAGGGGGAAGAGAAAGTTAAGATTTAGATTATTATTAATTTGGCTTGAAAAGTTACCCTTAAATTGAAGCAATATTAATTGTACTTAAAAAGCTTAATATTTTCTTTCAGATATAACTAAATTTCCAGAAAGTGTTGTGTATTTGCTTACAAAACAAATTACAGATAAAACTATGTCAGATAAATAAAATACCAGTTTATCTTTTAAAAAAAGACGAGAGAGAGAGAGAGAGAGAGAGAGAGAGAGAGAGAGAGAGATGGAGAAAATCTGTTCCAAATGCCAATCTGAATGTAGGAAACAATATAGTTATTTGTCAACTACATTAGCCCTCAAATTTTGAAGCTATAGTTTATAGAAAAATGCGTCCCACAATCCGTCATCTCTATGGCTAGGTGTGTTAGAGTCAAATACCTCAGCTGTTCAAAGGGATATAAAAAAAAACTTCCAGTACAGCTCAAAATCAAACTGATTATGAAAATATTGCTTGTTTTTTAGAATTAGATACGATTAGATCAATAATACAAATTTGAACGAAAATCTAATCAATAACAGAAAAAGAGAGTGGGTGTTCAGTCATTATATTTTTGAAAGAAAATATTTTAACTGTTCCGTCATAAAAAGTGATCAATGGTAACCCACTTTTTATGTTGAGAATTTATAAAAAATTGTGGTTTTGAACCTTTCATTATAAATTTGAATATTATATAAGCAGCCAGTTCAAAAACTATATAAATACAGTCGATTCTTGGTCAACATTGGAAAAAATTATCCGATATTTAAATTCTATGGCTCTTGATAACAAGAAGTATATCTTGAGCAAGCACGGTTTCTGCACTGGTTCCAAATGGTCCTTATATATATGTATACACACACACACACACACACACACACACACACATATATATATATATATATACTTTAAGAAAAACAACGAAACCGGTCACATAGGATTATAAATTTATTTCAATCCTGTTACGCATTTTTGAAATTTCCAAAAACACGAAAAAAGTAACAGGACTTCTTCAGATCTTTTTGATAAAAAAAAAAACTTAGAATAGACACATGGTAGTGGGAGGAGATAGAAGAGAGGTGAAGAGTTACCTCTTCATTAAGCCCACTTCCGTTTTAAATTTAAATTTCGGTTAGCAATGTAGTAAAATTGCTTTTTTAAAAAACTTTTCTTTAATTAATAATTTTTTAATTATATTTAGACCTAAATTATAGATTTTTTATTGAATTAGATTTAAACTTTAAATAATAACTTCACGTAAAGATACAGTAATAGATATATTAAAACTAAAAACAAAAACAAATATTTAATTTATTTACTATATTTTAACATTTCAAAAATATTTAGAAAGCATTAATCAGTTCCACTTTTAATGTGTAGTACGTATGTATTATATGCTTTTTCACAATTTTCTATCTAGCAATTTATTTTATTTATTCTCAAAATTAACTCTAATTCTCAAAATTAACTCTGTTTTTATAAAAAAAAATTTGGTTAAATATTTATAGTTTAAATTTAGCCCTATGTCTACACCTAGCTATTAGTTTATTTCTCTTATTTAATAATTTTTTTGGCTCAGGAAAAAGCAAAATGTGGATTTTTTCTTCAAGACACAGGTTGCACCTACTATCGAAAGATTTTGGGGTACTAGATCTTCTCAATATGGACCATTGTATGTCAGGGGTTAACCCTTTATCTTTTAATCCCCAATAATGTTTTGATAGAGCAGTTTGATTTTTTTTATGCTCATGGGAGAAGGAAAATTTATGATTTCCATATCTAATTTTCCAACTAGTAGACGAAACGCCGATATAAAATTTCTTATCATTTATGTCCTCTTTTGGATTAATAATAGCTTAATATACTACATTACCTAAATTACACAACCCATTCATTGGACAATCAGTTCGAGATTTACAATTACATTCTATTTTTTTTACTATTAGTATTATTATTATTTACCCGGTTATGAAATTTATTAATTAATTCATTATTATGATTATTCATTATTTGAGACATATTTTTTGTGCAAGAATAACTTATTTTCAAAGTTTTCCTATTAAATATTTTATGTAATATATTATCTTGTTTAAAATGTTTATCTATTAGTCTAAAAAAATATTTACCTTAATCTATATTTGCTAATTTACAGAAAAGGGGGTTAAACCATATAATTTTCCTTTTTCTATTTTTATTTTTCTGATCGTAAGTATTATTTTTTTTAGTAATTTCATTTGTAATATCTTCTTTTAAATACCTAAAATCCTCCTTAAAACCACTATTTTTAAGGGCATCTATATATCTCTTACTACTCCCTTTAAAAATCTTTTCATTTGCAGATAGCTTACCTATTCTTAAATTTACCGCTTTTGGGATTTGCTTAATTATGTTTTTAGGGTGATTTGAATTAACATTAATGTACGATGGGTTCTGATTGGTCTTTATGAAAGGTTTATAAGAATTATTTGATAGATCTAAAGTCACATCCAAGAAATTGACTATTTTAATATTAGATGAGATTTCTATCCTAAAACCCGAAAACTTAAAGGCCCTTATAATCTTCTTTTGTATGCTAGAGCTAAGAGGGCCATTACTATTTGGGATATATATAAACCATCATCATGATAGAGACCTGATTGTTGAGGACTAATGATTCTAGTAAGCATATTTAATATATATAAACCTACAAGGTCTGCTATTTGGGAGGAATCATACCCCCCCCATTGGAACGTCGAAATTTTCTAATCAATTTTTTTACCCAAGTTGAATCGTTATTTTTTATAACTGTTTTCCTACAAGCTAATATTATTTCGTATTGTTCATTAGTTATATCTATTTATTTACGTGCATAGTTGATACTATCTATTAGAAGATTTTTAGTTATGGAAGGATAGAAATCAATGATGTCAAATTGTATAAAGGTCACTTTACTCTTATTTTTTATCCCCCTAGACCATTCAATGGTCTCATATGAATTCTCCCAAAGATTGCAATGGTTAGCTTTTTTAACACTATTTTCAATATTTTGAATAATACACTTCGATATCCTACCTAACTCTGTCTTAGAGGGGTTAATCAGTCTGGTTGGCAATTCATTTTCAAAATTTGGTTTATGATCCTTAAATAGACTATAAGCTGCTTTCTTTTTAAATTTTCCTAACCTATCTTCAATTTGTAATCTACTCGCAAATTTAGAAGTATCCTTATTTATTTGTTCAATAGTATTATCATAGTCTATTTTATAATTATTTGTAATTCTGCTCTTTAAAATTTCTTGATATTTAGAGGGTTTAATTTTATATATATTTTTAGATTTATCAGACCTCACCCATATATATTTAGACGTTTTTACTTCCTTTATATCATTGCTTAATTTCATTTGAAAATTATTACGTAGCTTCTTAAATTTAACCATTTTAATTAGTTTAAATAAGTCCGTTTCAAACGAGTCTAGTAGCCTATTATTTGGAGGAGTATTTTGGGATTTGAGGTTATAAACCTCTTTCTTAACATAGTCAGTGTTTTCACAAGAATCCAGGTAGAAAAAGGCCATCCACCGCAGTCTTTTGACGAAATCCACCATTTTCTCTGTCAGAGCCGATCGAAAAACATGGTAAGATGGATAAGGGATATTTTTCAGTGAATATTCCGGTGTAAATTTATCCATTTCTGAGTTAGTAATGTTTCCGATGATATGTTTTTAAGTTGGTTAATGAAGAGGTAACCCCTCTTCTATCCCCTTCCACTATCCCCACCCACTACCATGTGTCTATTCTAAGTTTTTTTATCAAAAAGATCTGAAGAAGTCCTGTTACTTTTTTCGTGTTTTTGGAAATTTCAAAAATGCGTAACAGGATCGAAATAAATTTATAATCCTATGTGACCGGTTTCGTTGTTTTTCTGAAAGAATTTATTGCTCTGTATTATTGGTACATTGAGCTCTTTACCAGGAAAATTTTAAATATTCATTCATGAATAACTTCTTGTCCTGATGGAATTACTCCCAACTCCGGTTTAACTGGACCAAGAATACTATATATATATATATATATATATATATATATATATATATATATATATATATATATATATATACAGAAATGCCTACATACGGTAACAGTCAAAAGTATTTAGTAACCCTTAATAATCTTTACTTCTCATCCTTAAAGTTTTATTTTTAATGGCCAAAATAAGAACAACAACAACGGTTGTTTTTATACTAAATACAAGTCTTCCTGAGTCACATAAAATACATATTAAGTAAAAAATTTCTTACTCTTTGATTCATCTAAGTGACCCCACCTCTTTGGCCGCGACTACTGCTTCGCAGATTCTCGGCATTCTTTCCACCAAAGACTGGAGTTAGGTTGAAGATATTTCTGTCCAGCTTTCCTACTAGAGTTGCCAGAGGTGAGACGCAATTGTGGGTTGTTTAGTTGTGACTTTTACCTTTTCATATCAATTCAAAGGGATTTAAGTTTGCCGATTGCGCCGGCAAACACATCTGGTTCCTCATTGTTTTTAATGCATCTTGAGCAGAGTTTACTCGTATGCTTTAGGTCATTATCTTGCATGAGTACAAATTCTTTGGACATAAACTGCGTTCCAGATGGGATCGAGTGATGCTGCAGTATGCAGTGATAATCAGTTTTAACTTGAGGCAAATCCCCGACTTTGCAATTGGCCCCCACACCATAACAGAGCCTCTTTTATGGTTAGTATGATACAAGGGTTTGCAGATCTTGCACTAACTATTCACTGAACAAAGACTCTCCAATTTGATCTAAAGATTTCGAACTTTGATTTGTCAGTCTAAAGGACTTGATTCCACTGCTCTGTTGTTCAATCTTTGTGCATCTTGGTCTACTGGAGCCTTTTGAAATTGTTTGGCTTTCTCAACAGTTGTTTCTTGACAGCAATTTTACCAAGTAGGCCAGTTTCAAAGAGTTTTCTCCTCACAGTGGATGTAGACAAATTTGTTTACGACACTGTTTCCTTCTGTCACGTAAGCATAAGTAAAACAGGTAGTATCTATGGAGCAGTAATTCAATATAATATAGTCTAATTTAAGTTCAGTTTGTGGTATGAGGCGACTTTCGGAAATTTTTTTATTCATTCTCTGTCCTAAAAGAAGGAAAACGCCTTCAAATCAAATTTCAAAAGAAATTTGAGTATACTAAGGTCAAAGTTATTGAAGAAAACTTGTATTTAGTATAATAAATGAAAACATTGTAGTGCTAAGCTTGTTTAATTAAGAAAACACTTTTAAGATGAGAAATAAAATATTCTTAAACATATATACAAATATAAGCACACACACACACACACACACACACACACACACACACACACACACACACACACACACACACACACACACACACACACACACATATATATATATATATATATATATATATACTTATATTTTTAGACATATATAAATATACATATACGCATACATGCATATATACATATATGCATATATTCATACATATACACAGATATATGTATATATATATACATTGATATATATATGTACATGAATATACTTATATATACATATACACTCATATACGTATATATACATACACATATTTAGAGACATACATATAAAGAAATATATATAGATGCTTATATATAAATGCATATATATGCATGCATTCTTATATGGTTTTCTCCCGTGAAATCCAGCTTTGTGCAGCTCTTTTCTGACAGTTTTTTAGGAAACTGTGTTCTCGAGATGGTTATTAAGATCTGCTGTAATTTTTGGAGTTGTATTCTCGTGATTCTTCCAAACAATTCGTTTAAGAGTCCGACGGTCCCTATTAGACAGCTTTCTCTTTCTTCCAGAGTTTTGCTTCAGTGAGGCGGTTTTTTCTTCTTTCTCAGATACTGTCATTACTTTCGAGACAGTTCTACTTGCTACACCAAATAATTCAGCCGTTTTTATTACACTAGCACCTGTCATACGAGCACCAACAATTTGACCTCTTTTAAAGTCTGATACATCTGCCATTTTGATGAATTTTGATTAATTTCTTCTGATGATATTTGTAAAAAAGCAACACCTGGTCACCATTTTGGAAAAAGAGATGAGGTCATATATGCTGTGGAGGATTTTTTAGATGAACAGGATGACGCCTTTTTCCTTGACGAGATTGCAATGCTTAAGCACTAATGTCAAATGGGATTATATCGAAAAAACTGTCTTGTTTCTCCGACTTCTTTTGGGTAGGGTTTTGACCTTTTTAAAAAAAACCTTATACAAACATATGTACATGCATATATACGCACATATATACACATATAGTCATACAGTTTACATTGAGTAAATTGTTGCTATTTTGAATTATCGATTTCGCGCATGCACTTTACTAATTTCCGGTTTTATCCCCCTGTGCAGCAAACAAGTGTCAGTTGCGTATTGTCTTCGAGGAAAACAGCACCATGCCGCAATTCACTCTTCCAGATATCTTGGAGACAGCATGCTCTACTACTTGACAGTCACGAAGGAAGTTCCAATTTAAAGATTTCACAGTGTTTGGATGTCATTTTAAAGGCAATGCAGAAGATTCGAAAAGACTTGGATGTGTCCAATAGTGATTACGAAGGTACAGAAGCTCCGAAGCCTCACTCTGATTGTTCTGATAAGAAAAGAACACCCTAATTTGTAGCTTATCGACAACGATCCTAGTAAGTCAATCCGATCAATAGCCAGGGACATGAGAGTGTCTGAGTTTCTTATCAGGCTGATAGTGCATAAAGACATTTGGTATTTCTCGTCGAAGATTAGAAAGAACCAATTTTCATCACAGGCTATGAAAGATAAGTGGAACAACAAGAGGAAGCTTTCGAAAAAAAAAAAAAAACCCAATCATCCCCTCCCACAAAATATGGTTTGCTTTTTCTCAAATGAGAAAATTTTCAATCAAGATCAGAAGATGAGCCCTCAGAAAAACCATTGGCTTACTCCGTGACAACAAGACGTACCAATATTGATGAAAATCAAACTAGCGATAGTGACCTTATGCCTCCATTCATCTTTCTACATGACCTCAGACTCAACACAGAGACCTACATTAAGTTCCTGGGGCAGGTAGTGCTACTTTGAATCGAGAGAGTGGCTGCTGGAAACTGTACATTTGGCAACAAGATTCTGAGCAATGCCATAAAAGCAGGAGAAACCAGTGTTAGCTGAAATACATCACTCCTAACATATGGCTGACTTTCACCAGATTGCACCCGCCTTAATTTTTACGTCTGGGATGCAGTTGAGTGAGAGACCAACGAAACTCTGCGCAACACCAAGAATGAACTGAAGGCAAGGATAACGGTAGCATTTACCGATTAAAACCAGAAGACCGTTTGAAAGTCTTGAGGGAGGTTCCAAAGTTGTCTATAGAGTGTGGATAAACCCAATGGCTATTTCTATGAATAAATTTAATCTTCGATATTTCAAGATATTTTCATGTAATTTTGGTAGATTTATCTGATGAAGTGAGTGGTCAGTTTTATTATCCTTTTTGCGCAATTTACACAATTTACCCATCACATATTGTAAATATGTATACATATACATATACTCGTATATATTCGAAATACACACACACTCACGTGCGTATTTATATAAACCTACTCCGATGTCACTGTCCAGAATGTTAGCCACTACGCCAGGTAGACTCCTTCAGGCATAGACACACACACATTCACATTCTCACACACACATATATATTTCTTTTAGAAAAACCAAAAACTGGTCACATTAGGATTATAAATTTATTTCCATCCTGTTATGGGTTTTTGATATAAATCAAAAACACACAAAAAATTAACATAACTTCTTCAGGTCTTATGGATAAAAGAAGGGTGGGAGGGGATAGAAGATGGGTGAAGAGTTTTCTCCTCATTTAGCCCACTTCTAAATTTTGAATTTAATATTATATAAATATTACTGTATCCTTACGTAAAATTATTAAAGAAAGTTATATTTATCTAAATTAGTATTAAATCTGGAATTTTAAGTCGAAAAGTATTTAGAATTTAAAAAAAAAAATTAATCTACTATAATTCCAACCGGTAATAAAATATAAAAAAACCGGAAGTGGGCTAAATGAGGAGAAAACTCTTCACCCCTCTTCTATCCCCTCCCACCCTTCTTTCCTGTGTCTATTGTTAATTATTTTATCCATAAAATCAGAAGAAGTACTGTTAATTTTTTTGTGTTTTTGATTTATATCAAAAACCCATAACAGGATGGAAATAAATTTATAATCCTAATGTGACCGGTTTTGCTTTTTTCTTTTAAAAAAATTATTGCTCTGTAATGTCAGTTACATTGAGCTCTTTTTAACACACACACACACACACACACACACACACATACATATATATATATAAGTACATACAAAAACCTGTATATGTACTTAACTATAAAAACACACACACAGACACACACACACATATATATATATACTTATACACACATATATATTCATAAATAAACATATATGTATAAACATATAATTGCATACGATTATACACACACATATACATACACACAAATACATACCTATATATATACACACACATTTCTATATATACATGAAAAAAAGAATTGTATTTATAAGTTGTTTTATATTTTTCATTATATCGTATATATATGTGCTCAATATAAAAAAAAAAAATTGTTGTATTTATATACATTCTATTTACATCGTATATATATATATATATATATATATATATATATATATATATATATATATATATATATAATATCCAGTAACATTTAGTGATGTTTGTCGTAATTTTCCTGCTTTCAGATTTTTTCTAAGTGCCAATATCCCAACTTAAGCATTGTTTAAATCCTACCCCCGATGACTCTCTTATTTAATTGAAAAAGCAAACAAAAACACTGTCAATACGTCCCCACCCCCGAGAGGATCAGAGAGTAGACTGGTTGAAACGTAATGACAAACAAATCAAAGCCCGAAAGTCAAAATCTATCAACAATTCTTCACTAGATGATCCGTAATCTTGAGCTGTAACTCTTGACAAAAATAAAAATATCTTTTTTTTTTTTCAGAAACGTAATCGTTAGCCAAAATACGCCAAACAGATTCTAAAAAAGTATCTCCAAAGACCCTGAAAATAGAAGAAGGCTTGGCATCGTCCGTTAGGATCGCATTCATCAAAATAAGTTTGTCATACTTCTTTATCCTGACTTTTATTAATGACAGAAACATTTACTGATGTTGAAGTCACTTATCCTTCCTTCCTCCACGTCATGGCCCGGTAGTTTAGGGATTCGACTGAAGACATAACGACGTTTTCACCATTAGGATTAGAACGTTAACGCTCCAGGCCACAATTTTGATTTAGCAAAGCTTAGTCAGGCACAAGGTCGTAGTATAAGATCATAAAATCAAAACATTACCGCTGCAAATTGGTTTCACAGATGTATTTCCCAATCAGCATGTGTTAAAATTGTTTTCCCGACAGTAGTAATAATCAAAGGCCCTTATATGGATATTCACTAACTTTAGCAGGGTCTGGTTCAAGGATATATGGGACACGCGTTGTTGAACGAATTCATTAAAGCAATAATAGCCAGTGAAGCTAAATCGTTAAATATTATTCTATATTGTATTGTCCATATATGGACATTTAACTTTACCGTGGTCTGGTAAAAGGACATAAATGTGGGAAATTCATTACGGAACGGATTAATTAAATTCTTATCCTCCTCACTGGCTGTAATACGAGTGTTCATCTTTAGACTAGTAAATTTTAATTATTTTTTGAATGAAACATGTCTGTGTATTTGATATAGTGTTTTTCTAAGCCGAACTAAGATGTGACAAAAGGTCACACACACACACGCACACACACTCATACACATTCACACACACATATATATACATATAAAAGAGAGAGAGAGAGAGAGAGAGAGAGAGGGAGAAAACTGGGCTTTTGTTAGATAGACTGGGTTCTTTAGCCTTGGTATGGCAAACACGGAATTTACACCCGCTGTACTCGCTTGGAATCGTACTGATAGAGTATCTTGCTCATATTGAAAGAGGTATGTTAACACACGCACACACTCACACACACACACACACACACACACACACACACACACACACACACACACAATTATACTCACTCATACACACTCACATGTATATTATGATTAACATTTAACGCTGAAGGGGGTGTCCTCGCGGTGTAATGACTAAAGCGATGGACTGCGGAATTGTAGTGAGCGAGTTCGTACTCCAGTCGCGCTATTGCGTTCACTTTTGGGCTAATACCCTTGGGAAAGGTATTGAACCCCCTTATCCTCCCATCTATGGGTTAAATAGACCCAATACTATTCTTGAAGGAGAATGGCTTTGGCATTAAATAACCTACAAAGGTTGATATGCCATTAAATAAAGAAACAAAACCAAACTTAACGCTGAAAGCGTTTTTAATACGTAAACTTTTTACAGTGCTCAATGTACAAAAATCTTGTACTATATCAAAATATTATTTCAAGTGTAAAAAATATATAAGAAATAAAACAGTATAAATCCTCACGAGGATTTTGATCCACAGATTAGTTAATGTTTAACGCGTCTAACTTTTTAAACTGAATAGGCATGCTTTCATTTTATACACTGTTGTGTGGTTGGTACAAGCAATATATATATATATATATATATATATATATATATATATATATATATATATGTGTGTGTGTGTGTGTGTGTGTGTGTGCGCGCGCGCGTGTGTGTAATTAAAATTTCACCTTCTTCAGTTCATTCCACAACTTTTAGTTAAATATGTTTTCTTAGAAATTTTTAGATGAATGTTTATTGTAGAAAGAGTTGAGATTTGAATTATTTATAATGCACTGATCATCGGAATACTATCAATTTGATTAATGTATCTACCCAACCCCTTCGCACGACCAGGATACGACAGAAAGTCATTTTAAGCGTAGTTTAAGAGGTTTGAATTCAGAACTTTCCTTTTCCAAGACCGTTTGTCATACCTAGGTTAAAGAGCCCAGTCTGTCCTACCATATAATCATCGATGGAGGGAGAATAATTTCATGCATGCTTTTCCAATGTTATTAGAGCTATGTGAAATGCCCACAGCCTCGTCCAAGTTTTGAACCCGGATCACAGTGTCTATGGATTTATCCAATTTTTTAAAATTATTTTTTCTCATCTGTTATACAGAAGAGCTAACCCTTTTTATTTGTCGCTGCCTCCCACCAGACATGACTTGACAGAAGGTCAAAAGCCCAAAGGCCGATTAAAGTGGGAATAAAGGGAAGGGGAGATCGGGAACTAGCCGAGACTCGAACCCTGCTGGTCAGTGCTGCTCATCGGCTCTCTTGGTGCAATGTGAGCCTGATGAGGCAAGCAGTTTCACGAACCCAAATATGGGTCCGGGCACGTATGCCAGTTTACGGCTTAAACTAGACGCTTGGTCTAGTGCCGTACATGGGTGACAAAGGAGACAAAAGTGCAGCTCGCCCACCCAAGGGTAGCCTAGTCGAAACTAGGTGCCTAATAAAAGGCCCCAAGTCTGCCATTGTTCCTTTTGCAGAGTCACGCTCCGGACCGAAGTCCAGAACAGGCTCCGGGGTTCCCTGCAAAAAAAAAAAAAAGATCGAGGAGGTAGCCCCAAAGGATCCTATTTGTCGCTGCCTCCCACCAGACACGACTTGACACAAGGTCAAAAGCCCGAAGGCCGATTAAAGTGGGGATAAAGGGGAGGGGAGGTCGGGAACGAGCCGAGACTCGAACCCTGCTGGTCAATGCTGCTCATCGGCTCGCTTAGTGCAATGTGAGCCTGATGAGGCAAGCAGTTTCACGAACCCAAATGTGAGTCCGGGCACGTATGCCAGTTTACGGCTTAAACTAGACGCTTGGTCTAGTGCCGTACATGGGTGACAAAGGAGACAAAAGTGCAGCTCGCCCACCCGAAGGTAGCCTAGTCGAAACTAGGTGCCTAATTAAAGGCCCCAAGTCTGCCATTGTTCCTTTTGCAGAGCCACGCTCCGGACCGAAGTCCAGAACAGGCTCCGGGGCTTCGCTAAAAGCTAAAAGCCGAGAGCTCGCCCGCCCTCGACTACTCTCGCCAACGTTACTTACTATACTTATATATATATATATATATATATATATATATATATATATATATATATATATATATATATATGTGTGTGTGTGTGTGTGTGTGTCTTGTTCTGATTTGAATAATCAGCTGCGAACTGCGACACGTTTTAATTAATTAATGAATTTTTGGTTAATAATCTCGAAAGTTTGCAGCTGTTAATTAGTATTTTAATCTTCATTTGACATTCTACTTAGTATAAATCGGTTGGAGACTTTCAGTAGAATAGAGTTTGTCTTTTTGATTTTATTATATATAATGGGGCTGAGAGGTAAAGAAATTGTCTGAAAAACAGACGTGGCCTGTGGATATTCGCATTCGCAAATGTTTCTTTTCACACGAGGAAAAAGGAAAAAGATAAGACTCCGCACAAACTCCAAAGAAACTCACCCTAATCCCAAAGAAACAACTTTTGAATAATGATTTTTACATTTGTCCGCCTTGAAAAGAATTCTCCTTCATTTCAAATATTTAACAAAGAAAAACAAAATTTCTTTAAAAAAATTCTCTTCTGTCTTTCCTATGGGTCGAATAGAACTATTTGAAATTTAAACTGTGTACTTATGCCAAAGCGGAGGGGGTCATTGTGGTGTAATGGTTAAAGCGATGGATTGCGGAATCGTAGTACGCGAGTTCGTTCTCCAGTCACGCTATTATGTTCACTTTCGGGCAAATACCCTTGGGCAAGTATGAACCCCCTTATCCTCCCAGCTATGGGTTAAATATTACCTCTACTGTTCTTCTATAAGAATGGCTTTGGCATTAAATAACCTAAAAAGAGTTGATATGCCAGAAACCAAACCAACCAACCAATCCTTATGCTAAAGCGAATTCTTTGAAATAGAACTGTTTTTACATTTAACTGTGCGTAAACAAAAAACTGTGTTCTTATGCTAAACTGAAGTGTTTGAAATAAAAATGTTTGATCATTTAACCCTTTTTAAACGAAGGAGCAGATTCTTCCTCGGAGAATGGCCCCTGGAGCTAAGCTGATAATGGTGCACACCTTGTAAGTATGGATTTATCCGATTCCATTTTGTCAAATCTGATATGAAATCATTTTATTGTGGGTGCCCTGGCAAAAATCTGCACTCTTACGTGGCCGTCACAAAAATGCTTGGGCCCCTCGGCATTCTCCTTTAGGGTTGATTCAGGCACCAAGCGATAAAATCAGGTACGTTATGCAGGAACTACCTGAAGATCTCCTGGGACTAGGCAATCAACTTTAAACCACCTTACCGGGGCGAACGCTAGAACCAGGTAAGTATACAAGTATAAAGTTGTTTACAGTGTCTGCTGTTAAGAAATGGCCATCCTTCTAAGCAGGCCCATCGTTGTTTAATTTCGGTGATCTGACAGGAACGGGTGGTTTTTGATTTGACTTGGCAGTCAGTCTTTTTTTTTTGTATACAGTACCTGATATTACCATGTAGTCCCCTGATAGTATCAAGTAGCTTGCCCAGTCGGCTGAGGCTGTAGAATACACCGACTGCTTCTCTGCAGAGGGGTTAGACCCCACCCCCAACGAGTGTCCTGATATGACACTAAACACTCTGATGGTGAGGTTCCAGCAGGGGAATGCGGAGTACCCCTTTATTGCCATCGCTCCCAGGTCCACTCTGGCCCGGCGTGGTAGCTCCTGATAGGGACCTATATATGGGTTGAATAGAACTAACAGTATTCTTATGCTAAACTGAATTGTTTGAGTAAACTGAATAGCTTGAAATAGAAATGTTTTTAACAATTAAACCGTACTTACATTTGAACTACGTGCTTATGCTTAACTGAATTATTTCAAATAGAACTGCTTTTCGACATTGAAACTGTATTTACACTTAACCGAATTGTTATATATAACTGCTTCAATAGTTTGAATAAGAAATATTTTTGGTAATTAAACTGTGTACTTATGCTAAACTGAATTGTTTTAAATAGAACAGATTATTTACATAAAAATGGATTTGGCGTTAAATAACCTACAAAGGTTGATATGCCATAAAACCCAACAAACCAAACCAACCAAGTAGTGATCAGGCGTGACGCTGCTTAACTTCGGTGTTTGAACGGTAACTGATGCTTTTAAAATTTTTTGGTACAATGTACACAAAGTTCGCACAGAGCAAAAAATTGGGAGGAGGGCTGGTCTTCAGTATTCTATATTTAACTTAATAAGCTTCAATTACTGACCCAAACAGGCTATAATATTTCTTTCATAGTAACGTCACATTTACTCTGGAAAACTTTCAACTACAGTCATTGAATTATATTAACCGCTTCATGAGACTCTAACCTCATCCCATACGTACATATTGTGAGGGAGATGAATAAAGATTTTATTCACAAAAAGAAATCCTCAATGAATGAAATAAAAAAATCATACATCATCATCAAGCTTGATAATCTTAACCCTCTTGCCATTCGTTCCTATGGGTTTTTAAAAAAAATCTGTGATGGTTTCTTTGTTTAATGACATATCAACCTTTGTAGGTTATTTAATGCCAAAGCTAATCTCCTAGAAGAATAGTAGCGGTACTATTTAACCCATAGCTGGGAGGATAAGGAGGTTCATACCTTTCCCAAGGGTATTTGCGCGAAATTGAACGTAATAGCGCGACTGGAGTACGAACTCGCTTACTACGATTCCGCAGTCCATCGCTTTAACCATTACACCACGAGGACACCCACCCCATTCTTTCCTATCGGCCATTGCTCTTTGGGGGTCAACTCCATACCACCCACCGTGAACACAACTAATATGTGTGAATTTTTTCTGCTCGGCCAACACGTGTGTCCATGCTTAGGAGTTCACGTTACTTATGAGTTTGTTAGCATGAACCCTCTTCACGTGCTAACATGCCAGAAAAAAATTGTTAACCGATCGAATGAAATGATAAGAAAAGTGTGAATTTAAAAAATTGAAAAAACTCACACATCTCCAGAAGAACTTGGTTCTTTGACATTCAATTTAAGAGGGAAAGGGTAATTAAGATTGGAAGCACTGTGGGACTAAAAACTATTTTTCCTCAATAACAAAAAAAAAAAAAAAAACACAAAACAAAACAAAACTAAACGAAACAAAAAAAAAACCCCAAACAAACAGAAAAAACAACAAAAAAAAACTTTGTCTAATCTAACTGAGTTTAGTTATCATCTCATTTCAGAAACGCAAAATTCTTAAATCGACCCGTAATTTTCAGAAAGAATTTAAGATTAGCACCTTTCACTCGATGCAAGCTTGAGATTTTCATTTTTCTTAACTTTAAACTGATTCCTCGAAAATGAAATCAGAGTCTGAGGAAAGAAGAACTCCCCCCTTCCTGTCGCGTCGTACAAATCTCGATTCTTAATGCACTATAATAGTAATTTACTAAGGTTTTTAGTTTAGATGTGGCACATGGCCATATGAATGGGGCACCCAATGAGACTCGACCTCCAACGTGAAAGTTTGTTAGTCGAGCTTGCTAACCATTAAACCACCTGAAGCGCCCAATCTCTTAATGCTGAGTAGAGCAGAGAAACACTTAACGTCTCTCCCTATCAAGCTAAGAAACCAAATTGCAACAGACTGAACTGACCTCGAAGTCAAAAGAATTTTACACACAGCAAGTGAACCATGAAATCTTCATCAAGCTTACACAACGGTCGTACGGCCGCACAGTAATAGAAGGCGTGCTCAATGGCTATCAAACCGACTTCCCACCAAGTCAGTATATGACACAAGGTTATTTTATAGTGGGGAGCCCCGTATTAATCGAGACTTATGCATGGCTATCCAAAATGCTTGGCCCCGTCGAAATTCCTCACTTGTTGAGCAATAAACTCAACGCTGCAAAGCATGGATAGACTAAGAAGAAGGCTCCCAGAGATCAAACGAACAACTTCGCACTCTGGGCGAAGAGGTCGAAAAAAGATATATATTTATTGCAAATTTTTACATTAAAAATTGGGCTAAAGGCCCTTATGTTTTTACGGGGTAGGTAGGAAGGTGAGGGGTCTTTTGCGCAATTAATGCTATTCTATGCTAATCTTACCTAATTGCATTCATAAACCCATTAATTCTGACAATATTGATAATCATCTGTTCCGATCATATCACAGTCACCAAAATACCTCTGTTACTTAATACAAGAAATTCTAGATTAAAATTTTACTCCGGTTTAAAAGATAAGAAATAGCTTCATGGCAATTTAATAGAAGTAATGGTACTTGATGCCACCTCGCTTAACACTCAATGCATAAGTTTGCAGTTGAAATCTCAAAACAGTTCTATTTCAAACAATTCAGTCTGGCATAAGTACATTATTTAGTTCTATTTGACCCGTAGATAGGACCCTATCAGGTGATACCACTCCGGGTCAGAGTGGACCTGGGATTGATGGCAATAAAGGTGTATTCCGCATTCCCCAAAGCTCCAGCATAACTGAAAATTCTCCATCAGATGGTTTAGTGTCATATCCAGGAAACTCGTTGGGAAAGTCTTACTCCTCTGCAAAGATGCTGTCAATGTATTCTACTGCCCCAGCCGACTAGACCACAGGACACTCATTAGGGGAGTCTTATCCCTCTGCAGAGAAGCAGTCAATGTACTGTACAGCTCTAGCCAATGAGGTTAACATGGGAATGGCTTCTAATTCATGAAAGCAAAAAATAAAGAATAAGGTTAGGGTGAGAAGGATTGCTCGATAGAAATCGATATCTAGTCACCGTATTAAGTTCGCTTTTGGACTAATGCCTTTGAGAAAAGTATAAATCCCCTTATCCCTCCAGTTATGGGTTAAATAGTATCACTACTGGTATTCTACAAGGATGGATATAGAGCATTAGATAACCCACGAAGATTAATATGTCATTAAAGAAAGAAATCGAACGAAAATCACTACTTACTGATACCATAATAAAAAGTAAGAATTTTACTAGATTATCTGCCCCTGTTTTTTTCAGATTCTCCCGCGTAAATCTTGTGACGTCACCATCACTAAAGAGAGAGTAGGAGGGCATATATGCGATAAAACGAAGAAGTCGGTTTATTCTTTTTCGTTAATCAGCTGGATCCAGTAGATGGATCACACTTCGGCCGGTCGTGATATCAACGGCACGGATCTGGGGACCGTCCCCCCAGGCTTTAACCCTCTTCGGAGGGGTTAGGTTTATTGCTATGCGCCCAAAGCACCCTTTTTAGGAGAATGCCTACGGGGCCCGAGACATTTTTGGAATTCTGGGCGTTTCTGGGCTTCGGCCTAGCGCCAGGACCCACCTTAAAAAGGCCTTGAGTCACACTCACCCGTTTGGCGAGGCGTACAAGTAATACCGTTCATCAGCTGGATCCAGTAGATGGGTTACACTTCGGCCGGCCCTGGTATCAGCAACACGGATCTGGTCGGGTGTGTCCAATCTCTGTATACGGTAGTCAACCGAGGTCGCGTGACGCGATTGCTAGGCCTCCCCGGCACCTACGTCGGTTAACACTGACATACCAAGAGCCTCAGAAGGCCGTCCCCCAGGCCCTAACCCATCTCCTAGGGGTTAGGTTTATCCCTTGGCGTCTGAAGCGCCCCTTTTCAGGAGAATGCCGACGGGGCCCGAAGCATTTTGGGGCCCGAAGCATTTTTGGGAATGCCGTTGGGTGGGGCGTACAGCAAGTACCGTTGACTCAGAACTTCGACGAGGTAAGAGTACTTTACGTTGAATCCTCTACATCAACAAAGCAGAAGGTAAAACCCTTTTGCTGTTTCATAGATGAACTTTCTGTTGTTAAATGGTTTCGTTTAAAATTTAATGTCCAAATTTGTTTCGTACCTTGGCATTTGAAAACCTTATAAATAAGCTTGATGACAAAAGAAAAAAAGGGGAATATTTCCAATGTTCTTAAAAGATGAAGACAGACTTTATTTTTTCCTTTAAAAAAATGAAATTCTTTAAATTTATATATATATATATATATATATACTAACCCCTCTATTCGGGCAGGATGTGACACCAGGTCAATTTTTAAGCGGAGTTTAACAGGTTTGAATTCAGAGTTTTTCGTTTTTTGATGGCAGATATGATTTTTGGGATTTAAATGTAACTCAGCTGTCTGTTCGTTGTCTGTATCCCCAGAAAAAGGGTAAGACCTCTCCTCATAAAAATGGGGTGTCTTGGTTATTATACAGACCATATCTTTTTTAGAAGTGGGGCCTTTGCTGAGTATGACACCAAACTGCATCTGATGGAGAGGCTTTAGTTCATCTAGGGAGTGTGGTGTACCACTTTGTCATCACTCCCACGTCCACTCTGAGCCGGAATGGTAGTGTCTTTTAGGGTCACAAATATGGATCAAATACATCTGTTAAAAAAGTTTCGTTTCTTATGGACTGTGTGCCAAAAAAATGAATAAATAAAACTCCTAAGAAACAACTATACAAAAATATAAATATGAATGAACAATGAACACACTTCCTTAACCTGGTGGCAAGAAATACCCCAAAAGGTGTTGAATGCAGTTAAAATCAATCATTATATTAATAATGATTACTGTTGAGTAAAAATGAAAGTTTAAAAAATTACTGAAACTTACTTATATTTCTATGGTGAATGTATTACATTTATATATATTTTAAATGATATATATATAGTGAGGGTTAAGCAGCATATACCCAGATCTCTTTTGTCAGGCCGATTAACATCCGGGCATTCCCAAGCAATGGATTCGGCAGCTGGTGAGTATCTGCTCACTATAAATAACTTCAGAACTCGTTATGAAGATGATTGTTTTTCTGTCTTGCACAGGACAAGAAATAAATTCCATCTCAAATTTCTAGAGGCAATTTATATTTCAATAAATCGCCCCTCTCTGTGCAGGCAGTTAAACAGTCACACTCTTGATATATTTGGGGAACTTCTGGATACAGGGGTTACTTCATTTTTTCCCCCTCTATCTGGCCATTCTACTTATATATTATAGATATATACCCCGTTTTTATTTAAATTTTCCGGTGTCCTTAACTTGAAAAGTACCGGACGAAAAGGGCCCTTCGTTGTTTTATAGTTTTACTAAGTTCCCCTACTATAATCACCAATGGTGTCTCTACTAATAGTATTATATATATATATATATATATATATATATATATATATATATATATATATATATATATGTACGTGCATATATATGTGTGTGTATATATATATATATATATATATATTTGTGTATATACATATATTATGTATATATGTATGTGTATATATATGTATTATGTATATATGTGTTTGTATGTATATATTATGTATATATGTGTGTATATATATGTGTGTATATATATTATGTATATATGTGTGTGTGTGTGTATATATATATATATTATGCATATATGTGTGAGAGTGTGTGTGTGTGTGTGTGTGTGTGTGTGTTGGTTGGTTTGGGTTTATGGCATATCAACCTTTGTAGGTCATTTAACGACAAATCCTATTTTATGAAAATAGTTCTATTTCAAACAATTCAGTTTAGGATAAGTACTCAGTTTAAATGTAAGTACAGTTTAATAGTGAAAAACATTTTTATTTCAAGCTATTCAGTTTAGTCTAGCAGTTCTAATTCAGAGAATTCAGTTTAGTATAAGTAGGGATTTTGTTTACACACAGTTAAATGTCAAAACAGTTCTATGTCAAACAATTCAGTTTAGTGTAAGTAGAGTTTCAATGTTAAAAAAACATCTCCATTTCAAATAATTCAGTTTAGCATAAGCACGCAGTTTAAATGTTAGTACAGTTTAACTGTCAAAAACATTTCTATTTCAAGCTATTTAGGTTAGTCAAACAATTCAGTTTAGCATAAGTATGCCGTCAGTTCTATTTAACCCATAGATAGGTACCTATCAGGTGCTACCACGCCGGGCCAGAGTGGACCTGGGAGCAATGGCAATGAAGGGGTTCTCTGCATTCCCCAAAGCCCCAGCATCATTGGAACCTCACCATTAGAGTGTTTAGTGTCATATACAGGACACTCGTTGGGGGGGTCTTCCCCCTCTGCAGAGAAGCAGTCGGTATATTCTACAGCCCCAGCTGACTGGGCATATATATATGTGTGTGTGTGTATATATATATATATATATATATATATCTGAGTATATATATATATATATAATGTTTGTGTACATATACGCATATATATATATATATATATATATATATATATATATATATATATATATATATATATATAACAAGCATTGTCTTTGTGTTATTCGAGACTAGCACCAATATTTCATTCAAGTTAACTTGCAAGGATTGTTGATTCAATTATTCATTATTTCAACGATTTTTTATTTTTATTATTTTTATTTTTTTTTTCCATAATTTCAAACTTCTCTTCTGCAAATGTTTGTCCGTTTATGAACAATGACGTCATCATTAAGCCATGCTGATTTCAGGGATTCCCTTGACTAAATCGAGCCCTCCGTCCCTATCAGTCATCGCTCTTGGTTGGTCCTCTACATTACATTCAATGCTCGCGTAGAGATGATGAAAGCTAATGCTTTCCGTGTCAGAAAAATTAATGAATACTTACCTTACAGTGGCTCCAGCAGAAAGACTGAAGACTAAGAAACACCTTTCTAGTTTACAATGGTTTATATGCACGTTATATGCCTCGGACATTGGCATGATGGTTAGGGTGTTCGCCAATGTCCCGGGAGACCTGGGTTCTAATCCCAGGTCGAGTCATACCAAAGACTCTAAAAATGGTACTTGCGGCCTCCTTGCTTAACACTCAGCATTATAAAGTACGGATCCAGAGTTAAGTGGAGCAATCTAGGGAAAGGCGTGGCGCCCTCCCCGACACCTTGATGTAGTAGCGATCAAAAAAGGAGCCCTCAGGTCACCCTCGACCACGGTCACCAACTTTACTTTTATATATGCCTATAAGCATCACATGTTAACAATATAGTCGCATACACATTTTGCCCTATATTAAGAGCAGATCGTTTTTGCTGCTATCAGAGTTTTTTTAGTACTTATTCTCTCTACTTTCGGTGCGTTTGATGTCGCGAATAGACTTGGGTAGATCTACCCGGATCAAATCATTATTAGACCTTAGTACAGGGTTTCCCAAACTAAGGTCATAACATCAGCATCTTTTGCAAATACATTTTTGCCGAATTTAAATGCAAGAGACAGGATGTTTTTTTTCTCTCACTCTGTCAATTGCCGTTGTTTGTTTTGGGAATATTTTTCTTCTACTTCCCTTCTTTTGCTAAGGTTATCCTCCTCCCGACGAAGATTTTCTCTCCTTGGGAATTCGCTCTTAAATAACCCGTAAGCAGTTGCTCTGCCTTTAATCAAATAAATCAAACAAAACCTCATGTAAGTGTAATGGTGCATTATAAAAATCATGACGAAAGAAACAAATTAAAAGTAGACACATTTTGTTAACAAAAAATAGATTTAATTACGATAATTAAAGAAAATCATGATACTAAAAGATAATAAAATAGAAAAATTAAAACTATATACAATATGGAAGATACAAATGTGGACTCAGTTTAATCCCTTACTTATCGAGTGTACAGGTGTCAAATGCTGCACCCATACAACCATTTTACTTTACGATAATATTCTTAGGAAAGGTTTGTATCTTTCTATTCTCCCTTCTCTTATGGGTAAAATAGAGCAAATTAGGCTCTCTTGGTTTTATAAGACAACCCATGTAGAAGAAATAAAGACTGAATTAAAAATCTGAGGAGTGTTGTTCGGAGAATCTGTCGCATACTGATATATTATTCTTCCGTTTTCAATACACCGAAAAAGCGTGGCTGGCTCTACAGAAAAGCTTTCACAACTACAATCAAATCACCAGTGTATTTCATTTGTTAAGCTTTAGCTTATTTAATGCTTCCTAAGAAGCGTTGTTCACAGAATCTCTGCTACATTACTAAGCTTTCACAACTATAAACAAATCATCAGTGTAGTTTATTTGTAAAGCTTCTCTGAATGACCATAAAATCAAGCTTGAGAAAACATCTCTATATTAGGGAGTTGGATTCCTTGAGGACAGAACAGCTTTTATCACTCAAAACCTTGTCCAGTATGTCAGCCACTTTATTATGCCGGGTGCAGCAGGCATCGTAGGGTGATGTCACACTGTTACCGGATGTGAGTCAGAGATTCGATTTGGCCACATCTAATTAAAATAATTCTCGCTGAGATTTGTCTTGGGCAACAGCAAGCTACACCCTAAATTTAACCCTATAATAGCGTGAAGGAAACTCCCCCGAGTCTTTGGGCCCTGTCATGACTCGACTCACCTTAGCTTGAGCAAAATTCCAACCCTATCCAACGAGTTTGATTATCTTTTTGATAAGACAAATTCATTCTATATTATTCTTTAGCTAAGTTGTCTGTATGTTTTGGTTTCTTTGTTTAATGGCATATCAACTTTCGTAGACAATTTGATTCTAAAATCACCCTTGTAGAAGAACAGTAGTGGTACTATTTAACCTAGAGCTGGAGTATAATGAAGTTCATTCCTTTCCCAAGAGTATCCATCTGAAAGTGACCGTAATAGCGTGACTGGAGATCGAACGCATTTATTATGATATCACAGTCCTGCACGTTAGCTATCATGCCACAAGAACTTCCCAGTCAGTATGAAATATATTTTTTGTTATTCTGAAATAAGTCATTGTTACAAGGGTTTCATGAATGTTAAAGTGAATTATGCGTGACGAATTCGAAACTTGATATTGTTGCAGTGTCGTCTTCCGAGAACTGTGATTAAAAAAAGTTATTGCAAAAAGTATTTATAAATTAAACAAGCAAACAGAAAAATAAAACAAGATAAGGTTGAATTGAAATTAGACGTTGTCTTTTTCATGCATTATTTTTGGTTATGAGTAAGATTTTATAAAAGATATGTTGAGTGAGTATGAATGTTTATACGTGTGGAGTGAACATAAATATTTTAGAATTCTTTTTAAATCTTTACTTGCTTATTAGTCGTGAAATTTCCTTAAGCAAAAAACCATTTACCGTCGATGTTGATACTTTGGATATGTCAGCATGTTTGGTTGCTACTGGTTATTGTTGGGAATTCGATATATATATATATATATATATGTATATATATATATATATATATATATATATATATATATATATATTCAATTACTTTTGGCAGCAGACTAGGGAAAATCATTTTTGGAACCAATGACACGCGTGGATCTTTTTCTATTTTTAGATTTGGTGACACACGTGCGTTACTTCATTATCACTCTAAAACTTGTCCATACAACTGAACTTTTTTTCCGGCTCAGTCAGCCACGGCTGTAGAATACGCCAACTGCATCCCTGCAGAAGAGTAAGACCTCATCTCCAACGAATCTCCTAGTTATGACACTAAAGTACATCTAATAGCAAGGTTTCAATTCGGGAACTTTAGGAAATGTGGAGTACTCCTTCATTGCTATTATTGGTAGGTTCATTCATCTATGAGCCAAATAAAATTGTTCGACCATTTATCTGCGTGCAAACAAATAACTGATCTTAAATTAAATTGTTAGTGTTAAATTGCAATATTTGGAACCATTTAACTATGAGCAGACGAATGAGTAATATTGAATAGCAAAACTTGAAACTCTTTAACTGTGTGCTTAAATTGAATCATTGGTATTAGATTGCAATACTTGGAACCATTTAACTGCGTGCAAATAAAACTGTTCGTGTGGGATACTTGAAACCGTTTAAGTATGTCTCTAAATTAATTTATTAATATTATATAACAATACTTGGAACCCTTCGACAGTGCAAATGAATTAATAGTGTTGAGTAGAATTATTAATGTTAAATAGCAATACTTGTAAAAATTTCACAGTGCGCAAATAAATAATTAAGAATTAATAGAATTATTAGTTGTCGTGGTAATTCAATTCACAATATAATTACTCAACTTAAAAAAAGAAAATGTACAGAATTATTAGTGTTAGACAGCAATACGTGAACTTATTTAACAAACAATAGCAATGTATAATTGTGTGCAAACAATTTAGTGTTAACTCATTTAAAAAATTGGATTGCCTACAAACAATTCACTTACGAATCGTCTTTGTGTAACCATTCAACTGTCTGCAAACATGTTAAATTGTTACTCTTATATAGCAATACTTGAAATGATTCAACTGTTAACTGTGCACGAAAATGATTTATATGAAATATAATAATAAGTTTTAGATAGAAATTGTTCAAACTGTTGAATTGTGTGCAAACAAATGAACTGTGGCTCGTTTAAAAATGTTATCTAAAAACTATGAGTTCGTTGAAATGATAGATTGTGGTGAATCTGACAGTATCACAGAAATATATGGAAGGTTGGATAAATCAAACACTTACACAGGTTTAGTAGTATCCGCGATATTTCAATCTTTATTCCAAGAATTTCTTCTGGCTAGACCATTTCCTTAGTGTTTCTACATTTAAGCAAATGAGGAGAATGACGGAGAGAATAAAGGTGTAGCAGCAAAAAGGAGAGTTTAGAGTCAAATGTATAAGGTTTCATAAGAGATTTTTGACCGTATGTAAAAACAGGATTTGGCACTAAATAACCTACAAAAGTTGATATGCCATTAAACTCAACCAATCATTTTTTTATCGTTGACCTCGTAATTACCACCTGCCTTTAAATCCAGCGTTTCAAATCTATGCTTTTATATGGGCATTTGACCTGCTTGAAGAAGCCCAACTACGTCAGCCTCTGAGTCATTGTCTTCCTGAACCATGTGTCACTCGTTAAACTCTAAAATCAAGTCCAATAAAAAAGAAAAACTTATTGAAAAGATATTGAAGAAGTTAAGTAAGCAGAAATCTGTGGTTAAAATGCATGAAATTAATCTCCGAGAAACAAGAGGAGGAGACATTTTGAAGAGGACAATTGTTGAAGCCAAATTAATCTTGATATTTTATGGGGAGATGGGGTACAATTTTGGGATGTTCTTTTTTATCGAGATGAAAAAAAAATCCTCATTTTCTTTTAAATTGATTCTATTAATATTTCGGTCTATTTCCTGGTCATTGACAGGCCAAGATATATACGGATCAACATACTTAGATATCTACCTATATGATTATCCGCACACGACGTCATATATGTGTGGGGTTGTATGTGAGAAGAGTGGGTACATGTATGTTAAAAATGTGTACGTGTGTGCATATTTGTTGGAAATGTGTAGGTGTATGTATATTCAAAATGGAGGTGCCCGTGGTGTAATGGTTATTGTCGTAGGAAATGGACACGGCGGCACGAGTTCAAATCCTGGACGAGGCTGATTGCATTTCACGTAGTACTAATACCCTTGGGAAAGGTATGAATCCAATTATTCTCCCTCCAGCTATGGGTAAATAGTAGGGCAGACTGGGATCTTCAGCCTTGGAGAAGGAAAACTCTGAATTGAAACCTGTTAAACTCCGCTTAAAAATTGACCTTGTGTCATATACAGCCCGAGTGGAGGGGTTGGGTAAATATGTATGTATGTTCAAAATGTGTGCGTGTGATAGAAATATATGAGTTTTTGCATGTTAGTAATGTATATATGAATATATATATATATATATATATATATATATATATATATATATAATATATATATATATATATATATATATATATATATATATATATATATATATATATATATATATTGGTCGATGAGAGTGTTTGACAGTGGTCCAGGAGGCAGGAGTTCAATCCCAAGTTGAGTCATTCCAAAGACTCAAAATTAGTACTTGATGCCTCCTTGTTTAGCCTATAATTATTACAAGGTCCGGATCAAGGTTAAGTGGAGCAATCTAGAGAAAGGAGTAGCGCTCTCTCCGGTGAAGGCTTTCTTTTCAATCGTTACAACACAGAAGTTTTGTCGCTATTGAATTAGCTAATACACAAAGGTGTTGCAGCTATTGTATTAGCTATACACAAAGGTTTTGTCGCTATTGTATTAGCTAATACACAAAGGTGTTGCAGCTATTGAAAAGGGACCCTTCATCAGCAAACTTATATATGCTAGAAATGAGTACATGTGTGCATATGTTAGAAATGCATATGTATGTACGTTGGGAATGTGTGTGTGTGTGAGTGCGTGCATCTGAGATATGTTAATATTTGTGCGTGCATGCATGTAAGAAATGTATATGGATGCATGTGAAAAATGCACATCTACTTACAAGTGCTTGTAGGTTAGAAATATATATACATATATATATATATATATATATATATATGTGTGTGTGTGTGTGTGTGTGTGTGTGTGTGTGTATGTATTGTATGTTAGCAATGTACTATATTAGTTATGTATATGTGAGTGTATATATTAGAAATATATGCGAGGATTGTAAGTGTATATATTTTAGAAATGCATATATTTGCACGTATATCTCTTTAAGAAATATATATATATATATATATATATATATATATATATATATATATATATATATATATATATATATATATATAATGCAATAAGAAGAAAACTCAAACCTGGTTAAATTGTCATTATAAATTTATTTCGGCGAAAAATATCATTATACTCTTCGTCTCATCAGATAACTTCAAACGTTTAATTTGAGGTTGAAAAACAGCGAATATGGATTACAGTCGATATATGCGTCTGTGAATGAAAAAAAAAAGGGAAGAGGAAAAAAAAAAACAATAAAAATTTAAATTCCCTGTCGAAAGTAAAGGGGATTAAAACTATATATATATATATATATATATATATATATATATATAAGGAATGAGATTTTAGAAACCTACAATAAATAAATCTGAATAAAATGAGAAAAATGAACTAGAATAAAAAAAAATCAAATTAACTTGAATGAATAGAAGCTAGAATTTAAAAAAAAGCTAAGATAATAAACTAGAATATAAACGAAGTAGAATAAAATTGAAAATGAGATTTAAAAAATAGAATAAAAGTTAACTAAATTAGATTAAAAATGAATGAGGATAAAAATATATAAAAATATAAAATAAACCGAAAGAAATTAAACTAAAAAATGAACTCTACTAAAATTAAACATACTAAAAACAATCTACGCTATCCTCGTATATATATATTGAGAGAGAGAAAGAGAGAGAGAGAGAAAAGAGAGAGAGAGAAGAGAGAGAAAAAGGAAAAGAGAGAGAGAGAGAGAGAGAGAGAGAGAGAGAGAGAAGAGTTTGACCTGATTTCCACAGTTTTCTGTGTCTTGGTGGAGATCAGATCTTAACTGGTGAGTGATGGTGTCCACAAAGTGATGGCGTCAAAATAAGTTTTTAAAGTAAAGAAAGCCTATTTTCTTTGGTATATAAAAATAGGCGAAGACGCATCATGGGTGTTTAAGTTGGCTAGAAAACTTATTTGGATTATCGTGATATTTTGTGGGGACATTAAGGAGTGAGTTTTCCTTTCGCCAGCTGACAAATAATGGCAAAATCCCCCTTTTTTTTGTTTTTTTTTAGGATTTGTAGCAGGTCCACCAACTCCATTATCCATTTGATAGATGCTACACTGTTTTCAGGAAAAACATCGGAATGTGCCAGATTTTGTTCCGGCCTTGCTAACTGTAGCTAATATTAATAAACAACTACCGAGGAAGGAGTCAGAATTTAAGACTGGATAAAAGTTGAGGCTTCAGGCAAACCTGTTTATTACACAAGAGCATCAGTCGAATTAGAAATGTTCAACATGCAGCTGGTAATAGCAGTGAGCAAGCGGGAGGTATATCTTTGAAAAGTTGCCGCAAATATTTTTTTTATTAAGAATCGATGCTTAAAACTATTATTGTTTACTAAGGATTATTTTACTCCTCGCGAGTTTTTCACACCAGTTTTAACAGTTGATTTGTCACTGAAATCTGAGTGACAACAAGTCTCCTTTGGACTCTTATAATTACTCTTGCTGATTTTAACTGAATTGTGGTCTGGATAATCTCGATTTTTGATTTGTTTTCCCAGTCTCTTTTCCAAGCCTTAAGTGACCATTTTTCATCTGATCTCCTGTTTGCCCTGTCCCTTTTCCAAGCCTTAAGGGACTTTTCTTTATCTGATATCCTGTTTGTCCAGTCTCTTTTCCAAGACTTAAGGGACCATTCTTCATCTGATTTCCTGTTTGCCCGGTCTTTTTTCCAAGCCTTAAGGGACTTTTCTTAATCTGATATCCTGTTTGCCCAGTCTCTTTTCCAAGACTTAAGAGACCATTTTTCATCTGATCTCCTGTTTGTCCGGTCTCTTTTCCAAGCCTTAAGGGATCATTCTTTATCTGTTCTCCTGTTTGCCCTGTCTCTTTTCTAAGCCTTAAGGGACCATTCTTCATCTGATATCCTGTTTGCCCAGTCTCTTTTCCAAGACTTAAGATACCATTTTTCATCTGATCTCCTGTTTGCCCGGTCTCTTTTTCCAAGCCTTAAGTGATAATTCTTTACCTGATCTGTTTGCCCAGTCTCTTTTAAACTAAGAGCAAACAAATGACTTATGCTAAATTGAATTGTTTGAAAAAGAAGTATTTGATCATTTAACTCTGTGTAAACAAAGACTGATTTTGAATTGAATGGTGAGTTATTCATAGTAATACTTGGAATCATTAAAGTTTGTTGATAATGCTAAATTGAATTGTAATAAATAGATCTGAAATAGAACAAACTATGTAGGTAAAGAAATTGCTGATGTTCAATTTTGACTGTTATATTGTGGTCCTATAAGTGCATGTCGTGCAGCGAGACACTTATAGATCAAAGTTTCTGTTTTATCTGCTTGTCAGGATTTTCGTGTCCACTTTGCGTTGTTCGGGGAAGTTGGGGAAGAGGTGATACGGACTTCTCTTGGTTCTGGCTGGGTCGGAAGTCAGACAACTTTACCGTTGTTGTTAGCTGGTCAACTACTTCAATAACTCGAGCAGTTGTAAATAACAGCATTCATTTATTATACAATGATTTAAAAAAATCATGTACAACAAAAACAAGGGGTTTTAGTTCGGAGTAAGAAGTGATAAGTTGACTGGTGATAACAGTTAGCCTCGAGTCTGTTTTGAGCAAATTAATGTTGGTAGAAACGGTCAAGTTGAGGACTCTGGGTAAAGCAGCGAAGAGGGGGCAAGGGCTTCAAATCTTCGGTCTGCGGAACCGGGCTTCAATCTGCCTATTCCCTTTTCGGGATCTTCTTTTATGGGGGTCCAGACCCCTGAATACAAGGAATACAAGGTGTCGATAGGCCAGCCAATAGAAACGCTGGACCAATGGCTCCAGAGCGCAGAGTGGTGGGGATTGAGAAACTCCACCCCGAGGCCCGTGTTTAAGAGGACAGCTAATCAAAAACTATGGCCCTGCATTGCACGTCTTGGACAGGTGGGTGGAAGCTCCACCCGGCTTTTCTTTTATTGGTGAGCCACCCGATAATATTCTAATATTAGCCGTAACTTACCGTAGATTCGCACTCTGCTGACATTAGAATATGAAATAAAATTTTATTTTTCTATTGCGTCAATCAAAACCCAGATCTCTCGATTCGACCCTTACAGTTAAACATCTTGGTGTCTTTGTCAACTTAACTCATTCTAGCACATGGGATCGCTAGGTGAGAATCCATTATTATTATTATCATCATTATTATATTTTTCTACACTACCTTACCAAAAGACTATAACTAATCTTCAATAAATTATCCCAATTAGTCCTAAGTATTTAATTTAATATCGCCAGTCAACTAGTAACACCATGATAGTGTTACAATATAACATGTGAAACCGTTTAACTGAGGGCAAAAAAAAAAGAGCTCAGACTCGTTTACGAATGTTAACTACAAAATGTTTACAAGTCATGTATATTTGATATATTTGTAAAAAGGATTTGGCATTGAATAAGCTACAATGGTTAATATGCCATAAAACTAAATCATACCAATCACGTGCATGTTAGTACTTGTTGGATTATTTCTGCCGAAGTCATTTTAAGTTATAATCTTCAATTATATATATATAAATCTATCGTCACCGGAATTTTAATCGGTAAACACTTCATACTTAGTTTCAATATCAGTAGTTCAGGAACCAGTTCAAAACATTATTTCAAATATATCTATTTGACACATAGGATATTAATAAATACGACCACTCTGTGTTTTATCCATACCATATTTGACGGCATATAAGACACACAGGTGTATAAGACGCACTCCAATTTCAGCAGGGAAATCAAGAATAAAACTAAGTACGAATATTTAAAGTGATGAAATTAGTGAGTAAGTAAAGTTGGTGACCGTAGTCGAGGCTCCCTTTTCAATAGCTACTACGCCGAGTTGTAGGGGAGGGCGCTACTCGTTTCCCTGGATTGCTTCACTTTACCCTTGATTCGTACCTTATATTCCAGAGTGCTAAGCAAGGAGGAATCAAGTACCATTTTTAAAGTCTTTGGTATGACGCGACCTGGGATTGAACCCAGGTCTCTCGGACCATTGGCGAACATTCTACCCAATGAGCCGGTATAATGAATATTATCAATGATAACATTTTAAATCTGCATAATAGCCCTTTAAATAATGACAATAGGTTTATGAAAGTTACTCTAAAGTCTTTGCTAATAGAAGCTACCAGGTAGCTAAGTGTGGCCGACTATTGCGAATTTTAATCCTACATATGACGCAGGGGAATTTTAAAAGTTGTTCTTAGTAAAAAAAAAAAAAGTGTTCCTAATATCCCGTCAAATACCGTATATTATATACATGATTTCTAAACACACTTTGTGGATAACACTTTTAAGCAAGCCTGAGTTAATTTTTTTGTACACTGCTAAATGGTTTCACTTAATTTCAATCAATTCAGTTTAGCATAAATGCGCAATTTTTTTTGATTACACACAGTCATTTGTTTAAATACAGTTAAATGTAAAAACACTTCTATTTAAAACAATTCAGTTTTGCATCAGTACACATTTTTTTTGTTTATACCCGATCTAAATGATCAAATTCAGTTTATCTTAACAACAGATTTTTGTTTACACACAGTTGAATTTTAAAAAAAATTCTATTTCAACTATTTCAAACAATTCAGTTTAGCGTAAGTACACAGTTTTTGTTTACACACAGTTAAATGATCAAACAGTTCTACTTTAAACAATTCAATTTAACATGTCATTTGTCTGCACTCAGTTTAAATGTTAAATAGTTCTATTTGACCCATAGATAGGACTCTATCAGTTGCTACCACTCAGGGACAAAGTAGACCAAGGAGTGACGACAATGAAGGGGTACTCAGTATTCCCCGAAACTCCAGCATTATAGGAGCATCACCATCAGATTGTTTAATGTCATATTCAGGACACTTGTTTGGGGAGGGGAATCTTGCCCCCCGGCAGAGATGCAGTCGGTGTATTCTGCAACCCCAGCTGACTAGGCCAGGGAAATGATGATTCACCATTTTGTTGCTATTTCTTCCAGGTGCACTGTGACACAAAATGAAGACTCCTGTCATTAGGTAAGATTTATTATTTATTTATCAGTATTAGATAGAAACAGTTGAAACCAATAAATTGCGTTCAAATTATATGGAAAAATAGAATCGGTCAACAAGAGGAAAATAGAATTTCTATCTTTTTGAAAAGCTATAAATCAAAAAACAAAACACACAGAACAATATGTAATATCATCGACTGTTCTGACAGAAAGGATGTCAAGGTTGTCTGATTCACAGGTAACACAGTAAGCAGGTATGTTTATATTTTGAGAATTCCCAATCGGAATTTTATATATAAACAATCTTCAGGCCATGATCAACAACGTCAAATAAATAGCATAACCGGGTAGCATATTAGTCACATGTTATGAATATCTATGAACTTGCGGATTGAGATGGTAGCAAAGTACCGGAGACGCTGTTGTAAACCGAGAGAAGAAGAAAAATCAAGGAGAAACCCAAGGGTGGCTGGATTAGCCGGACTGACCGAAGACGATAAGCGAGATGACTTTAAAAATAATTTCAGATATATGATTTTTAAGATCAAAAGTAGAATTCGATTTTGTAAGCTTATGTATTAGCCCTTAGAGTGTTTGCCAGTCACCTAACCACTAAGCTCTTGATGGTTACTATCCCATAATTACCATAATTTAATTTTTGCATTAAAGCTGGTAACAACAATGAATACCCAAAATAATAAGATTCTTGTGTAAACAAGACAAATTAAGAGAAGAACAGATTCGCTTACGGCATGGGCCTGAGTAAACATCTGTCTCAGACAGTTTCTTGAAAAACTTTTATTTTTACCTCAGTCTCCTTCTTATAAACCATGAAAATAGATTGTTTTCATTGTTGGCGGCGGTTGTATTGAAGCCCTCATATAATCTTCAGCCACGAATCAACAACTCTGCAATAGTCAAGAGAAGCCTGAAGCTACCGAGTAGCTATATTAGTCTCTCTCTCTCTCTCTCTCTCTCTCTCTCTCTCTTCTACTCTACTCACATTTCTCATCTCTTTACCTGTCTTTTAAGATCGCTTTAAGCCGGCTGCCACGAGTCTTTTTGAACGTTTTATATTTACAATGCATTATGATAATTACAGTGCCACCATCACCAATAATAATAATAGAAGAAAACTAGTGCAAAAGAAGTAGAAGACTAGAAACGACTGGGCGGAGAAGATGATCCACTGGGAATTGTGCAAGAAACTGAAATTTGACCATACTACCAAATGGTGTACGCGCAAACCAGAAACCATCTTAGAGAATAAGACGTAAAAAATTCTCTGGGATTTTGACATACAAATAGATTACCTGATTCCGGCCAGGAGACCAGACCTTGTGATAATTTAAAAAATAGAACGTCAGGTGGATTTTGCCGTTCCTGGGTGAGAACCAAAGAAAGCTAAAGAGACAAGTAGTAAGACATTGCCTGAGAAGTGAATAAGCTGTGGAACATGAGGGTGACTGTGATACCAATTCTGGTTGGCGCGCTTGTAACGGTCCTCAAAGGCTTGGGAAGGGAACTTGAAGGGGACTGGAAATCGAAGGATGAATAGAGATCATCCAAACTACAGAATTATCAAGATCGGCCGGAATACTAAGGAGAGTTCTGGAGACTAGAAGAAACTTGCTGTCACGCAGGCTTTAGTGAAAGCTGATCAGCTGACGCTGGTGTGGTAAACTCGCAAGGTGTAAAAGAATAAAAATAGCATTAACAACTGTAACATTAATTAATGATATTTTTAGAGCATTTTTATAACATTTATTCATAATCAAGTTATAACACTAAGTCCTATGAAATACAGTACTGGACATTTAAAAAAAATCGATGAAAAATGGACCATTTTTTTGCCACAATTTTTTTACTTAGACACACTTAAGAAGTGATTATTTTTCTTGGTTATTAGTGGCAAAGGTTCCTTGTTTATAGCCCCAAAATCTTAATTTTCTAAAAAGAAAAATTCTCAAAAATATCAAAAAAAAAAAAAAAAAAAAGAATTAATAGGGCAATAAATAAAAGGAAATTTTCATAGGATTTTTTTTCTAAAATTTAATTCTCTAATTCATAATTAATCCTTTTCTAGTGACTTGTAAGCTGTTGTTTTTATCTAAAAGGGGTCAAATTGCAACATATAATGATTGTGGCATATTAAATTTGGGCAACAATTATCACATAATTTTTGTTAATCATTTGTTGAAAACATGACCAGACGTTGTCAGGTAGAAATTGATGCTAATCGATACCCAACCAAATATTTACAGGTCATAAATTGTCCTAACTTGTCATGAACTACATAAATTGTCAGGAATGATCTTACTAAAAAAAAACTACTTAAAAATTTTGTTAGCTATCTGGGTTTTTGTTGGGTATCACCTAGCTTTTCAGCATAATAAGCTGTTCCATCTGCCATATATGGCAGTAGCGGAGATCAGTCTGAGAATAAGCCTACGAGTCAGACCAGAAGAGCCGTTCCTATTGTTGAAGTATATCATTACTCTATCACTAATCCTATGTTATTATTACTAACAGTCTCTCTCTTGTAAATACTCTTTCCTGTAAATATATCTATTTTCCTCACATATCGTGGTTTGTCTTATTATTACGACTACTTGTGTTCACTAACCAGAACACAACAGTTTTTGTCCCATAGTGTAATTGTAACATTAATGATGACACCAATATCAGCACAATGGCAACACTATGTCCTGGCTATGACATAAAAGTGCTTCTATGAAGCTCCTGTTGTTATGATCTAGGGAGTGTGGGGTATTATTTTCTTGCCATTAGTCTGAAGCAGACTAGTTGTAATCATTAGGGTCTTTTCTAGTGATCAAATAGATCTATT
>OY757913.1:55098732-55173732 GCA_963585895.1 Sepioteuthis lessoniana
ATGCCACAATCATTGTATGTTGGAAGGTATTTTGTCCATTGACTACCTTGAGAAAGGAAGAACAATCAATAGCGAATATTATATAACATTACTGGTGCATTTGAAGGAAGAAATCTAAAAAAAAACGGCCACAAATGAAGAAAAAAAGTGCTCTTTCACCATGACAATGCACCGTGTCACAAGTCGATCGCAACGATAGTAAAACTACATGAATTGCACTTTGAATTCCTTCCACATCTACCCTATTCACCAGATCTGGCCCCAGCGACTACTGACTGTTTGCAACCTGAAAAGGATGCTCCAGGGAAAGGGATTTGGCTCCAATGAAGAAGTAATATCTGAAACTGAGACGTATTTTGAGGTTAAAGACAAATCGTTCTACAAAAACGACATCGGATTGTTAGAGAAGCGTTAGAATCAGTGTATCACCCTAGGAGAAGACCATGTTGATGAATAAAGTCGGATTTTGTCTGAAAGTTGTTGCTTTATTCGTTAGACCCGGGACTTATTGAGTGATGGGTTAACTGTGTGCAAATGAATCAATGATGTTGAATAGAACTATTAGTGTTGAAGGCAATACTTGAAACCATTTAACAGTGTGTAAACAAGACTATTTGCTTACAAATTCGGTAACCAATTATCAGCCCAGTTGGATGGGGTTGTAGAATATACCGACTGCATGTCTGCAGAGGTGTAAGACTTCCCCCACTAACGAGTGTCCTGGATATGTCATTAAACTATCTGATGACAAGGTTCCAGCCTTGGAGATTGGGGGAATGTAGGGTACTACTTCATCGCCATTGCTTTCAGGTCCACTGTGACCTGGAGTGGTAGCACCTGATAGGGTCCTATCTATGATTCAAATAGAACTAACTGTGTGCAAACAAATGACTGATATTAAATTGTGACTGTTATAGAACAATACTTTAAACCATAGAACTATATGCAAAAAATAACTCAGGCTTTTAGTATATATGTATAAACAGGGTATTGCATTAAATAACCTACAATGGTAGCTATGTCATAAAACACTATCCAACAAATCATATATATATATATATATATATATAGAACAAAATTTGGCATTAAATAACCCAAATGAGTTGATATGCCATAAAGCACTATCAAACCAATTTAAAATCGTGTAATTACTATGCATGTTGTCTTTGGGAAATTTTACAACTACAACGCGTATATCATATCTATTTTATGAATTAATTTATATATTTTTTATCAAATATTTGTTATATATTACACTAACGGCATCACTTAGGAAACATCAATTGATGTGAGATAATCTCTTTAAGAATGAAAACGACCTACACTTAGTGATTACGTTCAAATTTCTCAGGTTATTTAGTACAAATTAATTATTGTTTTTAGCACAATCTCACCTTTTTCTTTCATATCTTTCATATATCTCGCGGAAATTGCGGCTGAAATAATCTTTAATTTCAAAGAAATCTTGCATGCAGACGAAGTACAGATATACAGACATTTAAATTATCATTGTTAAACACGCTTAGGAACAGACTAAAGATAATAACTTACAAGATTAGATACATTCGTATTGGGAAAAAACCGCGGTAAGTGTCATGGGAAATAGAATCGGCAAACCTGGTTCAAATCTTGAATGAGGCTGTTTAAGTTTCACTTCGCACTAATGCACTTAGGAAGGGATAAACCATAGGTAAATAATAGGTCAGACTAGTTCTTTAACCTCAATTAAGCAACTAGTCTAAGAGAAGGAAATCTTAGAAATTCACCTTGTGTCACATCTTGCCCATAGCGGAGGGTTGGGAGAAATACATCCTTATGGAAAGATTGATAAATTGACTGATTTTCGAGATATATGAGGTGTGATAATTTTCGGGATGTGAAGCAAAGTTTATTTCCATGGTCACTGTTACCTTTAAAGTATTCCCTTTGTGAAGCTATTCACACCGTGAGACGATGGAGCCTTTCTTAGAAATAGTTCTGTAACTCAGAAAACCTTTCAGTAATGTAGTCACGTGTCGCCGGATGTCACCAAATCTTTGTCCCTTCGGAGTATTTTTTCAATTTTACAAATGGCCAAAAATCCCACGAGTTTGGTTAATAAGGTCGGTAGGGTTTGTTTTTGCAATGGGTGTCTTTGACAGGAACGAACGCGAGAATTCATGAGGCATTATGCGCAGAATAATTGTCATGGTAGAGAATCCACTTGTCAAGCTAGAGTTCGGATCAAACAGATTCTCGTAACTCTTTTAACACCACCGAAAAAATGCTGGTTGACAGTTTGTCCTGGAGCGAAGTATCCATATTTACCAACCCCTCCGCTCGAGCAGGATATGACACAAGGTCAATTTTAAGCGGAGTTTAACAGGTGTGAATTCAGAATTTTCCTTCTCCTTGACTAGTTCCCTCATCAAGGCTGAAGAACCTACTCTGCCCTACTATTTACCCATATCTGGAGGGAGGATAATTGGATTCATACCTTTCCCAAGGTATTAGTGCTATGTGAAATGCAATCAGTCTCGTCTAGGATTTAAACTCGTGTCGCCGTGTCCAATTCCTACGACAATAACCATTACACTACGGGCACCTCCTGGTGCGAAGTATCTGTTGTAAGTTATCTCCTTATGGCCAAAGAAAAAAATAAGCATGAACTTCGTGCGAGACATGACCACTTTTTTTTCGGTAGAGAGAAATTTATTTTTCCCACTGTTTCTTCAGAGTTTTGATTTCATAGTCGTATTAAAGAAAAAAATTCACTAGCGGTAATGATCCTGCAGAACAACATTGCATTACACAAAAAATCAGTTGATACGTGAAGACAACGTTGTTTCCGTTCACAACTCAAGATTCGAGACACTATCTTGGAGAAAATATTTCTCATTACCGAATCCTCTGCTGAAATCTATCGCGCTATTTTCAAAGATTGCTGGATCCGAGGTCATATTAGAATAAGAGGAAATGACAAAGCCGACCCAGAAGCCAAATCAACTCTAAAAATGGCCTCCGACAGAATCAAAATCCCGTAATCAGACCTGAAAATTAAAACGAACGTGTTCTTACATAAGAAATGGTAACAAAATTGGAGTAAGGACATACAAAACAAAGTCTTCCAAATAAAACTCTACAAATGAGAATAGAAACCAGATTTCAGAAAGAAACAAGTCACTATTAAACCGACTATGTATCGGTCACACAAGACTAACACACACCTTTTTTGCTTCAATTAGACAACCAATCAGAATATATATCATGTCAACAAGACAACCAATCAGAATACATAGCATATCAACAAGACAGCCAATCAGAATACACAGCATATCAAAAATCCTATGCCATTTAAAATATTCTAATAGAATGTAGTGATTTTGTTGTTATCAGAAAACGTTTTTACCGCCTAAATAATATGAAAGATACATTTAAAAATATCAGCATGGACGACATTTTATCCTTTCTGAAAGAAATAAAATTATACCCCCAAAATATAACGATAAACTTGAACGATAAACCTATCCCGCAGAGTGATACCTAATCCACTTAGCAATAAACATCAGAAAACAATTCACAATTAAAATCAAAAAAGATCCTTGGGAACAAAAAACGAATAAATCTGACCGTCCTCTATAATTTATTTCTTGGTATAAATCAGGAGGTGCCCGTGGTGTAATGGTTATCGTCGTAGGAAATGGACACGGTGACTCGAGTTCAAATCCTGGACGAGAATGATTGCATTTCACATAGCACTAATACCCTTGGGAAAGGTATGAATCCAATTATTCTCCCTCCAGCTATGGGTAAATAGTAGGACAGACTGGGTTCTTCAGCCTTGGATTCATACTTGGTGAAGGAAAACTCTGAATTCAAAACCTGTTAAACTCCGCTTAAAAACTGACCTTGTGTCATATCCTACCCGAGCGGAGGGGTTAGTAAATAGGATAAATCAGACCCTGGCAGGTTGAAATCAAAAAAATATTCATAATCAGTTCTTCCGGTATCAATTGCAACAAAATCTTCGATTTGGACGCACCACCAAAATTTATACCCTATCAACATTTACATCTGTTCTTTGTGTTTTTGGCAGCTCACTTATTGCGTCATCGAGTACATCTAGATTTTCCTTGAACCGCTTGTTTCACTCAAAAATACTCGAATTCTTCATTTGAACCTTTTTTTTTTTGTAATAAGGCTAATTTTTCACAAGCACTTGTACCACTATTCCCACAAAACTTGATAGTAATATACTGCCTCAAATTTCTTTCATTCCTTTCTAGCTTCAGAATTACATGGACACGTACAACTTCTACTCCACAACAACGACTGACTCATCTGGTCTCCCTCTCGAGAAAAACAAACAGGGTACATGTCAGCACTTGCTCGGGTAGTATTGTTTGTCTGATTCATATTCTCAGCGACACGCTACTTTCATTAAATTGTCAAAACCCATATATATATATATATATATACAAGCTCACCCGAAGGTCGATAACGTTAAACACTAAGTCGTGAGTTCTTATCTGGTTTTTATACTTGTGATATTGTCCTGCTTTTATGTTTATTGACTACTGTACGTATTAGGTGGATTAAAATGCTTTTTAGCATAAACTTTTATTCATAATTATATATATATATATGTGTGTGTGTGTGTGTGTGTGTTGAGAGAGAGAGAGAGAGAGAGAGAGAGAGAGAGAGAGAGAGAGAGAGGGAAAGACTTACATGTACACACATAGATGGTAGTTGCAAACTACCTGTCGATCTACCAAATTTTCTACTGAAGGTTCGAGATGTCCTCCGATCAATTACTGTCGAATAATTCAAAAGAGAGGACTTGTATCATTTGAAATTGATTATCTATATCTCTGACTATGTTCAAATCTAAAACTTTATTTATTCTAAATGTTTTTCTTGATTTCACTCGAGGTAAATTCTCCCCTGCAAAATACATTGATTTTTATCATTTTCGGTGTGGGGTCAAAATGTGTAGACTAAAGCTTTATATTTTTATAATTGAAGACCTGTACGTAACTGAGAAACTTGCATAACGAGTCACTACTATTTTGAAAAAGGGAACATTGGCCAGTTTCGATACAGAATTAGGGAAAACACAGGATTGCACAATGGCAGTGTGATTTTTCTTTCTCAATGTGAAAAAATTATCTCCAAAGTAAGATTTGAAGACGTGGAAGAGATTTCAAAGAATATGAAGGCAGAGCTTCACACTATAAAGGTTTCAGAGATACTTCGACAAATAAAAAAATCACTGGCATATATGTGTTGAATGCTCTGAGGACAATTCTGAGAAAAATACCATTTCATCCATAGTTAATTTGTCTTGGTAAGTACAGCTTCAGTTTTGATACTTTTTGAACACACCTCTTATATATGGTACTAATTAAAGTACATAGCGTATGAGAACCGAATTAAGAACGCAATCACATCTCTACACTTTGTATAATATATATATATATATATATATATATATATATATATATATATATATATATATATATATATATATATATATATATATATATATATATATATATATATATATATATATATATATATATATATATATATATATATATATATATATATATATATATATATATATATATATATATATATATATATATATATATATATATATATATATATATATATATATATATATATATATATATATATATATATATATATATATATATATATATATATATATATATATATATATATATATATATATATATATATATATATATATATTACACAAAGAGTAGAGGTGTGATTGCGTACTAAATTCGGTTCTCATATGCGATTTAGATAGAGTTGGCCCAGCGGTTAGAATGTTCGCCAATGGCCCGGGAGACCTGGGTTCAATCCCAGGTCGAGTCATACCAAAGACTTTAAAAATGGAACTTGATACCACCTTGCTTAACACTCAGCATTATAAGGTACGGTTCATGGGTAAAGTGGAGCAATCCAGGGAATGGAGTAGCGCCCTCCCCTACACCTTGGTGTAGTAGCTATCGAAAAGGGAGCCTTCGGGTCACCCTCGACTATGGTCGCTAACTTTACTACTTTACTTATATATATATATATATATATATATATATATATATGATTGCCCTTATGAGTAGAGTATTCATAATGGTAGGGGAGACCGGGGCTCAAAAAATGGTACTTGATGCTTCCTTGCTTAACGCTCAGCATTATAAGGTAAGGATCAAGGGTAAAGTGGTGCAATCCCGGGTAAATTGGAGAAATCCAGGAATGGAGATGCACCCTCCTCTACACCTTTGTGTAGTAGTAATTGAAAAGGGAGCCTTTGGGTCACCCTCGACTACGGTCGTCAACTTTACTTTACTTTTAGTATGTAATATTAAACAGTAAATTCAAATGGTAAATTTAAACAGTATGTCCCGCAGGATTCTAGTTTGGTTACTGATTCGAAAAGATACGGTCGCCAACTTTACTTTTACTTTATATGTATATATATATATATATATATATATATAGTAGTATTCGGTCCAGTTAAACCAGAGTTGGGAGTAATCATTCAGGAGCTGAACATTTAAATTTTCCTGGTGGAGAGCTCAATGTAATTATTTACAGAGCAATATTTCTTTAAATAAAAAAAAAACAAACACCGGTTATTTTAGGATTATAAATTTATTTCCATCCTGTTTTTCAGTTTCTGTTGTGAACCACGAGAGAGGGTCAGGGATATCCGTGCTGCCAGCACGATATGATGATCTTCAGATCCAATGGATAAATAAAACAGAACAGACACGTGGGGGGGAGGGGGAGGGAGAGGGAGAGGGAGAAGAGATTAAAAGAGTTATCTCCTCGTTTTATTGAATTTCCGTTTTTTTTTTTATTTACCTATTTATTTTATTTTCCAAATTCTTCTGTCAGTTATAATTACGATAATTTAACATTTAAAGATATATATATATATATATATTATATATATATATATATATATATATATATATATATATATATATATATATAATGGTTGAACGAATAAACCCTTCCAGAAACATTTTCCTTAAATCAAGAAAGTGCTCAAAAATTAGCCTGTTGAGCAAGATAGATCCTAAAATAAATTTTCTCACTTGTGTTTGTTTCCTTACTTGAAGCTCTATATGTTTGAACCCCTACCCCCCACCTCAAGCCACAAAATACAAATCCTCTTCAGATTGTACATGCAAGTAAAATAGACAAAATAATTTATCAATACTAAATATTCCTCGCAGAAAATGGCTGCATAACTTGGGAGAGAAAGCAGAGAGAGGAAGGTGAGGAAAGCAACTTTCACTATTAGAAAATACAATTTTTAAAAATTCGTAATTCATTGATTGTAGGATATGGAGTTGAGCTCACTACACTAAATTGCTACACGAGAACAGAAAGACGGTAGAGAAGGAATTTTTAAAACTCTTTTCTAAGAAGGCAATACTGAAGAAAAATTGTGCTGTGAAGAGATGTTTGAAGAAGTTTCCCGAAGCAGTCAGGAAAAAAAAAAAGAAGAATGGTAGCATAGATGGAATTTTCTGTAAAGTTCATTACAACAAACCCTCCCATCATTTAAAAAAGTGAAAATTTTACTAATTTGGTCAGCATGGTAGTAAAAAATGCAAATCAATCCACAAATTAAAATCAAACTCAACACACACACACACACACACACACACACACACACTTATATATATATATATATATAGCGCAAGAAGGAGGGTATACCTGCACAAACTATTACCATATTTACCAACCCCTCCGCTCGGGCAGGATATGACACAAGGTCAGTTTTTAAGCGGAGTTTAACAGGTTTTTCAGTTTAACAGGAAATTCAGAGTTTTCCTTCTCCTAGAGTAGTTGCCTCACCAAGGCTGAAGAACCTAGTCTGCCCTACTATTTACCCATATCTGGAGGGAGAATAATTGGATTCATACCTTTCCCAATGGTATTAGTGATATGAGAAATGCAATCAGTCTCGTCCAGGATTTAAACTCGTGTCGCCGTGTCCATTTCCTACGACAATAACCATTACACCACGGGCACCCGCACAAACTATTACGGACGCAGACTACGTGGATGACATAATGCTTCGGGCAAACACACTTACCCAAGCCAAATCCCTATTACAAAGTATGGGACAGTTGTCATTGGCCTCCATGTGAATGCAAACAAAACGGCGTACATGTTTTGTTAATCAAAAAGGAGAATCTCCACACTAAATGATGGCCCACTGAAACTAGTGGACAAGTTCACCAACCACAGAAGCGGCGTCTCAACAACTGAAAATGTGCGACTATCGAAGGCATGGACTGCAATCGATAGGTTATCGATCATAAGGAAGTCAGACCAATCCAATAAAATAAAACGCAATTTTTTCCAAGTAGCGGTTGTGTCTATTCTACTATATAGATGCACTAGATATATGCTTACAAAGGATGTAGATAAAAAGCTAGACGGGAATTGCACAAAAATGCTACGAGCTATACATATTAAACAAATCCTGGCTGCAACATTCCATAAAACAGCAGCCATCAAACCCCCATCTCTAAAACCACCCAAATAAAACGAACAAGACATGCGAGACACAGCTGGAGAAGTAAGGACGAGCTCATAAGGGACGTTCACCTATAGACCCATGCAAACAGACATGCAAGTGTTGGACGACCAACAAGAACTTATCTATAAGAGCTCTTGACGGAGACAAGATGTAATCCAGAAGACCCACCGGAAGCGATAGCTGATAGAGATGAATGGTGACAGACAGACAGAAAAATCTGTGCCCGCAGTACGACAGGACAGAAAAATCTGTGCCCGCAGTACGACAGGATATTAATAATGATAATAATAATAATAATATATATATATATATGTATATCTATATATATACCGGGACATTGGCCCAGCGGTTAGAGTGTTCGCCAATGGCGCGGGAGACCTGGGTTCAATCCCAGGTCGAGTCATACCAAAGACTTTAAAAATGGTACTTGATACCACCTTGCTTAACACTCAGCATTACAAGGTACGGTTCAAGGGTAAAGTGGAGCAATCCTGGGAATGGAGTAGCGCCCTCCCCTACACCTTGGTGTAGTAGCTATCGAAAAGGGAGCCTTCGGGTCACCCTCGACTATGGTCGCTAACTTTACAACTTATATATATATATATATATATATGCAACAAATTAGAGTCAGTTGGGAATTATATTTAAGGTTAGGCTTAGCAATACTGCTTAGTATTTATGCCAGGAAACCCAATACGTAGAACTCAGTGTTTGGGTACAATGTGAGGATTCGAAAAGTGCTGTGATGTGTCTAATTGTGATTACGAACGTAAGGCAGCTCTGAAGCCTCACTCCGTTAGTTCAGAAAAAAAAGAACTCACGGATTTGCTGGTGACATCCAGGCCATGATTGACAACGACCCCAGCAAATCAACCATATCCATAGCTTGGGACATGGACTTGGTAGAGTTTCTTATCAGGCAAGTAGTATACGAAGAGATTTAGTATTTCTCATAGAAGATGAGAAAGGGTCAATTCTTACCACCAGTCATTAATAACAAGAGGAAAGACCAAGCTGACATGCTTTTCAGCAAACTCAAGTATCCCATTAAAACAAACATGCTTTGTTTTTTCTCACATGAGAAAAATTTCTCTCTGGATCAAAAAGTGAGCTCGAAGAATAACCATTGGCTTTGCTATGTCTCTACAAGATGGACAGATATTGTTGAAAACCAATACACATCAATACACATCATGGCGTTTGGGGTGGTTACTAGCGATGGTGACGTCATACCTCTATTCATCTACACATACGGCCTCATTCTCAACATGGAGCCCTGCATTAAAGTACGTGGAGGAGGTTGTGCTACTCTGGAACGGGAAAGTGGCAGCTGGAGAAGAATCTACGTCTAGGACAGGACATACAAGTATGATAACCCAATATTGACAATAAGAAAATTTCTGAGACCACATCACCTCAAACATCTAGCCACCCAACTCCCTAGATTGCTACCCCCTTAATTACTATTGGGCGCGGTTGAAAGATGAACCAAAAAAATCCGTGCTGCACCAAAGATGAGCTGAAGATTAAGATAACGGCAGCGTTTAGCGATTTATAAAAGGTGAACGTCAAAAATGCTTGCAGGACATTCCGATGTCGTCTGAAGGCCGTGATTGAAACCAATGCTGATTTCTTGGAATAAATTTAATCTATAATATTTCAAGAGATTTTCATAATTTTGGTAAATATCTCTAATAAAATGAGATGTCAATGTAATTTTTATTTTTGCGTAATTTAGATGAAAATGGACCCATCATACCCTGTATATACGCATACAATTGTAATGGAAATTTACTATTTTAAAAGGCTTAATCAGTAAAATATAATGTCTTATACATTAGAATACTGGGCAATATCATGATATTTCAACTATGAAATAAAATAGTTTATCTCTCATAACTCGTCTGAATATATATATATATATATATATATATATATACATATATATGTGTGTGTGTGTGTGTGTGTGTGTGTGTGTGTGTGTGTGCAGAAATCTTAAACTAAACTGAAATCTCTTAAATGCAGTGATAGATAAAAAATTGCTTTGTTTACATTAAGGTTGGAAATTTGTCAGCAAAGTTCCTAATGTTGGTCGGCCATTGATCAAATAGCCAATCGTTTGCCATGACGACTATTCTGTCCATCCCATGTGACCAACATTTGAGCCAATTAGAAAGTCATGAAACGAATTTAAATGTGATAGAATAACACTGGTAGCCAAGGCAAAGGTGTTGTTTCGGGACGTTTTCACACGTCGTAGATGAAAAGAAAATGATGAAGATCTATCACTTGTCTCACGAAACGTGAGAAAAGAAAGGCACAGACATCTCTTAGAGAAAATTATGAAGAATTAAGAAAAATTTTAAGTTGAGGAAAAATCATTTAGAGTAAGAAAACAAATTGGTGAGAACTCGGGTGGGGGATGAAAATTGAAAATTTATTTCCTTAGTCTGGCATAGATAGTTTAACAGAAGGACCACACGTTGCGTACAGTATCTAATTAGTGAAGATAGTTTCCCGCTCAAATTCTGAGCAGGTCTGTGGCTAAGTAACACTGTTAATCGGGCGAAAATCGATACTTTCAACGTGATTTGTGATTAAGCGAACGATTATCCTATAAATGATCTGGGTTAGGGACTTTAAAATAATGAAATTATTCGTTGAAAGTTACATAAAAACAAGAAAATAAAACATAGACTACTTGGTCTAAAAGCAATAGTTAAACTAATGAGTTTGGGGCAGTCTCTGTGGTGTAGTGGCTAGAGTGCTGGACTGTGACAACGCAGAGAGTGAGTTCGAACTTCAGTCACGCTACTGCATTCACTTTTGGACTAATATCTTTGTGAAAGGTATGAACTATCTTGTCCCCATTACCTTTGGGATAAATAGTGCCACTACTGTTCTTCTACAAAGATGGCTTTGGTATTAGATAATCCATGAAGGTTGATAAACAAAGAAACCAAACTGTCGAAGGCGTGTTTGAACACCAGTTGTTGAAAAACACTCATTTCGGACTAATAACCTTAGAAAAGGCATGGACTTTCTTCTCTCTCAGCTAAGGGTTAAATAGCACCACTACCATCCAACTTCAAGGATGGCTTTAACATTGAGTAACTCACGAAGGATTATATGCCATCAACAATGAAACTGTAACAAAAACACATTTACCAAAATTGTTGGGTTGAGTCATACATAAGTTCCGTTTTAGTAAGCTATAATTCATTGATAAATAATTTAACAATGAATTAATTTCAATCAATAATATATTCGCCATGGTTTTGAATAACTTGTTATTTACCAGGTAGTTTTTTGATTCCGATCAAGAAAAATTCAGCTGGTTTCCAGCGGAAGTTTTCTGCAAATTTTTTTCACTTGGAGTTTTTATTTTTTGTCATTCGGAGCATTTTGTTGAGAATGAAAAAGATGGATACTACTTGGAGCAATTTCTGGTGAATATGGTGGATGGGGTAGAACAGACCACCTTAAATCCAATATTTTTTCCCTGAGTGATTCTTGTTGAGTATGGACTTGCGTTTTCATGAAATGTACAATGTCTCTCTTCCTGCCGAGTGCCAGTCGTTTTCGGAGAATATTTTCATTCACTCGTCGCAGCTGTCGAGAGTATAAATCTTCACTGAGTGTCTGATTGTAGTTTAAAAATTCAAATTAAAAAATACCGTGGTGATCCCACCATACACACAGAATCACTTTTCTTCCAGGAAGATCCTCTTTAAGAATAAGTTTAGGAGATTCATCCTTGTCGGTCCATTGCCTTTTTCGTTTGAACATAGTTATAAAAACTCATTTTCACCACTTGTAATATTCTTAAGAAACGGGTCATTTCTTTGTCTTGAAAGAAGACTTGTTGCTCTGGATATGCAATCTTTCTCATTCTTCTAAAAGTAGGGAAAAACCCGAACACCCTGCTTGCTCACTTTTCCTATCTTTTTTTCAAGTGACGCAGATTGTAGATTAGGAATGAGTGCACGTCAAGTGTTAATTCGTGAGTACTTTTGCACGGATTGTATTCCATAAATTCTCTCAAGGCATCTTGATCACGGTCTGATGAACGTCTTTGTCTGGATTTATCTCTCAACGACCTATCGCTTGAATGAAACTTTAAAAATCAGTTTCGGACTCGGCGATCAGTCATGACACCGTGATCGTCAACGCTAGACAATTTCCTAGCTGTTTCTGTCGCGTTTTTGTTATTCTAAAACTCCCATAACAATACATGTCGAGAATACGCTTTCACTTTTTCACCGTTTAAGGGCCGTGAGATCATAGTTTAAATTATGATGCCTAATCTTTCACTGTTGAAATAACGCGGTTGATCTAGTTATTTCTGGTTGCGTTTAAAACACGATGTTACAACTTGTTTTAACTAACTGAACTTCTTTGATTCAACTCAATAAATATCTCTTGTGTATATTTATGCACTTTTTTTTGCTTACTTTCCTTGCGGTAGTTTTGTTATAGATAATACATAATATCTGTTTGATTGTATAATGTTTCAGTAGAAATTTCTGTTGTCTTTTAGAAGACGTTCAACATTTCACAAAATAATGTTGGTAATTCATGAGCAATACTATATCAATCAATGGTGACACTTAAATTTTACAGAAAAGAAAATTACACACGGGCGTAATAGCTGAAGTGCTCGACTGTGCTCGAGGTTAGTGCGTTCGAACCCCAGTAGTTCTATTATGGCAATTTTTGGACAAATACTCTTAGGAAATATATTGAACCCTCTTATCCCCCTGGTATGGATTAAACTGTATCACTATTGATCAGTCATTTACTACTTATTATTGGTTATTTGAAACCATACAACTGTGTGCAAATTATTTGTATTAGATGGGAATTCTTGATAAATAGAATTACTTATGTAAAATACAAATACAAGAAACCAATTAACTGTGTGCAAACTGATGATTAATATCAAATAGAACAATTAGTGTTAGATGGGAACAAAAAAACCCATTTGACTGTCTAACTAATTTGTTTGCATACGAGTATGGCTATTGTTTTTTGACAGTTAAATGGTTTCAATCATTGCTATTTAACACTAATAATTCTAATTGGTATTAATCATTTGTTTGCACATAGTGACGCGGTTACAAATATTACTGTTAACACTAAGTATTCTATTTAATACTATTCATTCATTTGTCCACAGTCTAATCCTTCTAACTATTGCTATTTAATACCAATAATTAAATTTAGACACATATTTAAAGAATTTCAACTTTTGCTATTTAATACTAAAACTTCTATTCAACATTACTCATTCATTTGCACACAATTAATTGGTTCAAAGTATTGTTATGTATCCCCAACAATTCGATTAAACATCGATCATTGTTTACACACAGTTAAATGATCAAACAGTTCTATTTTTAACAATTCAATTTAACATTAGTCATTTGTTTGCACGCAGTTTAATCAGATACTACCATTCCAGGTCAGAGTGGACCAGGGTGTAATGGTAATGAAGGGGTCGTCTGTATTCTATTTCTGAACAATTCAGTTTAGCATTAGTAATTTGTTGGCACACAGTTTAAATGTCAAAGAGTTCTATTTGACCCATAGATAGAACCCTTTCAGGTGTCACCTCTCCAGATCAGAGTGGACTGGGAGCGATGACAAAGAAGAGTACTCCACATTCCCAAAACTCCAAGGCTAGAGCTTCGCCATCAGAAGGTTTAATGTAATATCCAGGTCTCGACTCTGCATAGATGCAGTCGATATATTCTACAGCCCCAGCTGACTGGGCTGAATTATGATTTTAGTATTAAATAACCCATGAAGATTGATATGCCATTAAAACAAAAAAAAAACCCAGATCAAACTAATTACACATGTTCTTATCGTTGTCACTATAAGTTTCATGTGGGAAAACTGCCAAAGTCAACAGACTCTTTGGAAGAGGAAACTTGTAATGTTAATTTTAAGAACATGAGTGGGTCATTCAATAAATAAGGTGAATTTTGCCAAAGGTGTTGACAATAGAAAACACATTTTACAGTGGCACCTTTTTCAAAGAAATCAAAGGTTATGGACCGTTTCACGTCTCTGAAGATTGTCAGCATGACCTTCTTTATTGAACGCTGCGCCTTGAACATTTTAAATTGATTTGTTTTTTTTTTTGTTTTTTTCAGTATGTCTTATATCTTATTGCAGTAGTTACGCAGGTCTTCAACTTAGGAATATTGTATGGAGGTTCATAAGAAAGGGCGCTTTGTATAACTATAGAGAATGCTTGATTTTCTTATGATTATTATAATTATTATTTTTGTGTGTATTTTTCCCATCACTCAACTCCTGACAGCTGCTAGTCTTAGCGACATTAGATATGACATTGAACGGCATCCAATGTAGAGGCTCAGGTTCTGGAACGCTAGGGAGTGTAGAGTACTCATTCATTTCTGACTGTTTTGCAGAGGAGTAACCACTCCCCCATAAAAAAGATTCCTGGTTATGATACTAAAATACATCTGACGATGAGGCTTTGGTTATAGATTTGTGGAGTATATGGATTACACTTTCATTGACATAACTCCCAAGTCCCCTCTGACCTAAAGCGGTAGTACATTTTATGATCGCTGTCAGCTGGAAACGCTTGTGGTGTAATGATGATCGTCGTCGGAAATGGACATTTTTTCCGTTCACTTGCAAGATGTAATTATTTATTTACCTTTCCGATTTCTTTTATTTTTACACTGTGATCCGCCGGAATAACAGAATCTACTAGATGAAAACTTTTTTTCTGGTTAATTAACTTTAAGTTTAGCATTCTAACTCGAGATTGAGTGATCTGTTTATATCTCAAAGTCTCTGAGAAATCTATGCGTCTCACATTCTAGGACAGATTCTGGTATGTGCATACACCATTTGGTCGTAGGGTCAAATTGTAATCTGTTGCACAATTCCAAGTTGATCCTCTTTCCCACCCAATCAGGCCTACTTATATATTTCTTTTGAGCTAGTTCTCTTATTATGTAATTAACAGTTTTATTTCGGTCTCTGCATGATCTACATTTGCTAATCTATTGCGTATTATCCCTTTTCGCTTCGATATAATTAGTCCTTATGGCATAATTTTACGCTGCTATTAAAAAAGAAATTAGTTAATCTCTGGATGTATCCTATTTTTTGTTATGTCCAGGTTTTCTCATATGATTATTATACTTCTTGAGGGTTTTTCATACCTGTGTTAGCTGTTGGTATTTCACTGGAGTCTGAGTAACAGCAAGTCTCCTCAGGTGTTCAGGACTCTTCTCAGTATTCTGGCCGACCTCAGCAATGGAGTAGTTTGGATGGTCTTGATTCATCCTCCAATTTCTAACTCTTCCAGTCCCCCTTTCCAAGCCTTTGGGAACCGTTCCAAGTGTACCAATTACAATTGGCATCACCGTCACCTTCATGTTCCACTGCTTTCTTTGTTCCCTTGTAAGATTTTTGTACTTGTCCTTCTTTATTATCAGTATTGATATTCAGTTTTTCCTCCTGTGATAAATGGACTAAAACCACGTGAGAATATTGTGGAATAGCAGCAAAATCAGTGGGCAGCGTGAGAAAATACCGAAATCATTCTTAGGTATAGTATATTCGAATACCTCCAGGTTATATAATACAAAATTAATTATTGCTTGACCCTTTTCCTATTGTCACAATGTTCTTTTTTACTATGCTACCAAAAGAATGAATGATTTTTTTCTGCATTTGTTAAAATATCCTACCAAAGATATCGCATAAAAAACTGGATATAAAATAATCTCCAGTGCGGAGATAGACGACCGATTATTCAAAATAAGGAAGAAAAAAAATAAGCAGAATAAGTCTTGCTTCTCTTGTCAAGATGAAATGAATTTTGGCGTTTTATATTTTAAATATAGGGTAATAAAAGACCAACGTAAATCAAAGTTCAGATTGAAAAGTTTATAGTGGGCAGTAGTGTAAATCATTCTTGTCTGACACATTTAAATGTGGTTGATTTACAAATAGGGAAGATCTGCGTCAAAGTGAGCAGAAACTTCTGAGGAAATAAACAACACCAAAAAAAAAAAAAAAAGGAAAAAAATTGTAACACAATGTTTTATTCATGAGGACTTTGTAATATTCGGTATTCAAAATACGTGCATTTTTCTTTATTTCAAGTGGAATACACACACCTACACATAAATATATATATATATATATATATATATATATATATATATAGAGAGAGAGAGAGAGAGAGAGAGAGAGAGAGATGTGTGGGTGGGTGAGTGTATGTTTGTGTAGATATATATATATATAGAGAGAGAGAGAGAAAGAGAGAAATGCTGATATGTGTAGCTAGCTATTTACCTGAATCGGAAATGAGAGAGAGTGAGAGTGAACAAGATCGGTTCTGTGTGTGTGTGTATATGTATACACACATATGTGTGTGCAAGTCGGCTGGGCCGGTAGAATACCCTGAACGCATCTCTGTAGAGAGTAAAGATCTCCATAACGAGTGCTCTGAATGTGACATTAAATTGCATCTGATGCTGGAGCTTTTGGGAAAAGTACTCCTTTATTGGCATTACTTTACGTCCACTCTAACCCAGAGTGGTCGTACTTGTTAGGGTTCCATCTATGGTTCAAATAGAAATATTCAAATAAAAATATTCAACCATTTCCTCGAAAGCATTTAATAGTCCTAATAAATTGATATTAAATACAATTATGAAAAGGATTCATCATTAGATAAACAGCAAGGGTTGATATGACATTAAACTAGATAATCTAACCTAAGCTATATATATATATATATATATATATATATATATATATATATATATATATATAAGATTAGGTTAGGTTATCTGGTTTAATGGCATATCAACCCTTAATGTGCGTGCATATTTATATATATATATATATATACCCATAAATACGCTCACACACACACACACACACACACACACACACACACACACACACACACACACACACACACACACACACACACATACACTCATATATATATATAAATATATATACACATAAACACACTCATAAACATACATGCATATACATATATATAATCTGTGTATATATATATATGTATATATATATATATATATATATAATACAGAGAGGTGATGAAATGAGTATATATCTTTTTATCAAACTTGGTGTGGAGAGGGATAGTGAACAATATATATGTGTGTATATGTGTACACTGATGAAAAGTGTGAGTCTTAGAAAATACACCGAGCAACGGAATCGTGTTTTCTCCTCTGTTCAGTACATGTACCAAATCTAATTTTCAGTTCAAATAACGAGACAGAAGGACAGATAAATAAACAAATAGATACAAAACAGTTCACTGAATATCGAACTTATAAAAATATATTTACATAAAAACAATTCTTAATTCTATTTTTTCTTTTACCTTTTTACCCTGAAAAAATTTTTTTTAAGTATCCGGATTTCCCATTTGTAAATCAGAATAAGTCATAAAACGAAAGTGAGAGATTGGCGGATAGAGTTGAAGGGAAAAAATAAGAAACGAATAAATATAAATGTTTTTAATTTCATTGTCTACTCTGTTATTCTTTTATTTCTAGATTTTTTCCTCCTCCCTTTTTTTAAAGATGCCCTTCTGAGCAAAAGCAATTTCATATTCAACATTCATTTATTGGTTTGACTGTCAGCCTCGGCAGGTTAATATGAGAGAAACTGCCTGACAAGATGGTTGACATAAATATGTGCTAACAACATGGCCGACACAAATAAGCACTAAGAAAAAAGAAAAAAAAAATCGCTGACAACATGAATATGCAAGCATTCGTGAAGTGTGGAACTGTATTGATTAAAAAAGTTTTTTTTTTTCTGGCATGCTGTCCATGCTATGCGATCAATAATGTCTTTTGTTATTCATGGTACCCAACTGTCTTAGATGTTTATCTAAAAGAAAAGACGAGAAAAAATACCGAGGCTATTTGACACTTCTGATAAATTCTTCGATGAATTGTGTGCGCCTAAACTGGGTGGGGGCTAACGGAGTCTTAGAGTGTTAAAAAGAATGCCATTTTTTGAAATTATTATCATCTCCCTCTCTCTCTTTCGCTCTTTCTCTCTCTCTCTCTCTCTCACTTTTTTATGCAAGAAATCTTTTCTTGAACTAATCTGTATTTTCCCCAATTTTTATTCGAAGATTTTCACGTTATTTAAACTTGCGTCTTTGATTCCAAATGAAACAAAACTGACACGTTAATTCACCCCCCTCCAATCTTTTTTAGACATTTTTGAAAGGGAAAATTTATTATTTCAATGATTTCATTTAAAGCTCTCTTGCTATGCTATATTTCAAGTTATTAAAGGCGTTTGTGCAGTGAAAGTTACCGTCGTAGGAGATGGACACGGCGACGTGAGTTCAAATCTTGAACGCGGCTGTTTGCATTTAAGTTAGCTCAAATACCTTTGAGAAAGGTGTGAATTCTACTCTTCTCCGTCCAGCTATGAGTAAATCGTATTGACTAAGATCTTTAACCTATGTATGGCAACCAATCACAGAGAAGGAAAATTCTGTATTAAACTAGTCTTACGTTGTCTAAAATTCATAAATGTTGAATTGGCAACTATTATTAATTTTTGGCTAGTATTTCTTTCATCTTAATTTTAGCTGGTTTCTAATATTGTATCAATAGTTGTAATTTTATCTTTTATTTTACCGTTGACAACCATTATTAATTGGTTTATTTTTTTGTTGTAACTGAATATGCAATTTCTGGCGATTATTAGATGTAGTATTAGTATTATATTAATAGTTGTAATTAGTAACGAATTTAATTTTTAAAGATAGTTTTAAAAAACAGAGACAAACTGACTGATAGACTAATTCACAAAAATACAATATCTTGCTACAGTCACATAATTTTAAGCACAAACATTCACACAATTGCATAAACTTACAAAGATTTGTATAATCATGTACACAAGTATTAAAAAGCCAAGTAACAAAATATCTCTTTATATTCTGCACATTTATCTTGGGCGTGACTGCGTTTCACTTCGTGGAGGCTGTCCTCGTGGTGTAATGGTTAACGCGATGGTCTGCAGAATCGTAGTCCGTGAGTTCGAACTCCAGTCGCGCTATTCCGTTTACTTTCGAATAAATACCCTTGAGAAAGGTATGAACCTCCTTATCCTCACAGCTATGTGTTGAATAATACCACTACTGTTCTTTTCGAAGGATGGCTTTGGCATTAAATAACCTACAAAGGTTGATATGCCATTAAACAAACAAACATTTCATTTCGTGCTAATGCCCTTGTTAAAGGCATGGATCCACTAGTTCGTTCGCTTGCTATGGGTAAATAGAGGAATATACTGGATTATTTAGATTTGGTAATGCAACCCGTCTAGGAAAATGATAACTCAGAAGTTAAACCAGGTGTACGCCGCTTAAAAATTGAGTATAACTTTATATTTTGTTTTATTAGATGAAACATTGATAACTATTATTAAAAATTCGGCTTGTATTTCTTTTAACTTAATTTTTCTTGTTTTCTATTATTGTATTAATAACTGCTATTGATCTTTTATTAGATGGACCATTGGCAACCATTATTAATGATAGTATTTCTTTCATCTAAATGTTCTTTAATGTAATAAAAAGTAGCAAAAAAGAATTGATATACAATTAATAAATTTTCCCTAAGTCAATTATTAATACCATACACACCTCTCATATTCATTATATAATGGTTATTGGTTTTTAAGTTTAGAGACACTTAAATCTTTTTAAAGTGCTCCCGTTGGGACCTTACACTTCCAAACCGTTCTGAGATTACCATCAACTGCATTGTCTTGTTCTTTTAAATCTTGTCAGTCTTTGAGGTGTCGCTATCAAATTTTTAATCAATTATTTATAAAAAAGCAAAAAACGCATACCCAGAATATCCAGACCTGTAGGTTGGGTTATAATACGCTAACCTTATCCTCTGCAGAAGAGTAAGACCACACTCTCAAAAAGGGATTTACTGTGTAAGGTATAAAACTGTATCCGATGGGAAGGATCCAGTTCCGAAGACCTGGGGAGTGTGGAGTACAATTTCATTACTATTACTCCTAGTTCCAGGTTAAAAATTACATGCATCCAATAGAACAGTGTTCAAAAGAAAATGAATAAATGCATAAAATAAGAACGTAATTCCCTAACCTCTTGGCATAAAATGACCCTTGAATGGTTAACATGCGGTTAAAATCAACAAATCCTTTAAATCCAGCGCGCGCGTGCGCGCGCACACACACACACACACACACACACACACACACACACACACACACACACACACACACACACACACACTTCTTCATTTATGAGCTTATCCAAAAATGTGATTCTACACTAGTCGTTACCAATGTAAACAAATTAGCTGTGTAGGAAGTCCAACTGTTCGTGTCTTTTAATATATATATATATATATATATACGCCCCCCCCATGGAGGTTGAGCACTCTGGCGAAGGAATTGTCGGCCGCCGCTAGCGTAATGCAAAGCTCTTCGAAAGAATTGAGCACTCTGGTAGCCGATAGGGTATAAAAAATGTAAACAAACGGCTGCTGCTGCTGTTGCTAAATAATTACCTTAAAAATTCCCTTAGCCAACGAGGTCCGCTTGGTGGCCGAGAGGTCTGAGACTTAGTCTAACGTAAACTTGGGCGGGTTTCGATCCCGGCTTCGAGCGTCCTGTGTGTCTAGCCACACTGAAGAGTTCTGATAGAACGAATCAGTCTGTCTGTGGATGACAATATATATATATATATATGTTCTGAGACAATGTGTTTGGAATATTTCATATATAGAATATTTGAGAATTTTCATATAATTTTAACGGAGTGCTCAATGTATGGCTCTTAATATATCAGGATATATAGAAAAACTCTGCCAACTACACACACACACACACACACACGCACATGTATATGCGTGTGTGTTTCCCTGCTGCTACAAATAAAAAGCACAAGCACCGCCAACACTATTCAAAATCTTCGGAGTGCTCTTCACAGAATCTGGTGTACCATTCTTCTACTATCAGCTCACCCAAAGATTGTGACTGCTCCTATATAAACTTCCACAATTATAGACAAATAAACTGTGTAAGAAGTCTACTGTTCACATTTTTAACTAAACAGTTTGGTTGGTTGTCTTTTATGGCATATCAACTCTTGTAGGTTATTCCATGACAAATCCTTTTAATACATTTATATTAGATTTATGATTGGTAAACGAATAGTTTAGAGGTAACATTTTTTAAAACCAGCTAGAGCTCATTTGTTTGCACACAGTTAAATGGTTTCAAGTATTTCTATAAAACACTAAAATTCAATTCAGTTATTTTTCGCGCAGAAATGGTTACATATTTCTATTTGGTCTATTGATGGAACTCATACAGGTACGACCACTCCCAGTCATATTGGACCTGGGAGTAATGGCAATGAAGAGGTACTCCACATTTCTAAAAACTCCAGGACAGGAGCTCACCATCAGATGGTTTAGTGTCATAGCCTGGACATTCTTTTATAGGGAATCATTTTAGCCCTCTGTAGAGATGCAGTCGGCGTATTCTGCAGACCAAGCCGACTGGGTGGTGAACAATTGGGCCAGCAAATGTTAAACTACTACTATATAAATACTTTAGATTATGGTTTGATTTGAATTCCGTGTTTAATGGTATATCAACCACCAAGGGTTATTTAATGCCAAAGCCATCCTTGTAGAAGGAGCGCAAGGGTACTATCTAAACCATTGCTGGGATGGGGATAAGGGGTTTAGATTATGAAATTATGCATATGTTTTTCTTTATTATTATTTGATTTTTTGGTATGTATACTTATGATTATGATTACGAGGGAGTTGTGATACAAGGTCAGTTTTTAAGCGGTGCACTGCTGGTTCGAATTCAGTTGTCCTTGTCTTTGTGTGGTTGCGTTACCAAAGCCAAAAAAACCTAGCCTGTCCTACTATTTACCTCTAGTTGGTAGTGAAGAGAGAACTGTTGGAATCATACCTTCCCAAAGACATTACTGTGAAGTAAAATGCAAAAGATTTCGACAAGGTTTGAACTCCGGTCGTCGATTCCATTTCCTGCGATTATGTTAACGTTATGAGTTTATGCAATTGTGTGTACGTCTGAGTTTAGAATGAGATGACTGTGGTAATTTACTAAGCATTTTACTAAGATGTAGCACAAGGCCGCATGAATGGGGCACCCAATGAGAAACGAACTCACTCGTGAAGGTTTGCGAGTCTACCTTGCTAACCATTACACCACCGGAGGTGCCAATGAGATGATTATGGCGCGATATTGAAGCTGTTTGCCTCTCAGTGTTTTGAAGCATTTAGAAAAAAAAACGACCTGCATGTTCTTACATTCCTTTTGTCGTGTCTTGTCGTTATAGCAGCTTCTTCTAGTGTGCACCGGGATGTAAGTAATTTTATCTCCTGCATTTCTGCTGGTGCTGTTAAACACAATTTATTCATCTCGTGCTTTAATTCTGCTCGTTCACATGTTCAATGGATTATCTTTTCATTTTATTGTTTTCTCAAAACCGTAAACTTGTTTGTGATAGAAACGTCTGTAAATGTTATGTTTCGTATCCCATTTCACCCATCTTCAGAATGTATGCGTATTACATATAATTCGTTCTCCCTCATATATATGATAACGTACAGCTATGTGTGTTTTATATTCATATGCAGATTCATGCAGAAAGAATCATAAAGACACGATAATAAACACGAGGGAAGACTTCTTTAGAAAGATATGTACCTCTCACTTTCGAAAAGAGTTACTCAAGGTTTTACTGAGAGAGGGAGTTGAAGACTAAACAAAGACTGCAATATATTGAACCCCAGTCTTATGGCCGTCAGCGTTGTGTCTTTCTCGTTCTCCAGGGCTGCTCAACCGGAGGCCCAGGGGCCCAGCTCTGTGCTGAATGATGGCTTTCTTTACTGCATCTTATCACCAACTGGTCTAGTCCCCAAACTCTATCGGGGGTCCCGAGGGCCCCTTCTGCTGAGTGGCGGCTTTCCCTACCACATCTTGTCTCCAACTCGTCTTATCTCCAACTCACTGTCTTCCTGTCTACACTGAGTTATATAATAGTTCAATCGCCCACTCAATCGCCCACTCAATCTTTGGAATGGCATGTTTGATCGTCATCAAGCGGAAATAACTGTCATGCAGTTCAGAGGTCACTCTCTTCCGGTACATCAGTCTATGAGTGTATCATGGGCTTTTACCTTGTCCCATTTCATCAGCCAAATCCGCCTACGCAATTTCTTTCGATTACTGGCCATTGGAATGTGTCACTTCCTTCCAGTGCATCTCTTTGGAATAGCATGTTTGGCCGGGTCGAAGGTCAATATACAACATGTTTAAATTGAGTAAAAACACTTACTTGAAGCAGTAATAGTCTCTAAGGATTATCATTGTTCACTTGAAACCATATAAATATCTGCCGTCAAAGTCTAAGTGGTGCAACCATATAGTGGTACTGTCGCGGCTACAACATGGAAGAATTCCCGTTTATTTTATCAGAGATAAGTTATTTAGTCTAAAGTGAATTGACCATTCTGACTACTGAGTGAATTACTTTTGGCAGCGTTTGCAGTCCAGTAAATAAATAATACTTTACTTTTACAATTACATTCGAGATAACTTTGAAGTTTGTTCGCTTTTTTTTTTTTTGCAGGGTGGGCTGTTGTAAAGCTAAGGTTACTAGGAGGGGTACTAACCCTCCTGTCGCGGATGACTGACACCACACCCTCAATCGTTGGATGAGATTCAATTTAACTTAATTGAAAACAGTATTAAAGTCCGCTCGGCATAATGGCTAACATGCTGACTGCAACATCGAAGTATTAAAGACAGCCTTCTCCTACCCCATCTCACGCATGCGCACGCGCGCTAAACTTACATACAATCAAATGAAAATCATTTCACAGATCTTTCCTTTTACACACCTGGGCCGTTTTGTATTGCATGAGTGACATTTACTGATGGTCAGAAGTTTTATGATTCAAATAAAGATGAAAGGAAATTAGTGTTCCAAAACCCTTCTCAAAGAGCACGGTTTTCAGATTCTTGAAATAAATCGGAATGCCAACTCTATCATAACTTTTGATATATCAAGATCCATTCTCTGATGCACGGGGATTTATACTAAAAGAATTAAATGTTTAGTTTGTATTCTTTTTTTATCATGGTATTTCAAATAAAACACTGTATTAATGCAATTTTAGATAATTGGCAAACTTACAACTAATATAATTATGTGAAAACTATCAGGTGAAAATACCAAGTTCATAACTCTTTCGGTCTTATATATATAGAGTTTGTGTGTGTGTGTGTGTGTGTGCATGCGTGTATATGTATGTGAGTAAATATATATATATATATATATATATATATGTATATATATATATAAGTGTGCGTATATATGTATGCATGTGTGTATATATGTGAAAGTGTGAATATATATACTTGAATAAATAAATATATATGTGTGTGTGTGTGTGTGTGTATATAAATCTATATATGTGTATATGTCAATATTTGTGTATATAGATATATATATATATATGTACGTGTATGTATATATATGTATATATATGTGCATATATATATCCATATATACGGGTATATATATCTATATCTATATATATTTATGTTATTTGGTTGGTTGGGTTTTATGGCATATCAAGCAGAGTAGGTTATTTATCGCCAAATCCATTTTTATAAAAATAATCGGTTTTATTTAAAATAATTCAGTTTAACATGTTGCATGGTTTGATTATTAAAAACATTTCTATTTCAAGCTATTCAGTTTATTCAAACAATCCTGATTTAGCCAATTCAGTGTAGTATAAGAACATATTTTGTTTACACACAGTCAAATGTCAAAACTGTCCTATGCTAGATAATTCAGTTTAGGGTAAGTAGAGTACCAATGTCAAAAACAGTTCTATTTCAAACAATTCAGTTTAGCATCAGTACAGTTTAAATGTAAGTACATAGTTTAATTGTCAAAACCATTTCTACTTCAAGCTATTCAGTTTAGTCAAACAGTTCTAATTCAAACAATTCAGTTTAGCGTAAGAATGCAATTATATCTATTTAACCCATAAATATGACCCTGTCATGTGCAACTATTATGGTTCAGAGTGGACCTGGGAGCAATGGCAATGAAAGGGTAACCCGCATTCCCTAAAACCAAGTGACGCTGGAACCTTATCATCTGATTGTTTAGTGTCATATCAAGGAAACTTATTGAAGGGTCTAATCCCTCTGCAAAGGTGCAGTTGGCGTACAACATCGTGCGACTGGCAATGTAATTACGTGCATATATGTATATATCTCTATATATGTGAATACATATAACTAAATACATATATATATATATGTATCAGTATATAGATGCATATATATATGTGTGTACATATATATATATATATATATATATATACATATATGTGTGCATATATATAGATCCTAATATATATCTAAATATATCTATATTTGCGTGTACTTATATCTACATGTATGTGTATTTATATATACGAGGAGCATTAAATAAGTTTCCAGACTTTTTTCGTATGGGCACTTTTATTGGTAGTACACACATGAAACTCTAGTCCCCTTCCGGCTGCATATACACTTGTTGTACCGTTCCAACAACTTCTGGAAGGCCCCATGGAAGTCCTCTTGTGTGAGCTTGTCAATGACCTTCGTCACGGCCTCTTTCATCTCCTCAATTGTCTCATAACGACAGCCTCTGAGCTTAGAGAATAAGCAAAAGTCACAGGGAGCAAGGTCTGGACTATTGGGAGGCTGAGGAACTATCTTGATGCCCATCTAGGTCAAATAGTCTGTGACAAGGATGGGGTTGTGGACTGGTGCATTGTCCTGGTGGAAATGCTACTGACCCGATTTGAAGACTGCTGGCCTCTTCCAGCAAAATCTCTACCTGTACTCCCTTAAAACCTCAACATAGTAACCCTTACACTAACCCTTTGGCCAATCAACTCTGGTGTATTGACTTCCTTACTCCACCCACACCTCTCATCATCCCTCACAGACTCCCTGTCTTCCTTGAATCTCTTATGCCACTCAAAAACTGATGCTCGATTCATGCAAGATCCTTCAAAAGCAGTCTGAAGCATTCCATAGGTTTCTGTGGCATTTTTTCCAAGTTTAAAACAGAATTTTATTGCATATCGTTCTTCTAAAGTGTCCTCACGTCCAGATTGCATTTTTGAAATTCACCAGCTGTGACAATCAGGCTTTAGTAGGATGTATTCCAATTGCTGCTGTAGGTATTTATTTGAAAATGAAATTATAAAAATTGGTCTGTCATCTCATAAGATATATAACAATGACATAGTAAATTTTCAAGAGTCTACGATAATTTTAAATGCCTGTACAAAAAAGTCTGGAAACTTATTGATTGCACCACGTATATGTATATATGCCTATATATGTATATATATGTGTGTGTGTGTAAAATATGCGTGTATGTATATCTATATGTGTATATATGCATATATGTATGTGTATTTATGCAAATGTGTGTGTATATATATACATGCGTGTGTATGCGTGTCCTACCAAAATGTAAAAAAAATTCTTTATATATCCAAGCAAGCCGTGATGATGGCCTATGAAAGGTCCGAAAGCGCTCGAGACAATTTTGGTAAATTCATGCATCAATACCAACCTGAAATCCAGACACTTATCAGGAAACTTGAAAGGATCTTAATAAAATTATGTAGACAAAATGTGTCTTTATTATTTAATCAAACATGCTTAAATGAAAGCCCAATAACAACAACACACACACACATGCACACACACACAAACATATATATATGTAGATGTATATATATATATATACATATATATATATAGAGAGAGAGATATGTAGGTTGTGACATTTGTTGTTTATGTTGATATTGTGCACATTTTGGTTCCTTACAATCTATGTTAGTATATTTGGAAAAAGCAAAGGAGGCAGATGATGTGTGAAACGATGCGGACAAAAAAAAAATTACAATTAAAACAAAGTGGTGCAAACAAACTCAAATTTACATTTCAACAATACATGCCATGAAACATTCTAAAATATTACTAGAGTTCTAATACTGTTCGTGAAATATTCCTGTGTGTGTTTGTGTGTGCGTGTGATTGTAACTAACATTAATACTACAAAAAAAGATTAAATAACAAAAGTGTCCTATGCGTGTTGACTAAGTATTTCTACAGCTTGTTTCTTTCTGTGGTTTGACGAAATTTTTATGTTTGAGGCTGGAAAAAGTCTCATCGACGAAGTATAACAAGGAAGAGAATGGTTGCATGGAGTATACATTTTCGTGTCGGAAGTCAAATGTAAAAAGAGGAAAAGTGTGATAACTCTGTTAGTCAAAATTGAGAGAGTGGGAGTGTTCTCTCTGGAAGTCACACTGGAAAGAGTGTGTTGACCCTGTTAGTGAAAATGTGAAAGTGAAAGTGTTGAAAGATGCGAGTATTTATAGACAATCCTTGTCATGTAGTAGGCTTCAAAGACGCGGGACGAAATTGAAGTTGCGGACCTAGTTGTGTGCCCTAACCACGTGGTTTTCCTGGCTAATAGGTTCCCGAGACTGATCGTTTACCGACGTCCGCCATCTTTGTTTCGAGAACAAGTGGCATAACGGCCATTTTAAAATATAGGAGTGTAAATCCTATTGATACATATATATATGAGTATATATATATATATATATATAGTGACGAGGAAATATGACACCCTAATACATTTGGCCTTCAGCGGGAGATGGTAGCAGGCAAGACTCAATGAATGATAGTAGTAAGCAGAATAATGAAAGTGGGGAGAGACCATCTCTCCTTCACCCCTCTCTATCTATACAAGCTGATATAGGCATGGGAGAACCTCACTCTCTATTAACCATGTATGTGTCAGCGGAGAAGCAGATCCTCGACCATATTTGGTACCTAGGAAGAGCCCGCCAAAAAAATCAACATGCGGTGAATTTTCAAACAACGGGAAATAAGTTAGTTGCCGTGTATTCCTCGAAGGAGGAAGACGCATAAAGAATTGCTTTTGTCCGTCGAAAAACCAAGAACATAATTTGGGATATGAAGAAATCCAAATTCCAAAATACTGCCGTGCAGAGAACCCTGAGAGAAAAGAAGAAGTTATCTTTTGAATGAACCAGCTCTCCGAGGCATGGTAAGTCTCGTTAAATGAATACCAAAAGGAAAGACTTGTCCACGAGGAAATGAGCAATAATTAATCCTGGTCTTATCAGAAATATGACGTGTATCATTTCACCAACGTGTTATGGAAACCCAATAATGAAAGAAAAGGGAGAGAAGAATAAACTCCACAGAATCCCAAGTAAGTGAACATACAATTTAAGTATATTCAACTTTACCCTTCTGCATCTATACTGAAACGATAAACTTGGGATTTGGAGCACGCGCTCTCCCATTAAATCCCATAGTCTGAAGGAAAGCGGACCGTGTCTATCGTTATCAAACTACTTTCTCACCTTCCGCCATTAACAGATATTTTATGGAGGACCCGTCCAGTGATAAAGACATTTTATGTGGACTTAGTCCACGATACGGATATTTTTTTAGTGGTGACTCCTCCGAGATACAGAAAGACTTTCTCACTCCTGACTTTTACCTGGATTGTTTTTTTGTCTTTGTTTCTTTCTTTTATTCAATAAAAGAATATTGTTATTAATCCAGTTAACTCAAACACGGCAGTTCAGAGTCCTTATTTTTTGTGGAAGAATTGTGTTTGCCGAAGGCCTTGTATTTGAGGGGGAAATCGAGCCAGTTAGCTGTGTTGACTTTTTGTAATTCGCATAGAACTCGCCTAGTAGCTTTAAAATGTGGTTCCGCTTGGGAGTTGGTGATATCTGCGACACTAAATAGCGTTCGGCAGACCACAGCTAACGTCTGTGCCCTGCTTTAACTGGTGGACTTGGCACCCGGCAAGCTCGCTGTGCACATTGCGGTGTAATAATATATATAGGTGTATATGTATTAGTGTGTACATAGGTTTGTATTGGCCTAGTGGGTAGAGTGTTCGACAATGGTCCGGGAGACCTTGGTTCAATCCCAGGTCGCGTCATACCAAAGACTTTAAAAATGGTACTTGATACCTCCTTGCTTAACACTTTGCATTATAAGGTACGTATCAAGGGTAAAGTGGGGCAATCCAGCGAAAGGAGTAGCGCCCTCCCCTACACCTCGGTGTCGTAGCTATTGAAAAGGGAGCCTTCGGGTCGCCCTCAACTACAGTCACCAACTTACTTACTTACTATATATATATATACATATATGAGTGTGTGTGTGTGTGTATTTAAATATATGTATATGTGTGGGTATGTATCTCCATATACATATATACACATTTTGATGCACACACACACAAATACGTATATATATATATATATGCATTTACGTACACTTATTTTTTTTAATATGAAGTTTAAGATGGGTAAATTGTCTTTTGAATTACGCTGAAAGGAAAATAACGCTGACGTAACATATATTTTATCCGATATTTTAAGATATTTTTACCAAAGTTGCATGAAAATATCTCAAAATACGATTGAATAATTTTATTCAAAGAAATCTGTATTCACTTCAACCAAGGCCTCCCGATGACTTTGATTATTATCCTAGTTTTGTTGTTCTTTTGGTCAAATACACACCAGACATTATATTTAAGGTGTTTGCCAGAAAGGGGGTTAGGCGGTCAGATATTAGGGATGATTTAGTCTCAGAAATTTTCATCTCGGTCCACACCGGATTCTCCTGCTTGTGTAGTATAGCGCAATTTCCTTTTAACAAACGCAGGTTCTTCCAACAGACACCCTCTCGATCCAGTTGGGCTGTACCTCCTCCAGACACTTGACTATGTGTCGAGTCCGAGGCCATGTAGGAAGATGAATGGAGACATGATGTCATCATCGCTATTGACCACCCTAAACACTTTGATTTGTAGTTGGTGTTTGGTTTTTACCAGCACATTGACTTAATGGGTAGATTGTTCGCCAATTGCCCAGGGGACCAGGATTCAATCCCCGGTAGAGTCATACTAAAGACTCAAAAATGGTATTTGACACCTCTTGGCTTAGCACTCAGCATTATAAGGTACGTGTCAAAAGTAAAGTGGAGCAATCCTAGGAAATGAGTTGTTTCTTCCCCTTCACATCGGTGTGGTAGCTATTGGAAAGGGAGCTTTCGAGCCACCTTCAATTATGGTCACCAACTTTACTCACATTTTGTGGGGACAGAGCAAGCCAATGGTTGTTCTGTGAATACATCTGATCCTAGTAGAAAATTATTCTCATCTGAGAAAGCGTATTCGGTTCTAAGTGATGGCTGAGTTTATTGAAAAGCATTGTAGCGCTGTCTTTCTTCTGGTCCTTCATGGTCTGCGATAAAAAATGGTCCGTTTTTATCTATGTGAAATACCAAAGACCTTCATGCACTCCTTATTGCTAAACTCTACCATGCCTATGTCCTTGAATGTTGACCTGATTGACTTGCTGGAATTGTTGTCAGTCATCTCAGCAACAAATTTGGGAGTTCTTATCAGAATGATCTGTGAGTCTTCCGAACTGCCGTTCGTTCATAAAATCCATTAGATTCATTCAGCTCTTTTCGAATCCTCTGCACTATCCACAAATTCATACCCAAACACTGAAAAATCTTCGTTTTAGAGCTTCCAATGTAAATACTATGCAGTTTCCCGTGAGGTTCACCATTTTTCTGATTTCATCTCAGAGAGGACCCTACTGACACAAGATTTCAGTATACTAGAGAAAACCTGAAAGAAAAAGTGTTCGAAAAAAAAAAATGTAGAAACACAAAAATCTAAATACATAGGGATTCCAAAACCGAGTAACCACAAATTTAAACCTATCATAGCAGGTCCATCATGCCCCACCAAAATATTCACCTAACTAATAGATATTCAACTACAACCATTCTTATATAAGATAAAAAGCTACATTTGAAATGACAATCACTTAAAATTAAGATCCATGCTACAAAAAACTGATATCAATACACTCATGGTAACATTTTATGTCACCAAAGTATATATTAATATCCCCCATGAATTAGGAAAGCATGCCTCTCATTTTGAATAGAAAATATCCAGAAACATTACCCAAGGTTTAAGAAGAGCTCTATCACTGATGGTATAGAACTAATCCAAATAATAACTATTTCCGATTCTACAACAAAAATTATAAACCTTAGGACAGCTGTGGGAAGTAAAATTGGACAAACATACGCTACCCAAACCTTAGAGGAAAATCTATATGGAATCATACGTAAAAAATTCAGAAACAGAATTTATTAGATCATAGAAAAGATACCTGGATGGCTGTTTGATATTTTGGAAATGCTTTTGGGGCAACATTAACGATTTACATAATTTACTCCAAAATCTACCCCCTCAGATAAAATTCATCGCAGAACGCAATTTTAAAGAACTACCACTTTTAAACATTCTCATTAAAAATCAAAATGGCCAAATTATCACAGATATTTAGTACAAATCCAGAGACACATAACAATATCTCCATTTCCAAATCCATCACCCCAAAAGCTTGTAGGGAATAGATTAATAAAAAGAATTAAATTGAATTAAAATAATCATTATAATATGCAGGAGCTCTGTCATCTGACAGGAATAGGGGGACGCATGCGCAAAGAAAAGGGATCATCCTGACAAAAGGAGAAATCTCATTCTTTTTCAGCAGTGACCGGCGGAGTGACAACATCTAAATCTCCCTTGTTGCTAGTGGAAGGCCACGTGGCCGCTCTAAAGCGCCACGTTGGCTAACCTTTTACTAGTAGCAACCGTCTCAGTTAACAGTATGCCAAAATATAAAAAAGTATCAAAATGGACCTATCGAACTACAAACTAAAACACTGGACTTGGACAAACTCCCAAAGGCGGCTAACACATCGTTAAAGCTTTATATACCGAATACGTTGTTAAAGCTTAAACTACTGAATAAGGACACATATATACCCAAGAAACGACTAACGCATTTTTAACACCTTGACTGGGGGATACAACCATTTCAATTGTTTTCAGAGAGAATTTCCTCACCCATTGAATGCTTGTTGAACCCAGAAATAAAGGAAAAATATAAAAATATGGTCTTTGTTTCCTATCTGTTACTATCTTCTTTGATATTCAAGAAGTTACACAAACAAGACAACGTGGGGTAAAAATAGAAAAACCTCTTAATGGAGTCAGATAGTAAACGGCAACACAGCTTGCCCAGAAACACCATAAGCTGCATAAAATTAATCATTTACATTCTAGCACGCAGGATCTGCACAATTGTCACTAACACAACCATCTGATAAACCCACCTGGGAGAATTACGTGTAACCTTCCTCTAGAGTGGATATTCTGCAACACTAATAGCTAAGGGATTTTAATTAGTAGAAAAAAAGCAATTGGAGTACTATGAACTCTCTTCTCGAAACGAAAAACCCTTTGCATGTCTCAACATAAAACAAAAACAACATATCTATTCACATAAATAACAAATAACCGAGATCAAATAAAAAACAATGATAGAATTAAAAGTAAACGACTACAAAAAATTATAACGCACACTAACCTCACCTAAATTTTGGGAACACAACAGATGGAGTCTCAAAATGCAAAATAAAAGATGTGGAGTATGAAATAAAATCTTAGAAAGAACATATTATATCTTCGAAAACAACAAGCATAAAAAATAGAAACTTTAGCTACAATTTCAAAAATCTTGCCTAGATAATTAGATGCGTAAACTACAACTAAATTTACATTGGATGCACACAAACACTGAACAATAGAGTCTCTTTACATCAAAGCAACATTAAATTACTAGAAAATAAGAAACTATATGTATCAAAACACTTTTATGTATGCAGCAAAGGAGACTTTAGAATAATGCCAATATAACAGCCCTTGACTACTCATAACTCCAAATAAAAGAAAAAAACTTCGTGATAGATTTAAAGTAACATTAAAAAGTCTAACCAAACACGCACACATTCATCGACTTGCTTAAAAACACATTTATGTATGGGGACAAATACATTCTCAGACGTATTAAATTCACTCAATACCCTTGAAAAAATGTGTTCAAGTGTAAGCATACATAAACGTATATACAGAAATGCGAGCGAGTGCGCACGCGCACAGACACAAACCCAAACACACGCACACACACACACACACACACACACACACACACACACACACACACACACACACACACACACACACACACACACATATATATATATATATATATATATATACATCTACGGACACAAACACATAAAAAAGCGCACAAACCTTTTCAAAGATAAGAGGTAAAACGAAAGGAAAAAACAAAAAAAGATCATTGACAAAACAACCAAAAATCTCCACAGACAATTAACTTCAATGAGAGAAATACAGATATAAATCTGGAATTAAACTAAATCAAAATAATATTTCCTATAAAACAAACTGAACACCCAATCAAATTTCAAACGCCTGACATGGACAGAAATGTCCAAAACACATGAAACGTAAGATATGGAATAATAATAATAATAATTATAATAACAATGATAATAATAATGATAATAAAAACTATTTACCAAATTTGAAACCATTTGTGAACTGATTGATTTTAATATATATATATATATATATATATATATATATATATATATATATATATATATATATATAAACAACGGATGAGAAAAAACACAAAAAAAAATGAAAAAGAAAAAACATGTAAGAATGCTGATGAATGTATGTTTTTGTTCGTCGGTCAACACGGGTGTGTTCATGTGTAGGAGTTCATATGATAACACTGCTAATTGGTTTGTTTGAATTTATATATACAATAAAAAGGTGGTTAACGAGGTAAACGGGAAAGTTAACTAACATATTGATCTCAAAAATTGATTTTAATGAATATTTACTTGGCATTATTGATTTCTAATTGTTTGGTTTTATTTTCATGAATACGAGCAAAAATCCAATGGATAAATCTTAGCAGAAATCCATTAACAAAAGTAACGAACTAACTAAATAACTAAATAAAATAATTCTAATTTTAAGTAGTTTAACAAGGAAAATTTAACACTGAAGGATAAATTGAATAGTGAGGGTTCAAGCATAAAAAATAGAAACTTTAGCTACAATTTCAAAAATCTTGCCTAGATAATTAGATGTGTAAACTACAACTAACTATTCCATTCTTTCACGCCTCTGTTTCAAATAAGCTTGACGTTATTCTACATTATATTAGATACTATTTTCATTGAATTAATCTTTTGTTGCTTTGTCCATTCCAATTATTTCTTTAATAATTGCACATATATACTACAAAAAACAACAACAATATAAACTGATATATAAAAAAATATTAATAAATCTATCATTGAAAAGATGTAAACAAATTATGCTTTTAAGTAGCAAGTTTAAAACATTTACACACACACACACACACACACACACACACACACACACACACACACACACACATTAAAACATTGAAAAAGAATTAAGCAAGTTTTTTTTCTGGTTTTTCATTTAGTTAAATTAGATTTAGACTATTTAGCCAAGAAAGCCAAGGTCAGGATCAGAACAGAACCTCTTTCGACTGTACAATTTGTAGTTATATAAATGTTAATTAAAAAGATTAAATTTATTACGATATTTATTTATTTAAATGCTTAATAGATTGATTAAAAATAAACTAATAAAAAATGAAAGTAAATCTATTAACCAATAAGCAATGCTTTCACTTCTTACACATACGTTTTTCTTTGTTTGAGATCTGGTATTTTGCTATGATTATTAACTTTACGAAATTTATCCAATAGATAAACCAATGAAATAACAAACGGTAACCAAATGTTCGCTCAGTTCAGTTTTTTTCTCTTGATTTTGTGATATAAATTTGATTTTTAGAATAAAATCGTTGGTAATGAAGAAAACTTTATCATCATGTCATTGTTTAAAAAATAAATAAAATGAATGAATGCAAATTTATTCTATTTGTTTATTTAATCATCATTATTTTATCTAATCAAATTGATTAATTAAAAAATATCTATTGTGAAGACGTGTTTTCTGTATTAAAAAAAAACTTAACGGAGAAAATTTCCTTTTACAAAATAAAATTTGAATAAAAGCAGACGATAACTTGGGGGAAAGATGCTCCAAGAGTGGAAAAGTAAAAAAGTTTCTCTGAAAGCGAATCGCAAAAAAAGAAAGTTTCCCTGGAGTGGATAAAAAAGACTATTATTTTTGGTGAAGAGACGTTTTTTTCAGAAAAAAAATATTGTAAGTTTAGATTACTTTTTAAATTTTGATTTTATTCAACAAAAATGTTCTCATTCAAGTTAGTCTCATTTTATTTCATCATTGGCTCTTTTTTTAATAAAAGAAAACGGTAAACAGAAACGAAACAGAATGGTGGAATAGTTTCCAGGACCAGACACTTTTTTCTGCTTTTACGTTTATTGTTTATTAATTTATTTTTAAATTAAAATCTGTTTTAATGGGTATTTTCTTAACAGAGATTAGATACCTGTAGCTTATTTATTTTCGTCAGTCTTTTTAATTTAATATATTTTATTATGTTAAAACTTGAATACGTACGCCAGAGGACACATATTTTTACTAGTATATATAAGTTTTTACATTTATAATGATAACATCTGACAGACATACATAAACAACGAATGAGGAAAAAAAAACATCGAGGAATAAATTTTGAATCTTTAATAACGGCAAAGAGTACAATTTTTTAAATTTTTTTTTTATCGTGTAGATTCATATATATCGTATACAAATGTATATAAGTGTTTTGCAGCCGTAAACTTGCCCTAATCAACTATACTTACCCTCTGTGTCCGTTGTAGTTTCTATGGAAACAAATAGAAATCATTACTTTTGGTGACTCCAACATATTTGTTTCTGGAGTGCTGAATAATTTTTTCATTTATCTTAATGCTTTCATTTCATATTTTTGTGATATTTTTTTAAATCGTCGCTTCAATATTTTCCGGCGATTTTTTAAAAAATAGTTTGTTTGTTTTTTACTTTATTAAAAAAAAGTTCTCGACCAATATAAATTAATCGTTTATTTTGTTGTTTGTGCATGTTATAAGGTTCGATTATGAATACATTTGCATATTTAAGATGTTACTGCATATATTTGCATAGTTTGAAAAAAAAAAGTATATTTATTTCCCCCTACTTATTTTAAAATGTCTTTGCCTCTCGGGTTAGAAATTTGCTTTTATAGAGAATGCGTGGGTCAACATTTTTAAGCTGTTTCTTTTTTTATCTATTTTTTCAAATGCCCATGGGTAAAATCTTTTGGAATTTCTGAATCAAAGAATTGTTCAGCGAAGTCGGTGAGGTTTAGAATATGCCGATTGTAACCCAGCAAACCAGTAAGATACCCTGAAAAGATATGTCCTGGGTTATGACACTATATGACGTCAGGTGGTGAGGCTCCATTCCTAAAGATCTGAAAAGTGAGAAGTAACCCTTCATTGCAATCAATCCTGAATCCTATGTGACCTGGAATGGTAGTACATATTAGGGTTCTATGTAGGAGTTAAATTGACTTTTAAAGATTGTTAGTATTGAATAGGAATATATAAAACCATATAACTGTATGCAAACAAATTGTTATTTAACCCCCTGCAAGTTTTTACACCTGATTTAACTCATTGTATTTCAGTAGAGAATGGTTGACAGCAAGTCTCATCGGTTCTCCAAGACTCTTCTAAGTATCCAAGCCGATTTTAAGAGGAGTGTTGTCTGGATGGTTTCAATTCTTCCTCTAATCTCCAGTGCATCCGGTTTCTTTTCCAGTTTCTTGGGAATTGTTCCAAGGACTCCAACTATGATTGATATCTCTGTCACATTCAGGTTCGACAACTTTTTAGGCTATCGGTCATATGGAAGTCAGACCTGACCGATAAAATGAAGCGCAGTTTCTTTCAAGCAGCGGTGGTGTCGATACTGCTATATGGATGCACTACAAGGACGGCAACTACACAAGAATGCGGCAAGCAATATTGAACAAGTCCTGGAGGCAGCACTCCCACAAAGCAGCCACCTACTACCCATCACGAAAACTATCAAAATTAGACGAACCAGACATGCGGGACACTGCTGGAGAAGTAGGCACGAATTCTGGTGGACCCCATCACATGGACGAGCAAAGGCAGGACGACCAGCTAGAACCTACATACAGCAGCTCCGTGCCGATACGGGATGTAGCCCTGAAAATCTGCCGGAAGCAATGAACTATAAAGAAGGGTGGCAAGAAAGGGTCTGATAGCGTGACAAGATGCTGATGATGATGATGATGAAAAGAATTCTTGAAACTATGCAAATAATTCTTTAGAATAGTTCTTCGAAGATTTATCTATCTACATCATTGTGCCGATGGCACGGATTCCCCTGACTCTCTCTCGCTATCCGTCCCTATCATGCTTCACTCCTGACAGGTCCGCTAGACTGCATCCAGTAAGAGCACAAGAATGCTGCGTGATGTTTTGAGCAAATCCTAGTAGCAGAATCCTAAGAACAACATCTGTACAGACACTTAACTCCCATCTTACAAACCGTCTTTGCTGGTCAGCAACACTTATGTTTCCATGCGTAGGAGTCCATAGAAGAACATCGCTCATGAGTTCGCCGTTACTTCACAAGCAGAACCGATCATGTCTTGTTCGTCTTACTTGGATGGTTTGTGAAATGGGAAGTAAGTGGCCGTATAATTGTCGATTTTTAGGGTGCTGCCTCCAGGGTTTGTTCAAAACAGCAGGAAGCATTCTTTTTGAAGTTTTCATCAAGCTTTTTCTCATTTCTTTTTTAGAGTTCACCGGGTGCAACCATACAGAGGTACCAACATAGTTACCGCGTGGAAAACCATGTTTTATTTAATCAGAGATCAGATATTCAGTTGATGAGATATTGCTACCGAGGGATAAAAACTGGTCAATCAATTTTAAGTGGACATTGCTCCTTCTTGTTTAAAACACATCAAGTCTATTTTATATGCGTTCAAATGGAGATCAGTGCTGCTTGCTGCATGTTCCTGGCTATGCAGCAAAGATTCCGCTTAGTCAGGTGTATTTGTGAGTTGTGCTAGATCATCTATGTAGTCTGCATCAGTAATAGTTTCTGCAGGATATCGTCTGTTTCTTGTCTTTTTTAATATGAAACTAAAACGGCTGGAGAAGAAGCTAGACGGCAATTACACAAGAATGCTGCGAGCAATCTTGAACAAGTCCTGGCGGCAACACCCCACAAGACACCAACTGTACTGCCACCTGCCTCCTATCACGAAAACTATTCAAGTTAGACGAACCAGACATGCTGGACACTGATGGAGAAGCAGGGACGAACTCATAAGTGATGTACTCTTATGGACCCCCACACATGGCCGTGCAAAAGCAGGACGACCAGCACGAACATACATTCAGCAACTATGTGAGGATACGGGATATTGTCCAGAAGACCTGCCAGAGGCGATGAACGATAGGGAAAAGTGGCGAGAGAAGGTTAGGGATATCCGTGCTACCAGCACGACATGATGATGATTTTCTTTTATTAGATCTATTGACATTCATAGTATCTAATCTAAGTAGATTATAAACATATATTAGACAAACAAATCTTCTTGAAAGATTTCAGTGTCAATGTCAAAGAAGTCAGTATCACCATCTGGTGAGCGAACCATTGCTTTCATGTTTTTGTAAAGCATCATTATAGCTCTAACGGTTTCTTTGGGGAGACCTTATACTAATAGCATATTGCTCCATCTTTCCTTTGTGTATGGAATAAAATGCTTTGGAAGAATCAACAAACAATAGTTCTGCTTCAAGATTATTCACACGTTCTCCTTTGATGAATTGACAGATAGTTACAATCCCTGATGTTGTGGATCGATTTTTCCGAAAGCCGTTCTGATTTTTTCCTCGGAATTTTTTTAACTTCCGGTCGGATATCATTATAAGCCTTAGCAGCTGTAGGACTAAGAATAATACATTTATGGTTCTTAGTACTTCTGAGGTCACCTTTCTATTGTTTTGTTATGAGACAGCATTGCAAAATCGAAGAAATATGTCTTTAAATTTCTTTGTCTTTCCTACTTGAGAAGGTTGAGACCAACAGCTTTTTTACTTCCATTTTTTTTTTCTGTACTGCGTCAAATTCTACCTCCGTAAACTGTCCAAATTTGTTGTTTAGTTGCCCAATAATCATTTCTTTATTAGGTTTATCGGGTATTTCGGGTGGGTTTTGAAACATATTCTTGAAATATTTTTTTCTTTTCTGAAGTATTTCTTCTTGGCTGGCAGATTAAAATCTTGCTTTCGATGTGCTTTTCCTTCCCCTTATTTCATATCTTGTCTGCAGTAGTAATCGTGATTCTCTCTTCAACCAAATTTCTGATTTTATTTATTTGTCCTTGTATTTAAGTGTTCTTTTTTATAAGTGTTAATTCTCTAAGGGTTTTCTTAAGTTTCTGCGCATTAGGGTTTGTTGGGTGTCTTTTTTTTCTTAGTAAGGATGGTTTTTCAAGTGATTTAATTTTCCTCAAACTGCTATTGGTTCCCAGGAAGCCTTATATTTAGCTCTTGATTTGGATGCTACGTATGTGACAGCTGCTTCTAAGTGGGCAGTATCAAAGTTTTCATATCCGTCACTCGGGGTATATTTTTTAGATGTCTCCTGAATATTATCAAACTTGTTTCTTACAGTTAGAGTATATCGATTGTATATGTCACAGTCACCTGTTTTCTTATTTCTGTGTAGATTCATTGAATCGTTGCTGAAACGATTTTATGATCGGACGATACACCTTCAAAGGAATGGCATGCTTCACAGTTCAAAGCGCTTTTTAACTACTTTTGTTTATAAATATATAACCTTGCTGTATTTTGGGGTTATTTGTGTAAGTGTAAGTTCATAGTTATTCCTTCCTTTTTTTGAACTTTTTTGTTCAAGCATACATGCCTGTTCTCTCTCTCTCGAGAAAAAAAACTACTAGATATTCATCATTTCTTTTTGGCGAGTTTCGTAAACAGAATTTATTTTCGTTTTTGCCAAAATTAACATTCACGTATCCATCGATGATCAGATTGTTATTTTTGAGAATGTGTCGGATAAGGGATGATAACTTGTTGTAGAAGGTGGTGATGTCTGTTTCATCATAGGTATTAGTTCGGACTATAACATCAAACGATAGTTGTGCTGGGGTCTCCATCAAATGTAGCACATATCATTATCGGTTTGATTTTCTCTATGCTATTTAGTGATTTTAAAGCAAGACGACTGAGAAAAATCCCCGAATCTCTATAGGTCCTATTGACAGAATTTTTCTTTGTAGATGCCGACACAAATGCCCCTCTTACTGGGATCAGGGTATTTTATACACTCATACACACACACACACACACACACACACATATAATACTAATATACACATAAATATATATATGAATATATGTATATACATATCTGCACACACACACACACACACACACACACATATATATATATATATATATCGACCAATAATAGCTCTGTGCTGACATGGAATGTAGTCTGGAAGACCTGCCGGAAGTGATGGATGATAGAGACGAATGGAGAGAGAGAGAGAGAGAGAGAGAGAGAGAGAGAGAGAGAGAGAGAGAGAGGGAGAGAGAGAGAGAGTCAGAGAAATCCGACCAAGTAGCGCGACTTGATGATATATATATATATATATATATAAAGATGAACAAAACTGATAACACAAATAGGAATATTTCTTTAGTGTTATTTTTTTTTTTTTATTGTTTTCAATTAGTATCGAACTTGGGTGATCGGCAGGATAAAAGTCTTAGTGTAGAAAATGACTGATTTTAATGGCATGTCAATCCGTAGAGAATTATTTTATTCCTAGATAGGACTCTAACAGATACTACCACTCAAGATCAGAGCAGTTTAGGATAAATGGCAATGAAGGGTTCCTCCACACACCATCAGATGCATTTTGTAACGGGGGGTCTTACTTCTTTGTAGAGGATACAGTCAGTGTTTCCTAAGCTCCACCGATAAAGCAATTTGTGAATAAGCTTTTTTAGAAAGATTATAAAATATTTTTTAAACGAGTTGATATGCTGTTAGAAAAGCGACGAAAAATGAACTGGTGACATAGCATATTTATTCCTTCAATGAAAATTATTTCCCGTATCCAAGAGTCTTCAACTGACCTTTCATATTATTTCCAGTAGAACTCTGACACTGAGCTCTCAATTTGGTTCGAACATTAAGCTAGAGAAAGAAATATTTTAAATTTGTTGTGATTGTTTGGTCAGTCACTTGATTATTTAGGTATTTCTACCATTCCATATCTGTCCATAATGATTAATATCTGTCCAGCAATGATTTTTGGATCGTTTAGCTTGATGTTTAAGCCATTTGGGATAAGTGTTTGGAGACGCTTTTTTCCATTTGTTTGAATGTTTCTGTTATCGTCATGATATTGTCAAATGTTATCTTTTTCGATCTATAATTTTCTTTCTATAATGATAATCTTTGTATCCTTATTAAAATCGTGACCATTTAAGCGGGAACGTTGTTCTACAAGTATTAATTAGTTGTAATTCATAGATTTGATTCAGTGTTTGTATTCTTTTAGTTTAAAGTAAAATCTCCATTCTGACTTTCTTATGTATTGTTATTTGCAAAATATGCTGTTCAGTGAGAAAAATTAAATTTTGCTTCTGCATTTTGATTCGTCGTCTTAAGCTTTTTTTTTAAGTTGTGAAATTAGAGAATGATTTAGTAGATTTGCGGTGGTTGCAACATAGTTTGTTCTTAATATTACATGGATGGCTAAATTTAGTGAATTTTATGAAGGACTTCTTGTGAATTTACTGCATTATTTAGTATTTTGTTGTTACCTATCATTTATCTGAGGTTGGGCTTTAATTTCAAAATGTCCAAATGGTTCTTTATTACACACATTCTCTCTCTCTCTCTCTCTCTCTCTCGCTCTCTCTCTCTCTCGCTCTCTCACACACACACATACACACATATGTATATATATTGTGTGTGATTATAACAACTGAGACTAAGTCATTCAAGTTTTTAAAAATTTAAACTTGAAGTTTCATGTAAAGACGTGTGCACAGCTGATTAACTTATATAAAAAAATGATTATATTCTGACAATTATATAAGTCACTACCAATTTTTTGTACTTTTTTATCTGCTGTTTTGGGTGAAACACAAGACTGTGATTGTGTAGTACCCTCCATATTCAATTGGCACAGCTCCGGGCAACTTTTCCCTGCTTTCTAAACTAAAGATTCATTTCAAAATCAAGTTCTAGGAATGTGGAATAAATTAAAAAAAGAAGATGGCGCAATTTCAAACAATATAAAGAAAGGAGTTTTGGAGGCGCTTCGACTCTTAAGGATTAGTATGCTGAATCCCACAAGGACTATTTTGAAAAAAAAAAAGATCCATTCCTTGTTCATGTTTGGTTTGGTAAATACAGCTTCAGTATCGATATTTTTTAACATTTCCAGTATCTACGACACGACCTGTAAAATTGCTAGTTTCTCGTTGTAACGATGCTTCTATTAAATTCGTGAAAGTCTATTTAACAATTTTAAAAAATTACGTTCAGTGCTAAATCAAAACCCTACAAAGTTACCATTCATTTGCAAATCTGACTAGAAATTGCTTTATTCTCTAATTTAGAGCATTTTAAGCAGATTACGAAGTCGGTTTTGCTGACTGACGATTACATAACAGCGAGATTTTCGCAATACACTTGAAATGAGATAATATGGCATTTTCCACTCCAATTGGCAAGTGAATGATACTTCTGACGAGTACGCTGTAGAATTCTCGATATAATAGTGATTAACTATGAAATATTAAATAGATTTTTTCATTCCTGGAATAGAAGCATTGATATTATCGTGAGCTGCTAACAAGAAAGCAATGGAATCACGGGTTGTCTAGAGTGTGCGTATGTGTGTGTAGTTTGTTGGTTAGTTGTTTAGGCTTCATGGCATATCAACCTTTGTAGATTATTTAATGCGAAATCTATTTTTTTACACAAATAAACAGTTTTATTTCAAACAATTCAGTTTAGCATAAGTACACAGTTCAATTGTCAAAAATATTTCTATTTCAAGCTATTTAATTTAGTCAAACAGTTCTATTTCGAAAAATTCAGTTTAGTATAACTAGTTTTTGTTTACCCTCAGTTAAATGTAAAAAAAAAGTTCTATCTCGAACAATTTAATTTAGCTTAAGTACAGTTTCAGTGTCAAAAACATTCCTATTTCAGGCAATTCAGTTTGGCATAAGTACGCAGTTTAGTTCTATTTAACACATAGATAGGGCCCCATCAGGTGCTACCACTCCGGGACAGAGTAGACCTGGGAGCGATGGCGATGAAGGGGTACTTCGCATTCCCCAAAGGTCTAGCATCACTGGTTTCTGGTTTCTTTGTTTAATGGCATATCAACCTTTGTAGGTTATTTAATGCCAAAGCTATTCTCCTAGAAGAACAGTAGTGGTACTATTTAACCCATAGCTGGGAGGATAAGGGGGGTTCATACCTTTCCCAAGGGTATTTGCCCGAAAGTGAATGTAATAGTGCGACTGGAGTACGAACTCGCGTTCTACGATTCCGCAGTCCATCGCTTTAACCAGTACACCACGAGGACACCCCCTGTAGTATCACTGGAAGTTCACCATCAGATTGTTTAGTGTTATATCTAGGAAATTCGTTGGTGGGGTCTTACCCCTCTGCAAAGATGCAGTCGTTGTATTCTACAGCCCCAACCGACTGGGCAAGTGTGTGTGCGTTACAGTATTTCAGTGTATGTAGTTATTTACAAGACTAAGCTAAGTTGTGGCATTGGGCCAGATATACGAGACACCCAGTAGATATTGAACTCACGAGTAATTATCTCCATGAAATATCACGCACACATATATGTATACATATATACAAGGAACAAAGATATTATGAATTCAGCAATACACCCAGTTACGTAGCGCCACCTATTTACATATGTATGTTTCTTATCCCCCCTTGATGCTTATTACAATCCCATCTGATTCAATTAGATCTTAAATCAAATAAGGAAATTTCGTCGCTGATTTGATCATACGTGTCCAACCAGGGGCAACGTCTGCGACGACAATAAACTTGTCCTTGGTCGTCATCTGCCAGCATCAGTCAGGCGAAGTATTGCCATCTTCTGATTCGATTAAGCCATGTCAATGGGTGGCCCTTCATCGATGATGTCTGCAACTGGTTGAGGATGTGGGTACATGGAGTAGATGATGTCGGGTAGTGCTGCTCCATTGGACAAACAGCCCCATTAGTCATGTTTGGCCGACCCATAAACAAGTGATTAATGTGCTGAGAAAAACAAAAATTGTATATTAGTATCTGAACATTAAGTATTCTTCAATGTGTATGTGTGATATATATATATATATATATATATATATATAGTGTGTGTGTGTATATATATATATATATATATAGGTGCTTATGTGTTATATGTATATGTGTATACGTATGGTGATATATATGCGTGTTTAATATATACATATATAAGTGAGTGTAAATATATGTATGTGCGTATGCATGTATGTAATAAATATATTTCATATGTCTGTGCAATTAATACATATCTATATCCATCTATTTATTTCTCCTTCTCTCTCTCTCTCTCTCTCTATATATATATATATATATATATATATATATATATATATATATGGTGTGTGTTTATGTTATTAATGTGTGTGATACTTTGATATATAATATGTATGCGTAATATATTTGTAAAATATATGTCTTTCTTATATGTGAGTGTGCGTGTATGTGCGGGAGAAATCCAAAAAGTAAGGTAGAAAATGTGCTAGTCCAACATGTTCATGACCAATCAAACTTTGTATATATAATACCAGCACTACTACGCTACTCGTCACGTAGTCTCTATCGACCAAAGAGCAACTTGTCTCCAAAGAGGGGGCAATAATGTCCGCGTTGAAGCTAGCATTCATATGTGTGTGTGTACGTTATGTGCCCGTGATTTCATTCAGGATATCGATTGTTGAACTTTTCAGATGGATTTTAAGACGACTATGGTAAAATATCTGTTGTTTGATATGCGTTGTTTCGTCTTCATAAGCATAGCTTTCAGCATTTCAGGTCCTTTTTGCATTTGTTACAATCTAGAAATTTTGTCATTTTGTTATTAAGCGCTAACAGTCCAATATTAGGAGTGCTATGGTCTAGTGATCACACACACACACACACACACACACACCCACACACACACACACACACACACACACCCACACACACACACACACACTCATATATATATATATATATATATATATATATATATATATATATAAAGCTTGAATTTAATAGTAATGTATAGGCGTTTCAACAGAATGCGAAATTTATTATAAACATCTCAATATATTAATAGATCCCATCTAGGACAGATGGATACAAAAGACATAAATTAATATACAGTTTGCTACATTGACAGATAGTTGTCTTTGAACCTCTTTCTGTCACTGTCTCTCTTTTGCTTTATCATTCTCTCCTTCTATAAGTGTATATGTTTATCTGTAATTTTGTGTACGCACTATATATATTGATGTATTTATTACACATACTCACAGATGATCTGCTTTATGAGGGGCAACTGCGTCCATTTGGATATTGCTGTACGTCTCAAGAACTGCGGTGTCGATTGAGCAAAGGTCTAGAGAAGGTCAGTTGGTCAAATAACGACTACAGAAAAAAGAACGCAGTGATCTTTGACATTCGCCGTTGGATTTAGAAGTGTTCACGACTGGGACATTAGAGATATGATGTTCAAATCAAATCAGTTATCCTGCTCTTGATTAGGACAACTTCAATGGCTTAACAACACTTTTAGTTGCTTATCAGGCCCCGCATTAAGGATATTACACATTAATTATTTATCCGAGTTTTGTTGAATATTTTACCTTTCATTATTCATTGAAGAACGGATAACAGTTCATTTGCAGTTTTTAAACGGAGATCTAACGACCACCGGATTTTTTTTAAAACAGCTCAGCTTTATTAAGAAAAAGAAATAAAATGAGTCCGGGAATAAAATCGTACGACCGTCTTCAGTGATTACAATTTCTCTCAACTCGACCATAGGCCGTTGTATGTAACACTTAGCTGGTCAGCTTATGTGAGTTGATTCTGACTCTGGTTTCTCACATTAACTCTTCTTGAACACTATTCGTTACTATCCTGGGTCGCAACTCATCTGTTTAACTCCTGACTGCTTTCTTGAATATATGGGGTCCTAGCTTCCGGTAAAAAAAAACCCCGCTATTTCTGCTTGGATCCCTCTCCAGAACTAAAGTACAAGATATGTCGCCCCAATGGTAATAATAGTAAACATCTTTATTTAAAGATCACTTTACAAAAATCTAGTCATTTTAAGAGCGTGGTCTTAGAGAGAGGGAGAGAGAGAGAGAGGGAGAGAGAGAGAGAGAGAAAGAGAGAGAGGAAAAAGAAACTGGAAAAAATAGGCGCTGTCTATAGTAAGTTTTGAATTTTTTATCAAAGGGCAAGTAAAGCAGAACAATAAATCTTACACTTAGTTGTATATGTTTTCTAGCAGAGCTGCTTGAATTTTCCTGGGATAAAGCTTTAGAGAAGTAACAATAAACCTTAAAACAATGCTTATAGGCATGCAAACTAACCTGATCTTTCTTCATGGGTAATGATCATTAAAAAGGTGTATAAATTTATTTTTTTTTTTAATTATAAAACACTAGCCTTTTTCTTTGTCTAAACTCAGATAATGACAAATGATGAATGAATTACGGTATTTAACGGCATATAAGGCGCAATTTTTTTTTTTTTTTTTACTAAAGATATCTTTTGAAATTCCCCAGCGTCTTCTATGATATATGTAAGTTTAAAATTCGCGATAGTCGGGCGAAATTAACTACTAGGCAACTCCTATTAGCTTAGACTTTAGAGTAACTTTCATGTACCAATTGTCATTATTTAAAAGGCTATTATGCTGATTAAAACTGTTGTCATAGATAATATTCATTATATTAATTTCATCACGTTTGATATAAGTACTTTGTTTTCTTTCTTGATTTCCCTGCTGAAATTGGAGTGCGTCTTATACGCTTGTGTGTCTTATATGCTGTCAAATACGGTAACTATTACAAAAAGTATTTAATAAGATCATTATTTTATGGGCCTTACTTAAACTTTTTAAATGAATATTTAGGTTTGTTAGATTATCGAAATATAGTTAAAAGAATTAATAAATATGTCTACTTTTTATCACCACACGGGCCATTGGCTTAATGGGTAGTGTTCGCCAATGGTCTGGGAAACCAGGGTTTAACACTAGGTCGAATCATACCAAAGACTCAAATTATAGTACTTGATACCGCCTTGCTGAACACTCAGCATTATAAGATATGGATCAAAAGTAAAGTGGTGCAATCCAGAGGATGGAGTAGCGCCCTCCCCAATACCTTGGTGTAGTAGCTATTGAAAAGGGAGCCTCCCGGTCATCCTCGACTGCGGTCGCCAACTTTACTTTCTTACTTTTATCTCCAAGCCGATCTTAAAAATTTGAGATCCTTGCCATTTACAGGTGAGGAAATAGCTTTATTTGAATAATAAAGAAGTTTTGTCCAAACCCTATAAAAGAAAAAATCGTTCAGAGCATTTCGTGTGGTGTAATACAAGGGACGGCAGAAATACGACCCCATACTTTCACCTGTGGAGTGCGAGTGAACTTAAGCAAGGACTATGGTAGCTTCCTTTAGATAATGTCTTAACATCTTTTTTCAGTTACGATCATGGCTTGGACCGGTGCACACAGTACATTTGCTGTTGAAACGATTTTAAGATTGTTGAATCTCATTCCTGCTCATTTTATGTTACAGTGGAATGATATTCCGGACAGAATTTTCAACCCATAGCAGTACTGACTATCGATTTTGTCTTAAAAACGTTTCAATAGTAAACATATAGTGATCATCAATCCAAGCTATGATCGTAACTGATCGTATATGGGAAAAATGATATGATATGACAGAGCTATCATTGCCATTTGTCTAGGTTCACTTGCATCTCATATGAGACAGTTTAAAAGGTGAAAGGTATTTTTAGTGCACCTTGTCTTTAACAGTCTAGGGAGTTCGTTTCTTACTGGCAACCTCATACTTATACAGGTGCCCGTGGTGTAGTAGTTATCGCCGTAGGAAATGAACACGGCGATACGAGTTCAAATCCTGGACGAGACTGATTGCATTTCACATAGCACTAATACCCTTGGGAAAGGTATGAATCCAATAATTCTCCCTCCAGCTATGGGTAAATAGTAGGACACACTAGGTTCTTCAGCCATGGTTAGGCAACTAGTCTAGGAGAAGGAAAAACTCTGAATTGAAACCTGTTAAACTCCGCTTAAAAATTGACCTTGAGTCATATCCTGCCCGAGCGGAGGGGTTGGGTAAATAGTACCTCATACTTATACACCCTGTCTGTTGGACTTTGAATATGCTGTCTGTATCCCCTGCAGAGGTTTAAGACCTTCCCCAAAAGAAGTTTCTTTGGTATGATAATAAGCTGCATCTGATGATGAGGTTTCAGTTCTGGAACCCTGGGGAGTGTAGAATATCCCTTTATTGCTATTACTCCTTGGTCTATTCTGACCCGGTGTGATATCCTATAACTGCGTGCAAAAATCTCTTAAAAAGCAATTACGCAAAAAATGTAAATATATATACGTCCCTGAGTTATGGGCATAAAATAACCCGAAATGGGTTGACATGCCGTTAAGACTATTCACTAGATCATACTTCTAGTCTTGCCTTAAACTAAACCAAGCTCAGCAAATAACAACAAAACATTCACAAAGATTACACAAACGAATACTTAAATGGAGTGGGGGTAAGCATACAAACATATATTGTCACCATGTATTTTTTAAGCTGATTCTGTAAAATAATTATCCATATTAAGCAAGAACTGCTACGTTGTCCAAGACTTAAAAAATCATGGTGCTAGATATAAATTAGTAATACCATAAGAATAATTACCTGATTTAAGCAGCAATTATTCTAATATTACAACAGTTTACATATGTGAACACACACAGCCAAACATCCAACCAAATTTATATATAGTGATTTGAGACAATGGCCAAATACTTTTCTTTTTACGACCTTCCCCAGATTTATTGTTTGCAGTAACTTCATTCGTTTCATTCTTTGATTTACAGACATCGTCTCAGACATGTTATAAAAATAGATCTCTGTGAGATGATCTGATTGGCAGCAGTGTCCAATCGTGTATAAGCTGCACATCAAAGAGAACTGTGTGCATTTCTCACTTATCGGCTTGCAACAAAATAACCACCAAGTATATGTTGTCGGTCTCGACACAAACTAGTCATTTATTATTTAAAGAAAAATGCCTACCTAGGGCAATGGTGCCTTAGTATTCTTTAAACCGTGAATTTCCCTTTTTCAAACAGTTTGCAATGTGTTTTTTCAGGATCATCATCAGCTGTTTTATATTGAATAAATCGTAATTGTATTCTAATTTTCATTGTGTCGTTCTTCATAGGTAAATTACTGACAAATGTTTCTCTAAGAAAATATAATCTTTTTTTCAAATGATAGGTTCACTGTTTTTTTCTATTATGCGTATCGTCAAAAAGAATAAAATTAACATCTGGTGATGAGTCTTCTTTTTTGGAATTCTGGATAATATGGAGTAACCACTTCATTGCAGATTTACTCTAATACCGGGGAGCCACATTGATGAATCAAATCGATCCGTTTGTGACAATGTGTAAAAAGACTTTGGACAACATTTGAACACTGGCTCTTAAAACATTGACATTTAAATAGAGTATGACGTCTGTTCCCGTTTAAAATGATTGTCAAAATATATTTTGTTTTGCATATAAATAGAGACTATATTTACTGAACTAATTCCGGCACAAGTTGACATGCCATAAAACCAACCAGACATGAGTGAAATTAAAATATAAACATGGAGACGTTAAAAAATTTACAAGTCTAGAATACAATGAAACTAATTTTTATTTTTTCATGTTGGTAGCCAGCCCTGATTAAAAATTTACTGATAAGTACTGACCCAGAATGCATTAGAATTAAATTTTGCCAACTTTTGAATAAAAAAGTGACAGAAAAATTAGGCAAATTTACTCGGCTTATAGATAACGTTCTCTCTCAGGCAGAAGTTTTAGACAGTACAAGGCATTTTGGATACCCGAAAGACTGGATCTGAGGGGGAATCCCTATGTCTTAATGATTAAAGTGCTGGACTGTAGAAATCGAGTTTGAACTCCGGTCGCGCTATTACGTTCACTAGGGAAAGGTAAAATAGTACCACTATTGTTACAGGATAGCTTCAGCATAAAATAACCCGCAAAGGTTGACATGTCATTAAACAAAGAAATCGAAACCAAGTAGATGAACTACATTGTAGCGTAGTCACCGATGACAACTATATAAGTGATGGCTAACCGGATGGGGGAAAAAGAAACACAAAGACGCAATTCGTCTTGTTAGGATCTCTGTTGCTTTATTCTCTCCATTCAGCTTCTGAGGCCGTGGAAAACAGAAACGTGCGGAAATGTTTCTTTATTTAATCTGAAACTCACTCTTCTCATATCTTTAATTTGTTTCCGTTCATACAAACGTTAAATCCTCGTACCCCTGCCACCCAATTAGCGTGAGGGAATATAGAAATTCTTCGTCTTATACTGGAGTTCACATAATATTCACAACTCCACTTTCGCCTAACGTTGGTGATATTGTCTGTCCCCGCCCTCTACCACTAGAATGGTCGATCTGATGGCCTTGTGACCTTGCTCAGTACTGGTTAACTACTATTTTCATTCGTGGATGCTGAATCAAGTATTTCTTGTTGTATCTAACCCACTGGAAAAGATGTTGAACTTTGTTATCTGGTCTTCTAATCGTGTGCTGGCTTATATATTCACACCCCACTACCATTCGCATAAAAAGTTACATCATTTTGGTCAACCGTTCCCTCATCGAACAGAAAAAATTCGAAAAATGATAAGACTTTCCTCAAATCTGATCGGTGATTGGTGCTGAGAATTTATTGGTGATGAATTAATATTACTCAGCTGATAATTTATTTTTTAAAATCTGGATTAAGTATTAAAATCTCTCATTTCTTTCTAGACACATTCTATAAACGAGTTTTTGGCAAAAGAATAATCCGATGTTATAACAACCACCTTACTTCCCTGTGACTATTTTTTGTTTACTTGTAGTTTAGAAACTGTTGAGAATTTGCAATAGATCTTGAGGAACCAATTAAGGACTTTCGGCACTGTTTCCAGTAGTGGGAAATGTCTTTGTCAGTATGTAGCTTTCCAAAGTAGACCTTAAAGTAGATTATTATTTTTTCTTTGTGAGTTTTTCACACCAATTTTAACTGGTGTTTTTCGCTGGAATCTGAGTGACAGCAAGTGTCATCCTATCTCCTGGACTCTTCTCAGTATTCTAGCCGATTTTAACATTGCCATGGTTTGGATGTTTCCGATTCTTTCTCTGATCTCTAATCTCGTCAGTATCGGCCAATTAAGACCGTACTAAGCACGCTAACTACAATTGGTATCAACATCACGTTCATATTCTACAGCTTTTTCAGCTTGCTGGCAAAATCTATCAATTTGCCAAAATTTTAGCTTTCTTTTATTTTCACTCTTTGGTCCGTAGGGACGACAAAATCCACTAAATGATCAATTTTTTCTTGTTAATTGAAGACTTGTTCAAGTCTTCTAGTTGGCCATTGGGACGGCAAAATCCACTAAATGATCAATTTTTTCTTCTTAATTGAAGATTTGTTCAAGTCTTCTAGTTGGCCATAGGGACGGCAAAATCCACTAAATGATCAATTTTTTCTTGTTAATTGAAGACTTGTTCAAGTCTTCTAGTTGGCCATTGGGACGGCAAAATCCACTAAATGATCAATTTTTTCTTCTTAATTGAAGATTTGTTCAAGTCTTCTAGTTGGCCATAGGGACGGCAAAATCCACTAAATGATCAATTTTTTCTTGTTAATTGAAGACTTGCTCAAGTCTTCTGGATGGCGTTAGGTGATCCGTTTGTATCTCAGTAACATAATTTAATGGCTCTTATTTTCTTGGAGAGATTCTTTTTTGTGCATATGCCATTTGTCAGTATAATCTCTTGCTCGGTTCCCAGTCGATTATCTTTCCACCCAGTCATAACTACTCTTGCATTTCTTTTGTGTCCGTTTGCTGCATTCATTAATATAATTAACTGTTTCATCTCTCTCACCACATAACCTAAACATGCTATTCTACTGGGTGTTATCAATTTTTGTTTTGATATAAATGGTCTTTGTGGCATTATTATTATTATTATTATTATTATTATTATTATTATTATTTTGCTTTTATTAAGAGATTCAGTTTCTTTCCTCGAGATTTTTTCCTTTTCTATATCCACGTGATCTTGCGTTTAATTACTTTACTTTGTCGCTTAAAGTATACATACAGTTGTTTTTCTTTTGTTATTTTTCTGATTTTTTTTTTCTTATGTTAATTCTGTTGATATTACGGTTACTGGTTGTTGTAGTTAGTCTTTCCTTGCTCTTTTTTTCAATATTCTTTTATTCCCTGACTTGTAACATCTACGCAATACTCAATGCTAGCGAATCCTCTTTTTTCTTGACACATACCCTGTTATTTCTCGGGTATAAGGCATTGTGCATAGTCATCAATTTCCTTATCCTTTGGTCCATCGGTCTGAGATCCTTTCTTGTCTATTTCAAGAATGGTCCTAAATAACTTACAAGTCTTTATTCTTTCAATGAAATTTCAGTTACAGAGTTTGATTTCAAGAAGTTTTCTTATTCTTCTAGGATACCCCTTTTTTACTTATTCTTTGATCTCTGATAGTGGCTACTTTCAATATTCCCAGGTACCTGTCCTTTTCTTTTTCTCAGAGTGTTCAGATGTTATCTTGGTTTGGTAGTTCTATTCTTTCCGTTAAATCTCTTTTCTTCTTTATTATTATCAGCATGACATATTTTTCAAAGCCAAATTCCATTCCCATAACCTGGGAGCATATTCTTATAGTTTGTAACAGAGTTTCTTGTTATTTTTCATTTTTGCCAAATATAATTTCTTCCATTTATCTGAGGTGGTTTTTCTTTTCCTGTGATTTTGAAAAAATTTTAATCCCTTGCACATTTCCTAAGTATATAATTGATTAGCGTCATTGCAATAATAAACAGAAAGTTACCGTGGAAATGACGAAGATTTTCACCTCTGCTTAGGTTTGTCCTTTTGCATCTCGGGGAGGGTCCTCGTGGCGTAATGGTTAAAGTGCTGGACTGTTGGTTCTAAGTAAGCGAGTCCGAATTCCGTCACAGTATTACGTTCATGTTGGCACTAAAAACCTTTGGAAAAGTTTCCTCCCAACTACGGATTAAATAGTATCACTGCGGTTCTTCTACAATCCTTTGGAGAAGAATAGCAAGAATACTCTTTATTATCTTCGGAATCAAATAACCTACGAAGGTTGATATGCCATTAAACAAAGAAACGAAAGCAATCCTGCTGCTAGTTCCAGTTTTGAATTATTATTTCACTGTTTTGAGAGTTTTTCATACCAGCATTTTCTGATGGTTTTCCACTGGAGTTTGAGTGACAGCAAGTTTCCTCAAGTCTCCAGCACTCTTCTCAGTATTCTGACCGATCTCAACAATGCTGTTGTTTGAATGGTTTCCACTCGTCCTCTTAATTCCAACTCCTCCAGTCCCAGTACCAATTCTTTGGTGACTGTATTGATCGCACCAATTACAACTTATATCACCATCACTCTCATGTTCCATAGTTTTTTCAGTTCTCAAGCAAGGCCTAGGTATTTATCTCTCTTTTTGCTTTTACTATTATCATTATTATTATTAAAGTGCCATTAATTGATAAGTTGACATCTAGTCATAGAGCATAACTTGAGAGTTTCATGGTTGTCGATCATTGACTTCTTGGTTGGGCCATGAACATTTCAGTTCCTGTTGTTATAAACAAAAGAAACCTACATTGTATTTTTTTTATTAAATCGAACAATTTTTTTTTTTAAATCAAGATATTCATGAATTGATTTTCATAAAGTGTAAACTGGCAACTGCTTTCTCAAATATAATGTGAATCTTTAATTTACAAACTTTTCAAAACATTCTTATTTAAAAAAAAAAAGACTTTTGAATATTCAATTTAGCTTCAAAACAAGGCATTTGTTCATCAGGAGAATGAAAAGATGGGAAGTTTGGAATACAACAGTTCAGCATTTAAAAAAATATTGAAACAGACACTTAACAAAAAAGAAAAAAAAAAAAAAAAAAGAAAAGATCAGTTTTAAGTTTGTTTTCTGCTTGCAGCATTCAGCTTTTCTGCGGGGCAGTTACTGACAAAAAAGTCGTTTTGAATTAATTTTTTTCTGATTATTTTTGGCGCTTGGCAGCAAACGTTACTGGGGGGCATTTTTTTTTAGATTTGTGAGCAGTACTTGTTTTCTTAGATTGAACTAAAAAATGATTTTGTCTTGTTCTGACCCGTTTTGTTTTATATTCATTGTATTTATATTTTGATTGCTCAAAGAAAATATAAAAGAAATAAAGAAAAAGAACGAAAGAAGGAAGAAAAATACAAAGGAATGTCCGACGACTAAAAGAAAGTACGACTGGATCGGAAAAAGAACGAAAGAAAAGAATGAATAAAAAAGTGGTGATTAATGGCAGAAAAGGTTAAACAGAATGAAAGAAAAACAATGAATGACAAAAAGGAAAGAAATAAGTAATTTATGATAGAAAAGGTTAAAGGAAGAAAAAATGATAAAAAGAGAATGTAAGAAATGAATGAATAATGACAGAAAAGGGTTAAAGGAAAAAAGAAAAATAACAAATGAAAGAATGAAAAAGTTTAGAGAAAAAACAAAAAAAAAAAAAATTCAAATAATAAAATTGAAAAAAAGAAAGAAATTAGTGAGAGAAAGAATGAAAGAAAAACAGTAAAAGAATGAATGAAAAGAAAGATGACCGAAAAGTTGAGAACGAAAGATAAAAAAGGAATAAAAGAATGAATGAATGAATGAAAAAAAAAAGACATAGGTAAATAGAAGAAAGAAAAATATGGAATAAAGAAGAAAATGAATAACATCAATGTAGAACGATTGTAACCAAAGGAATCTCTAGACCAATAATGAAGAGACTGAATTCGATCCTCAAAAACACCCTGTTATTGTACCAAACTTGTTTTAACTTTGTAGATATCTTAAAGGAACCTGTTGGAGCGTTATGCATATCAAACCAGACTTTTAAAAGTACTTTAGTTTCGTTAGTTTGACTGAGTGAAAATAAAAGAAAACGAAAGGATACACAAATACTTCCGAGAGAGCTGAAAAAGCTGTGGAATATAAAGCTGACTGTGATATGAAATGTTGTTGGTGCGCTTGGAACGGTCCATAAACAACTCGAAAAGAGACTGGAGATCTGAGGAAAAATCGACGCTATTTTGATCACAGTTCTGTTGAAATTAGCTAGAATACTCAGAAGAATGCTGGAGACCTGAGAAGACATGTTAGACTTCAGGGGAAAAACCGCTAGATAAAACTGATGTGAAAAACTTCTAAGGTGTAAAATAATAATAGTTTAAAATCTTTCCAGGCATGACAAACGTTTCTTGAAAGTCTGGTTAAAATCGGGACAAAAATTGCGGAACTTTAACAGTACAAATGGACAGACATTTGGGGAATTCAAATAAGATTTGGTTTAATGGCATATTCAACCCTTACTGGTTATTTAATGCCAAATCCTTTTTATACCTATATAGTATGATTTTCGAGTGACTAGCTGGTTACTAGCACGAACATACATTCAGCAACTATGTGAGGATTCGAGATGTTGTCCAGAAGACCTGCCTGAGGCGATGAACGATAGGGAAAAGTGGCGAGAGATGGTCAGGGATATCAGCACGACATGATGATGATGTTTGCACACAGTTAAATGGTTTCATGTGTGATAAGATTTTATTCTCTATTGTGGCCTTGAGCCAAACTTCGTAGTAACTGTGTATACTCTTTACTACGAAATATAAGTTATCAGACGAGTATTGTAGAGAGTCTAGTCCATACTAGGTACCTTCATACTTGGAGGAAAAGGAGTCCCGGTAGCATAAGGTCTAAAGTGCTGGATTTAAAAATCGTAGTAAGCGCGTTCGAACTCTAGACACGCTACTACGTTCACTTTCGGACTAATACCCTTGGGAAAAGTATAAACCCCTTTATCCTCCGAGATATGGGTTAAATAGTATCCCTGCTGTTTGTCTACCAGGATGGCTTTGGCATTAGATAACTAACGAAGGTTGATATGCTATTAAGCAAAGATACCAATACCTCCTACTTGTAACCTTGTCTGACTAAGCCCAATGAAGTAGAATATTTCGCTGTTGAGCAATGGTTACCAAACTAGTCTTACTGAACATTATGACAATAGGAAATTCGAAATTCGCTTTCTTTCCGCGCAATGATTTTTTAAACAGTAAAGCTGATTGACAATCGAGTGACATTTGACTGAAATTTCATATTTGCAGTAAGGACAAAGGTGGATCGCAGAGTGGATTAAGAGTTTGTACTCTGTTTCTTTTGATTTTATCATAGTCACATTTAAACGACTAAATGCACTTAAAAAGAAATGTCTTCGTTTTTCTTCATTGATCGAATATTACTATCTTGAGAGGAATCCGCTGTTGTTTCATGGTTAACAAGCCAGACTTTCAAGTCAATACTTAAGTGTAGTTAGTTTGATTTTTTAAAATAAATGCTAACTACTCAGGCCTTGAGCCAAACTTAGTAAAAACTTTATTGATATCTCATCATCGTAAATTAAATAGCAGACTAGTTTTGCAGACTTTTACTACTGTGGATAGTTCTCATTAGGTATCACTCCCTGTTGGTGAGGCTTACAATACACTGACTGTATCCACTGTAGAGGGAGAAAACTCCCGACAGCCAAAAAAAAAAAAAAAAATTTTGGTTATTTTTTATATAAAAAATATTTCAACAAATTTATTGATTGATATAATTCGGATCGGACAGAAAGTTCTCTAATCAGTTAAATTTCAGAAGATTTTTAAAAGTCGAATATATTATCACATTTACTAACCCCTCCGCTCGGGCAGGATATGACACAAGGTCAATTTTTAAGCGGAGTTTAACAGGTTTGAATTCAGAGTTTTCCTTCTCCTAGACTAGTTGCTTCGCCAAGGCTGAAGAATCCAGTCTGCCCTACTATTTACCCATAGCTGGAGGGAGAATAATTGGATTCATACCTTTCCCAAGGGTATTAGTGCTATGTGAAATGTAATCAGTCTCGTCCAGGTTTTGAACTCGTGTCGCCGTATCCATTTCCAACGACGATAACTACTACACCACGGGCACCTCCATAAAAAGTCGAATCTATTATAAAAGAATGAATGAAAAAAGAAAAAAAAAAGATCAATCGTGAAAAGAAAGAACTGAGAAAAAGAACGAATAAGGAGTTTGTATTCTTTTTCTGCATCTGTAATAGTTTTGGCTGGATGTTTTCTGCTTTTAGCATATTTTTGTTTTTGACCGGCGTATTGGCTTAGTAGTGTTCGCCAATGGCCCGGAAGACCGGGCTTGAATCTCTGGTCGAGTCATACCAAAGACTCAAAAAGTGGTACTTGATACCTCCTTGCTTAGCACTCAGCATTATAAGGTACGTTTCTAAGGGTAAAGTGGAGCAATCCAGGGAAAGGAGTAGTGCCCTCCTTTACACTTCGGTGTAGTAGCTATTGAAAAGGGAGCTTTTGGGCAGCCCTCGACTACGGTCGCCAACTTTTCTTTCTTTTAGCCTTTTTATGCCGTGAAACAATTCTCTTTCATTTGATCTATTGATGTTCGTTGTGTATAATCTAGGCAAAATGTAGTTCAATCAAGATAATGTCATCTTCTTTTTAAATGGCAAGCCTCTGAAATTTGTAGACCAGTTCATATACGTTGGTAGCAATTTCTCATTTACAGAAAACGATGTTACCATACGCATAGGTGAAGTGTGAACTGCTTTTGGCTTGCAGATATCTGATCTCTCCGATAAAATAAAACGGGAATTCTTCTAAGCAGCAGTTGCACCATTTGGACCCTAAAGAAACGCTTTGAGAAAAAACTGGAAGAGGACTACACAAGGATGATGCATGCAGAAATTCTGAAAGCAGCAGCCCTCAAAACAGCAACTGTATGGCCACTTACCATCCACTTCCCAAACCAAGTAAGATGTGCAAAACATACTGAACACCGTTGAAGAACATAAGCGACTTTCTCCTATGGACTCCTGCACACTGACACACCAGTGTTAACTGACTAGTAAAAACTTACATTTATCAGCTTTGTGCGGATACTGTTGGAGTCTAGAGCACCTGACAAATGCGCTGATTGGTTGGTACGGATAGTGGGATAGTCAACGGAATCCATATTGTCGGTCTGCCTTGGTGATGATGATGATTCAATCTCTATTGGTTCATATTTTAGTTATATTTAACAAATGTATACATTTAAAATCAAATGTTTTCGTTTTTCTTTATAGACCGAATGTAGGTTTTTTTTAATCAGTTCTTCTGATTCTTCTTCCTAACGATATAAAGATTATAAAAATTGAATTCCTTCTATATTCGATTCAAGTGGATTTTTTTTTATCTCAGGTGCAAACATTCCCAAAGTCTGTGAGAATCACTTATTACCGAGAATTAATTATGGCTTATTTGTCGAAAATTTACGTACTTTAGTAATTCAAAAACATTGAAAATAGTATCAATATCCGAGTTGATACGAACAATTCAATCAAATTTGGAATCAAGCTCTGATTCTTTTTTTTTACGGGAGGAACATATCCTAAAGAACATCTTTGCGGTTAATTCAGATCTACCTTATACGCAGCCTCTTTCAAATAAAATCAGCAATTGTTTTTAAAGTAGGAATGTGCAATAACATGTGTCAGCGAGACTGTATCTCAGTTTGAAATCACAAATAGTCAGAGTATAAAGGTTTTTTTCTTTATTTTTTGGGGGGCGGTGGTCGGGTGTAGCCGTCAGGTTTATTGAACCAAGACGAGTTGTTTGAAGAAGGAATATCTATGAGAAGACCAGACAATCTCGAGGAAGCTGACACCATTTTCTTCAAATGTTGCTGATTATATCTTAGAATTCTCTGTTTTTCTTTTTATGTTCATATTTGTCTAATATCATTTTTCTGGTTTATTTTCGTCTTTACTAGTTTTGTTTTTGCTTTTCTTTTCTTTTTTGTAAATCTTTTTTTTTATTTTACCCAATTTTCTGAAGAAGCTGGGGAAGATTTTATTATAACTATTTATTAATTTTATTACAGTTGAACACGCATCACAGTAAAAATTGAGAACTTTTCACTTCAAACATAAGCAAACTTGACTTATTTCGAACATCTTATTTATAAAACAGAAAGTGACTTTAAAGCGCTGAACGGCGGAATCGTAGTAAGCGAGTTCGAACTTCAGTCGCGATATTACGTTCACTTTCAGACAAATACCCTTGGGAAAGATATGAATCCCCTTATCCTCCAAGCTATGGGTTAAATAGTACCACTACTGTTGTTCTAGAAGAATTGCTTTGGCATTAAATAACCCAAGAAGGTTGATATGCAATTAAAAAAGAACTTCAAAGTTCAGAGGCTAACTTCATATTTTACTTTTTTGACCCATGGAATCCAAGCACTACAACACCAATTGAAGAAGTGTGTGGATCGCAAAGGCAGCTATGTTTAAAAAATACATTTGGTTAGATTTCAGGAGAATATTTTGGTCAGCCTATGCCTATGAACTTTTCAGTCGGCTCTAGTATATACTAGACATGCAACGTTGTCTCCTTATAGAGTAATAAAATATTTCCTTATGGTAACACGAAGCACAATTCGATAGTGAACATAGAGGCGTACGCAGGGTGACGATTATCATTGTTGGAAATGAAATTGGTGACCTAAGTTGAAATGCTGGCTGAGACTTTTTGCGTTTCATCTTGCATGAATGCCCTTGGGGAAACTCTCTTACGTTCACTTTCGGATTGGTATGAGCCCCTTTATCCACCCTCATTGATATGGGTTAAATAGTACAACCACTGCTCTTTTGTACGGATAGATTTGGCATTAAATAACCCACAAAATTTGATATGGCATTAAAAAAACAACGATTCCCACACCGAAAAAAAAAATGGTCTACGACCTCTTATCTATTCCATTGTATCTGTAGTTACCTGCTAAAATATCGGTGATGGATAATCATCGGATGAAGAGGGGGTAATCCACAAAAACGTAATTTGTCTCAAGCATCTTGACCTCGTTTACTTATCCTCTTATTTCGTTTGGTTTGGTTTGGTTTGTTGGGTTTTATGGCATATCAACCTTTATAGGTTATTTAACGCCAAATCCATTTTTATGTAACTAATCGGTTCTATTTCAAACAATTCAGTTTAGCATGAGTACACAGCTTGTCAAAAACATTTCTATTTCAAACAATTCAGTTTATTCAAGCAGTTATATAACAATTCAGTTTAGTTTAAGTACAGTTTCAATGTCTTATTTCGTTCGTCGAAGAAAGGTGGAAATTGCTTGTGAACACATCGGGGGTTTATTTTCTTCGCCCTACTTGGAATTGATTCGTCCCTCGTTCTCCGTTCCCGTTTGTCGGCTCGTGCTCCAGTCACTAAAAGTGGGAGCTAAGCCAGAGATTTGTCGTCTTATATTAAGGTTCACAGAACACCCCACTTCCGCCTTGCATGGGTGACATTGTTCGTCCAACTCTCCTCCAATCTGGTGGTCTGCTGAACTCATCCAGTTCTCGTTAACCTCTGTTGATGCTAGATCAATTATTTCTTGTTTCACATAACCTACAGGACGAGGTATTAAACTTTCTCATTGGGTCTTTCTTCCGGTTGCTGATCTTTTTTTATTACTAATCTATTCGAATCTTAGTATCAGTCGTTTACTATGTTACAATTAGACTTCGTGGTCATATATCATATATGCAAGCTTCTGTACCAGTACTCCACAGTTTTATACTTTACTTAGGGTGATTTTGAGTATTAAAAATCCAAACCAAAAACCTTAAATCTAGTAACGAAAAGAACCGACCCAGCTGAAGGGATGAACCTTCAACCCAGTTGCTTCTCTACTCGTGTCCTTCCAGTCAGTAGCCACCGTAATGACATGAACATGATTATATTACCGAAATGAAACTAAGTGAATTATTCTCCAATCAGAGAGAAATTGTTATCAGACAGGATCCATGAAAACCTGGAACCTGAAGGAGATTGCTGAAGTTTGTTAATCAAATTAGGACAAGAATCCGTTAGTTTTCAAAAAATAATTCAAGTTTACAAGATAAACCCATCACAGGATCAATAATATTATAACAATAGACTAGTAAGAATCCTGTCATTGTACTATCATTTGAATTATATAAACTTTTTTGGTCTTTTTATTTCTTTACCCAACTCTTGTCATGGCTTTAAGAAATGTTCTAATGCCTCCAACTCGTCAACAGCAATGACAATGGTTTAAGCTATTTACGATTATCTATCAACGTGAAACTGTCAAAGAACATCTATTCTCTTTTTTTTTTTGTTTGTTTTTCTTGTTTTTTCAAACTTAATGTTATCAAAGCTGTCGTTAAGAAGACTAGAGAAAGTCTCTTTGGCCTGGAGATGTGTTAGAAGTATTTCAGGTTCAGATGGAATATACTCATGATTAGCAATAAATAATAATAAGCCAGTCTGGAAAGAACCATTTCCTGCAAACTTCAACTCATACAGGTATTTATTGGGCTGGTGGATTTATTTTAATGCAATGCAGATCTGTAAGTCTGGCACTTTCTAAACTTAGCCTAAAACGAATGCGTTCAAATTTGTTAAAAGAAAAATGAGTATTTCAGGAGTGAAAAACGTTTAAAGCGAAGAGTGATTAGTTTTAACAGCATGTCAACTCGTTAGGGATTATTTTATACTCAGAGGTTAGGAAATTGCGTACATAGTACGTTTATATTTACATATTTTTAATAGTTTTTTGCACACATATATCATATCAAGTATTCCTATTTAATGCAAAAAATTTGCAAACAGATCAGTTTGATCCAAAAATTGGACCCTAACAAGTATTGCCACTCCGGACACTTCTTTGGGGGTGGTCTTCCTTCTTTGCAGGGGATACAGTCAGCGGATTCTAAGCCTCGCCAAAAGAATGCTCCAAGATAAAGAATTTATTATTGGATTTGAAAAAAGATTTTCTTTACTCAAATAGTTAACTTTGTACTGCTGATAAAATTAAACATTATCAAATACTTGCAAGAGGAGATGCTTTTATTATTTCATTTGGACCGTTATTATCCTTTTTTTTTTTGTTTGTTTCGATCAGTCGTTTTCATTGATTAGATTTACGACCTCCGGAGAATTGTTGGAATTTTGAAATGACGGCTTGCTATCATTCCATTATTCGAACGTATATTCTCGTGGTGTATTGGTTATCGTCGTAGGAAATGAAAACAGCGACCTGAGTTCAAAATCACTGACGCAACTATTTGCATATCACATCATGCTAATACTCTTGGGAAAGGTAAGCATCCAACACTTGTCTCGCCAGCTTTGGGTAAATCAGACAGCAGACTTGAGTCTCTAACCTTGGTATGGCAACTAGTCTTAGGAGATGGACAAATATGAATTAGAATCTATTAAAATCCAATTACAAAATGATCTTGTGTTGCAACTTGCTTGTGTGGAGGGGTTGGGTAAATATATATTTAGATTAATCGGGTATTGTCTGAAGCACGGAGTTATTATTATCCTACGGATTATCCAGAGTATTGTCTTAATATTTATGACAACATTTGGACTGGTGTATTAACCAGTTCTCCTTAGATACAAATCTCAGTTGCTAAATAGCTTTGAAAAAAAAAAAAAAAACTGGAACGAACAAAATAAAACGGCTTTTGAAATATTTTAAAACCTTAGTCTTTTACACACTATTATGTTTTTTGAGAACAATCTATCTATGTAAATGGGAAAATATTTTGCAAATAATGCTCTTTTTTATTTTGTGCAACGTTTGTGTCAATTTTTGTTTTGATTATTTTATATGTTATTTATGTTTACAAACTTTCGAGTAAATAAAAGAAGTTAGGGTGTAATTTGCCAAACTTCAGCCGCGTTGAAATTCACAGTTAACTTTTAATAATTCAGCCATTCCTATTTTGTATTACATCTCTCTTCTCTCTCTCTCTTCTCTCTCTCTCTCTCTCTCTCTCTCTCTATATATATATATATATATATATATATATATATATGAATGTGTGTGCGTATATATGTCTTTGTGTGTGTGTATATATATATATACACACACACACAGACATATATACGCACATACATTCATATATGTATATATATATATATATACATGTATGAATGTGTGTGCTTATACATGTCTGTATATATATATATATATATATATATATATATATATATATACATTATAATGGAAATTATATGTTTATAACCGAAACTACAACACCACCAACGTCACGATTCACTTAGTTATTTATATTCTATTTTCAATGATCCTCAAATAATCATTAATCAAACTTAATTAGCTTCTTATTTATTAATAATGTCTTTATTAAAGTCTAGCTGAGTTTCATTTGCCTCAAAACAGACCGTATTATCAAAGTGCGTCAAATCCTTCTATGTGTGTTATATATCGTTAACAAATGAAGATTTAATTTGTATATGATAAGGACAATTCGCATACTGGTTTAAAAACAAAATAGGTTTAATAAATAATAACTTAATGTTAGAGATTTCTAATGTTGTTTTTATTCTCAAACGTATTAAAAACAAGTTTGGCTAATTTGATAAAGAAATCAAAGTAAAATAGAATAAAAAATCTTTTTATATGCGTTCTTATTTAGTTTTGTCACTCTTTCAGATTTCTCTTTTTTTTTCATTTTAATTTGTATATTTTATCGCATTAAAACTGAAAAACTTGCACCCGGAGGTGCATATTTTTCTTAGTATACTTAAAAAAAACATTTCCCAGGTATGAAATAATGAGAAAGAAGGCGAAAATATCACTAGAGAAAGCGAAGAAAGCAGGATTAAATACAAAGCAAGTTTGGATATTTATCGCGAGAAACAACCTACTCTAACCTCAAAATAATGCAAGATTTTTTCTTCAACGTAATGCATACATAATAAAAACATGCCTCGATTATGTAGTCGCTTCTGTGAAAAGTAAGAAACCGAATAATGCAATTTACTAAGCCCTGTTATTTGTGTCAAGGTAATACAGATGAAAAGTTTGTCTTCAGGGAGCCTTTCTAGCCTCGAAACTCTTGTCTTCGTTGAAAAAGGGGAAGATCCTGGTTTATTGTCTAGGGAATGCCGTTGGTAGCACAACAGTTTTAAGCACTGCTCTAAACGATGCTTTGCCTAAAAATTTGACCTTGATTCAAACCATACTCGGAGGTGTCAGGTAAAGACTGCTGAGCCAGGCATGTAGACCCCAGGTTGCTAACAGTACTTACTCTTGCGATATGGTTACTCATCTAATTAGTGAATAGGCTTTTAAAAAGAAAAGCGTCTAACATTTAGCACAAGTGTGGGACATTACTCAGTCGCAATCGATTTGCGAGACTAACTTGCTAACCATCACAAGAGAATGAGAAGTCTGTGCAGAATGACGTTATCCGAAACGATAACTGTTTAACACACACAGAAATGTAAGCAAAAAAACAAACTAATGTAAGCAATAATACAGTGGAGACATGGATAAGATGTATCAACCGCCATCGAAGTGGTAAGATGTAACACAAGATCGGTTAAACGTGGGTTTCCTCCTTGGTATTCCTTTCTTGGTATGCAATTGTAAAAATGACTCTAGTCTCGCCGGTATTTCCCAATTGGGTGGCGCCTCAGGCGAATATATCTATCCAATCGTTTCACAACGAGTAGAATGTGACACAAGGTTGATTGTTTTAATTGAAGAACCGATGGTTTTAATACAGAGTTTTCCTCCTCCAAGACTGGTTGCCTAACTAAAGCTAAAGAACCCTCTAGATCTTACTATTGACCAGTAGCTGGAGAGAACAGAGGGAGTCATACCTTCTCTAGGGCATTAACGTGAAGTGAAACGTAAGCAGTCTCGTTGAATATGGCTCAATTCAATTTTCTTCAGCGATAACAGTTACGCTAAGCGCACTTTCATATTTACACAATTCCTCCACATTGGCCGGTTGTGACATAAGTTTTTTTTTAACGAAGTAAAGCTGGTTTGAATTCAGTTTTTCTTCTAGACTGGTTGCCTTACCAAGGCTAAAGTCAATCATACCATTTACCCTGACAGATAGATTCATGCCTTTCCTAAGGGCGTTAGTGAGAAATGAAATGCAATCAGCTTTGTCCAGGATTTGAACTTGGGTCACTGATTCCACGAATTTAACTCAAGGTCATTTTATAGGGTCGGCCCACGCACGAATCGAGACTTATGTGCAGTTGTCACATTTCCCATAGGCATTCTCCGTTTTGAGACACCTCAGGCGCCAAGCGATAAACTTAACCCTGCCAAGCAGGTACTAGCTGGGGGAAAGCTCCCTGGAACCAGGCGTTTAGCAAACTAATACCTACACGGCGCGTACGCCATGTACATATTTACCAACCCCTCCACTCTGGCAGGATATGACACAAGGTCAATTTTTAAGCGGAGTTTAACAGGTTTGAATTCAGAGTTTTCCTTCTCCTAGACTAGTTGTCTCACCAAGGCTGAAGAACCTAGTCTGCCCTACTATTTACTATTTTTCTTGGAAGGAGAATAAATGGATTTATACCTTTCCCAAAGGTATTAGTGCTATGTGAAATGCAATCAGTCTCGTCCAGGATTTGAACTCGTGTCGCCGTGTCTATTTCCTACGACGATAACCATTACACAACGGGCACTTCGAACGCCATGTAAACCTCGTAAAACCGAGCCCGAGGGATTAATGCAGGATTTTGAACAGACAAATACAGTTAAGATTTTTACTGTCAGGCTTTAACTCGTATGATTGGATACGCATATCATTGTCTGATAAACAGTTACCGCTTTCCTTTCTCAAACTGAAGAGGAATAAAACAGCTATCATTGAACATGCTTTATTTGTTCTAAATTAACTTATATCTCTCTAGGTTTTCTTCAATTTCTTATTATCTTCTAACAAACAAAACATTTTCTTGTCCTTTGTTTAATTTTCGTTTCCACTGCAAATCTCTTGTTTCGAATGCCGCATAAATGTATTTAGGATTTGCATTGGAAAAATATAAGAAACCCGAATTCAATATCGTAATTCGATTTTTGCGTAAAGATGGGATTTTATCAGTAATTAAACGAACATTTTAAACAGAAAAATGTCCAGATTTTATCGTGCGTTATAAGAGAAAAGTGATGTAGGCAACTGCTGAATCACAGATGTATACAGATTGAAACACAAGTATTCGTAAAGAATTTTTTTTCAGAACACTGTATAAAGTAGAGCTGTATGTAGAATTTTCCCTTGCGTTCATAGAGGAGTCCAATAGAGACGAGCAGAGTGAACCCGTACCACTGGACATTCCTTCCACACACTAGCCAGTCGGTGGGGCTTAAAGTACATAGTCTCCCTTAGAGACGGGTAAGACAGCCGCGAAAGTGATGTCCTGGATATGTCTCTAAACCGTAGTGTAGTGTTCGGGAGATTTGAAAATGTGAAGTACCACTTTATTGCCATTATCCTTAGGTCCAGAATGTTAGTGCTTGTTAAAGTCTCATCTATGGGTTAAATAAATCTTTAAGAAAAGGATTAGTATTAGATTGGATACTTGATACTATACAACTGAATTATTTGTATTAAGAATTGTTGGGAGTCTATGTAGCGTAATGGCAAAAGTATTGGACAGCTACTTCGAAGTAAACGAGTTCGTACTTAAGTCGCGCAAGTACGTTTATTTTGAGACAAATACACTTGGTAAAGTTATGAAGCTGTTTATCCTCTTCAGATATGAGTTAAGTATTATCACTGCTATTCTTCTATAACATTGCCCAGTCGGCTGGGGCTGTAGAATACACCGACTGCTTCTCTGCAGAGGGGTAAGACCCCACAACGAGTGTCCTATTATGACACTAAACAATCTGATGGTGAGGTTCCAGCAATGCTGGAGCTTTGGGGAGTGCGGAGTACCCCTTTATTGCCATTGCTTCCGGGTTCACTCTAGCCCAGAGTGGTAGCACCTGATAGGGCCCTATCTATGGGTTAAATAGAACTAACAGCATACTAATGCTAAACTAAATTGTTTGAGTAAACTGAATAGCTTGAAATAGAAATGTTTTGACTATTAAACCGTATTTACATTTAAACTGCGTGCTTATGCTTAACTGAATTATTTCAAATGGAACTGTTTTCGGCCTTAAAACTATATTTACACTTAACCGAATTGTTATATATAACTATTTGAATAGTTTGGAATAAAAATATTTTTGACCATTAAACTGTGTACTTATGCTAAACTGAATTGTTTGAAAAAGAACATATTATTTACATAAAAATGGAATTGGCGTTAAATAACCTATAAACGTGGTGTAATTGTTATCGTCGTAGGAAATAAACACGGCGACACGAGTTCAAATCCTGGACGAGACTGATTGCATTTCACATAGCACTAATACCCTTGGGAAAGGTATGAATCTAATTATTCTCCCTCCAGCTATGGGTAAATAGTAGGACAGACTAGGTTCTTCAGCCTTGGTTAGGCAACTAGTCTAGGAGAAGAAAAACTCTGAATTAAAACCTGTTAAACTCCGCTTAAAAACTGACCTTGTGTCATATCCTGCCCGAGCGGAGGAGTTGGGTAAATAGGATACCTACAAACGTTGAAATGCCATAAAACCCAATAAACCAACCAACCTTCTATAACGATGGTTTTGGTATTAAATTACTAACGAAGGTTGTTATGTCATTAAAGAAACCAAACTAATTAAGAATTGTAACTTGAAGCTGTAATTGTTCTCTAAATATTATTATTATTAGTTTCCTGAAACCATATCACTGTATTCAAACAAATAATTATTATCATACGGAAATAACTGAGACAATATAACTTGTGGGCAAATTATTTATATAAGATAAGGATCATATAGCTGTCTACAAAAAAAAACCTTAAGAAATAACACGAAAATGTGTATATGAACATATAATAGACACGATCCCTTAACCTTGAGGTATAAAATGACTCTAGATGGGTTTGTATGCTGTTAAAATCAATCACTGAAGCCATATGTTCTTTGGCAAATTATCATTAGATAGGAATACTTTAAATTATATAACTGTGCAAATTAATTTCATTAAGAATAGTTACTGGAATCAATGTATACATTCTTTTTACCACGGAATATTATTTTACATTTATGACTTTGCGTCTTGTGAGAATCAAACTCAACACGCAATAATTTGATTTAATGTGTTACATTACTGGGTTTCGATGAACGTTGTCGGAGCCAGAAAAGATGAAGAGGTGACAACGAGTTTAGAAAGGAAAAAGTTAGACACTTTGTCTCACACAATTATCACACTCTTTATAAATTTGTTTCAGCTTCCCTACAGACCTGGTCTCAAATCAAGAAGATGTCGAGTGGTATTTTTTGAGTTGATAAAGTAATTGCTATTTCTTTGGTAAATCGTTGTCCACCGTTTCTCGCATTTACCTCGAGAGTTCTCGTGATTAACCCTTTCTTGTCGGACACCATGTTAACCGGTTGTGGAAGGCTGGTACTATATAACAAACGCTAAATGAGGCAACAGGATATTTTGAAGCTTAGGTTCGAACTCTCTCAACAAAGTAGTCTACACGTCTTGTTCAATAACTATTAAACTACAACAAAATCGATAATATCTTCTTTTTTTTTTTAAATTTAAGGCTATGTTACTGTAGATGTACATCTTTCGATCATATCAAAAAAGTCCATTTCCGCCTTTAGCGGTCAGTCTTTTTAGAAATAAATAACAAACCTCAACCTTCTCACCCAACACCTACAAAAAATAACTAAGGTAAGTTTTTTTTTTCAGATGCCAAGTGGGTTTCTGTATTTTTGTTTGCTTTTTTTTTTCCGGTGGAATAACATTAACACATTCAGCGCCAAAGGAAGTTAATTAACGTTTTCGTTACTTTATCTTTACAGCACCCAACGTTAATTTCGTAACGTCCTCTTTTCGGAAATTAGCGCTTTGTTTTCATTTTGTCTTCCGCATTTTGATGTGATTACTACCTGCTTTCCAGGGATATTGATGAACCTATTAAGAAGAACATTTATTTTTAACTCACTTAATTTAAAACGACTACTTTCGGTTGATTAGTTTAGGTGGCTGGTTTACGGCATGTAAACCCTTATGGGGTTATTTCATGCAGAAATCAGTTTAACAATTATAGCCCCCAATTATATACAGTACAAAAATTTCGGTACGTTATCACTTCAATCAGATAAAGACATCATACTTAGTTTTAATGACAAAATATAGTTCAAAATCCTTTTAAGCACCATCTTAAAACAAATATTCTTGAACCATAGAGATGACTCTAACAAATACTACCTCTCTGTGTCAGAATAAACCTAGAAGTAATGTTAGTTAGGTTTGGTTTGGTTTGGTTTGTTGAGTTTTATGGCATATCAACCTTTCTAGGTTATTTAACGTCAAATCCATTTTTATGTAAATAATCTGTTCTATTTAAAACAATTCAGTTTAGCATAAGTACACAGTTTAATGGTCAAAAACATTTCTATTTCAAACTATTCAAGCAGTTATATATAACAATTCAGTTAAGTATAAATACTGTTTTAATGTCGAAAAACAGTTCTATTTCAAATAATTCAGTTAAGCATAAGCACGCAGTTTAAATGTAAAGTACGGTTTAATTGTCAAAAACATTTCTATTTCAAGCAATTCAGTTTACTCAAACAATTCATTTTAGCATAAGTATACTGTTATTTCTATTTAACCCATAGATAGGGCCCTATCAGGTGCTACCACTCCGGGCCAGAGTGGACCTGGGAGCGATGGCAATAAAGGGGTACTCCGCATTCCCCAAAGCTCCAGCATTGCTAGAGCCTCACCATCAGATTGTTTCGTGTCATATCCAGGACACTCGTTGGGGGGGGGGGCTTACCCCTCAGCAGAGAAGCAGTCGGTGTATTCTACAGTCCCAGCCGACTGGGCAAAGTTAGTTAGGAAGTGACACCACACCATCCTGAGTCTGAGTTCAAGAACTGGAGCCTCACGATCAGATACAGGACACCATTCCCTCCAGAATAAAATCTGGTTTCTTTCATGGGGGATCTCAGAATACGGAACCTCAGTGTAGTGCTAAACTTACTTTCGAAGAGGTTGATTGAGTTTCAATAATTGTTGCAACCCCACCAGGTTGTTAAATATATCGTAGAGATTGTTATCGCAAATATTATTGCATTTAGCCTTCCGTTCAAAATCAACTTCACCAACTCTTCTCTTTCAGCTGCTGGCTTTTTAAAAAATGACCCATCAATTCGCGCCCTACGACCGCTTCATTTTAACAGTAACTATTTTCAACGCAATCTCAAACAATATTATAAATCAAACCCGCAAAATGTCTGCAAAACTATCTTGTTCATCATACTCCACAAAGTGGTGTCCAGATTATGCTATTATTGCTAATTACTCAATTTAATCTTTCAGAATACAATGACATATTTGTTTAGCTTCCAAGTAGGAATCGAACTTACTACATTTATAAACTAAGAAATTTGCTTGGACGTCTCAGGTGATTATTTACTAGATTTATCTTGGTATATTGCTTTTGGCATTCACAGAAGAACAAGCTCACTGTAGCAGTAAATAACTATCAAATTAACTTGTTTACCCCTAACTGGAACCTCTGGTTGGCAAGCTAGACTAGCAAACTTTCACGAGTGAGTTCGATTCTCATTGGGTGCTCCGTTCGTACGGCCTTTCCCACATCTGAACAAACCGCTTAGTAAATTACAATTAGTTTACCAATAACCTATGGCTTTCCACAAAAAGATGTTCAATAAATATTGCTGGGTATGGCAAAAGGTTTCAATAGAAATAAATACTTGAAAACATATGACTGTGTACATTATTTGTATCAGAAAGAAATACTAGATAACTGTGCAAAAAACCACTTAAGAAACAACTACACAAATAATATAACAATTAACGTATAATGAACGCTATTCCCCAATCTTTCGACATGAAATAACCCAAGATGGATTGAAATACTGCAACGAGCAATCAATCAATCAAAGCTCAGTTAGTTTGGCACAAGGCCAAAATAAGAAAGTTTAAGTGAGTGTCCCTCGGCAACATCTATTGAAGATTGAATTCCTAACAGCTGAATCATATCCTGGTGTAACTGTTAACGAGCTCTTTTCGCAGATCCATTGCTTGGAGATGTGAGATCGATCCTGACTGGATACTCCATAATTGCGGGCATGTGCTAAATGGAAGCTGAGATTAGTATAATGGTTAAAGAGCTAATCATGCAGATTCATTGCTATTGAGATGTGAGTTTGATACTCACTGGGTACCCCATAATTTCGTGCTTGTGCCAAGTTAAAGCGGAGCACCGCATGTGGTTTTGTTAACCTATGTTAGAAGACCATTGGTTGTGAGTTCGATACTTATTGGCTGACCGATACTTATATCTTTGAGTGAAACCAAAGAGAAGATGTCTCGGTTTTGTACGGCCTTCCTTCAAGGCAGAAGTAAGTCTTTTTAAAAGTCTTTTCTCGCTTTGTTTTATTTCAAGAACCCAAAACAAAGTAACCAAGTCGGCTGGGGCTTCAGAATACACCGACTGCTTTTCTGCAGAAGGGTAAGACCCCACCCCAACGAATCTCCTTTGGGGAATGCTAAATACCTCTTCATTACTATCGCTTCCAGGTCCACTCTGGCCTATCTATGGGTTAAATAGAACTAAACCGTGTACTTATACTAAACTGAATTGATTGAAATAGGACTGTTTTGACATTTAAACTGTGCACTTATAGTAAACTTAATGGTTTTTAAATAGAACTGTTTTTAAATAGAACTAAATTATGTACTTACGCTAAACTGAATTGTTTGACATTTGATTCGGCTTTAAATGACCCAAAAAGGGTTGATACGCCGTAAACCAACCAACCAACAAACCAACACAAAGGAAATAAATAATCTCCCTCTTAAATCCTGAGATTTTTACTGGGCAATGATGCTAAGTCAATGGTTTGCCACTAAAAATATGATTTTGCTGAGGATGAAAAAAAGATTCTTCATCAAAGTAGGTTATATATTGAGAAAGAGGGACAGAGACAGAGAGAGACAGAGATCCATATTGGTTTAACAAGTATTTAGTAGATGGAAGAATATTTTTTTATTGCACCAAGGCCCATAAAAAAGCCAAGGTATCAAAAATAATTCATTCATTCCATTCAACGGGGTATGTTAAACAGATTAGAATAAACTTGTCAGCAGAAAAGAAAATCTCTCGGAAACGGTGGGCAAAAAATCGAAATTTCTCGGCAGGAATGATTTATTCTAAGAGTTTAAGAAATAGCGTTCATTGTGCACTTGTATTTACACTTTTTGTGTAGCTTCTGAAGAGTTTATTGTACATTTAATAAGATATCAAGTATTCCCATCTAATACGAGTAATTCGCACAGACGTATGGTTTTAAGTCATCCTAATCTTAACAAGTATACATAACTGTGTTTTCAAGTAATTGTCCTTTCTTAATAATTATCATTTGTTTGAACGGAATTATTCGGTTAAGGGGAACCAATAATAATCCTAATTAACTATTATAGCCTCAAAAACTATTCTTAATACAAAAGAAAAACCAATCTTATATAGTATCACGTATTCCTATCTAAATCAAATCAGTTATATAGTTTAAAGAGTTCTTAATAATAATAATTGTATGGTTTCAATTACATATTTCCATTTAAACGTAGTCATTTGTTTGTACTCAATTATATGTTCTCTGTTGGGTAAAAATGAACGTAGAAAGAAAAAAGTGTTATACAACATATGCCATGGAGTTTCGGTTCGTTCCCCGTGTGCTTTGACAAGCTGTCACGTTATGATTAGTAAACAGGACAGCACGATCTGGGCACTCGGGTACAATAGGTGTGTAACCGGAAGGAGACCACGTGATGAGAACCACGCTGTCAGATTTAGAGAAAGTGCAGAGAATCGCAGTCGAGCGTGGGACACGCAGCCGATCAGATCGTCTCTGACGAGCTTGCAAGGGGGTGCTAGCGTTGGCATCTCCCGGCTCCCGGTAGAAGATATGGGAAGAAGAAGTCCTATCTCTGAGTATATGTTTCTCCATCTATCTCTCAAACAACGACAACTGTAGGCCCTTTTCGAGAATAAAACGAAGGATATATTTTTATAAACAAGTGTTTCGTTAGTTCATTGAGTTGCATAAATCGTGGGTATACAACACAAGTAACTACATAAAAGGAAGATAATTTTTACTTATATGGCATCATGTAATTCTACTGAAGAAAAAATCATATGAAACAGGACGATTTGAAGAAAAAATGGGATGATAAAAGATACTATAAATAAGTGTTTGGGAGAATTTTGAAATAATAGCAATAAAAGGAAACTAATTGTTAGAGGATCTTTTAGATAGAAGGTTTATTGAAAGATATATTTGACTATCACACAAAGGATTTTAAGTTTTTCTGATGTGGGGGTCAAAGAACTCAGCAGGAGATACTAACATTGTATTCCTATACACACACACACACACACACACACACACACACACACACACACACATATATATATATATATATATTTATATATATATATATATGATATGTATTGTACTCCCATATATATAAGATATATATTGTATTCATATGTATATAAATATGAACATATATATAAAAATGAGTCGTATTCAAATGTATATATACGTGATATACATAGTATTCCTATATATATATATATATATACGTGTGTGTGTGTGTGTGTGTGTGTGTGATATTGTATTCCATAATATATGTACGTGATATA
>OY757913.1:55178732-55188732 GCA_963585895.1 Sepioteuthis lessoniana
ATTTACAATTATTTTGTTGTTTTTTAAACGTTTCTTCATTGATTTGTACGCTCATATGCTTTCAAGTATTCTGTCTTTTACAAATAATTTGCACACAGCCGTAGGGTGTCAAATATGGCAATCTAATACAGTTAACTATATGATTTCAAGTAATTACGTTTATCAAATAAGTAAATTTCCTCATACCTTTCATGGTTTCAGGTAATTACTCAACTATTCTAGGCTTAATTATCTATTCTTTATACGAATAATTTAGTTCTATGGCACCAAGTATTCTCATCTAATTCGAATAATTCGCTGACAGAACTATTTCATCCATAGATTTATCCCTAATAATTACAACCACTCTGTGTCAGAGTAGATATGGGAGTAATGACTATGAAGTGGTACATCATATTTCGCAAACTTTTAAAACTGTCCCTCACCATCAGATGTAGTTTAGTGCGATATTTAGGGCACCCTTTTTTTTGGTGGGGTGATTCCTACTCCTTTATATGGAATACAATCAGCTTATTCTAAATCTCGCTGATGGTGATTGGTTGGTGCTTTACTCAAGCTTAAAAAATCAGTAGGGATGATGGTCTCTGACTTTTTAAGTCCAAATTCGACAAAGAGAACTTCCTTTGGATTTAGATTCAACTTGATGACCTATGAATCTGTTTAATTGATTCTTCTATTCAGGAAGGGGAGAGGATATTCATAAGCATATCGCACCCTGACAATGTGGCTTAAAATACAGTGACTGTATCCCCCTTCAAAGGGATAAGATCTCTCCCTAAAAAAAAGAGGCTTTTCTGGGTGACGCTAAACCATATCTGATTGGGAGGCTCCAGTTCTGGGGAGTGTGGAGTACTCCTTATTGTCGGAAGAGCCCCCATACTGTAATGAGTAAAGTGCTGGACTGTGGTCTTGAAGTAAACGAGTTTGAACTCCAGTCGCGCTGTTTTATTCATTTTCGGACTAATACCAGTGGGAAAAGTTTAATTTTCTTCATTCCCTTCGGCTATAGATTGAATAGTATCAGTGCCGTTTTTTTTACAACGATGGCTGTTGCATTTAATAACATCAGAAGTTTGATATGCCATTTCATAAAGAAATCGAAACCCTAATATTCTTGAAGAAGATGATAATCCATCTTTTTCTGTCCTGTTGATGGGACTTAAAATAAACTGTATTAAAATCGATCAATAAATCCAGATGGGGTGATATAATAAATTAGTGGGAAACAAATCTAGGAGAAAGATAAGTCTGAGTTAAAAACCAGGAACAGAAGCTTGTAAGTTCGACGTTGAATTGAGCTTCTTTCTGGCAATTGCGGTGATGCTAGTACTGAGTTGTATCGAGCCTTGCTCTTCCATTGGATAAGATTTGTGTTGTGTGAGACTTTCCACATGAGTATTCCGAGAATATTCACGTATGGCCAGTTCATACTGGCTGAATGACACCTCGCAACATTAACCAGGGCGCTGATCTCTCAACATCATGACACAGACGGCAAACGGAGTGTCATATCATTCCATCCAACGGTCAGCTTCTAACTTTCCTATATTTCTCCTGTGACCAACCACAGCGGACGGAGGAGGGTGTTCTAGCAGCGCAACAAACACTGATACAACAAATCAATCAAATACACATCTTACTGAGGGAGTAAGACCCCCATAGAAAAAGGATATCTTGGGTATGACACTAAACTGCATCTGATGGTGGGACTCTTGTTCTTGAGATTTAGGCAGTTTGGAGTACTTCCCTATGGCTATTACCCTTCGGTCTAATCTGACTCCGGACATTGTCATAATGGTTACAATGTTCGCCAATGGCCCGGGTGTCCTGGGTTCAATCTCAGGCCGAGACATACCAAAGACTCAAAAAATGGTACTTGATGCTACCTTGCTTAACTCTCAGTATTATAAGGCAAGGATCAAGGGTAAAGTGGAGAAATTCAGGGAAATGAGTAGCGCCCTCCCCTATACCTTGGTGTAGTAGCTATCGAAAAGGGAACCTTCGGGTCACCCTCGACAAACGTCGCCAACTTCACTTTATTTACTCTATGGGTTAAATAGATTTGTTTGAACATTATTACAGCTTGTATGCAAAAATAAACTCTTGTGAAATAACTACACAAAAATGTAAATATGAACTTTCAATAAACGTGATTCTTCAGCCTATATTCCTAAAATAACCCTATACAAGTTGACATGCCGTTAAAACAAATCAATCAAATACACATACAAACTGATATAAGGATGTTCGCATCTACACGCATTTGGTTTGGTTTCTTTGTTTAATGGCATGTTAATCTTTATGGGAAGTCATCTTTTTAGAATAACCGTAGTGGTAGTACAGAGTGTCTCAAAATAGATGCAACCCATTAATGTGATAATGATTTATTTCTGAGACAAGCACAATAGCGGCCATTTCAACACATCCGGTAAAAAATGCATCCTTTGAGCTAGAGACATCAAATCAATGTTTTTTTTATTGTTATTATATCAGCTTCCAGGACATGCGATGTTTTTTTGAGTTTCTTGTCTCAGTAATAAATCATTATCATATTAATGGGGTGAATCTATTTTGAGACAGTTTTGAATGATTTTGTCTCCAAATAAGTAGTGATGCAAAATATTTTTTCCTCTCTTGTACAAAACATTGTGATCGAGATTTAATAGTCGTTACAGTATTTTCAAATCTGAAATAAAAAAGAACACAACATTATTATCAGTAGTAGAGCTATTAGCAGTTACATGGGTCCCATGTATACTGAGTCACCCTATATTTAACTAATAGCTCGTGGGATAAGGGAGTTGATTCCTTTTGCAAGGGCGTTCGTCCAAAAGTGAACGTGCAATGATATCGCATTGCCACTGCACCAAGGATACTTCCTCACACGCATATGCATTACTGCACCTAAATACATTCACCAAGGAGCAGAATATAGAGCTCATAGTGTCATAAAATAATGATAAATATCTTTATTAAATGTAGTACGAAGATGCAGTTATTTTAAGGAGAGTGTGGACTTTACTTAAAAGGTAATCTTAAAGACAGCAATAATGATATTTATTCGAATATTACTGATGAAAGAGAAAATCTGCTTCTTATTGATGAACACTTGTATTGCATGCTGAAAATGTTACCAATATACAATAGATTAAAATTTTCAGACGATTCTTTCCCAATTGCAGGCCATCTTCAGACTCCTTAGTAGGGGCTATATCATACACAAGCGCTAATTTTAGACCTTAGAAATTGGCAACGAGAACCTCTCGGTCTAACGACTACTTTTCTGTCTCGTAGCCAAAAGCTACTTGTTCAAGTAACGCCTTACATTGCAAGTAAAAATAAACATGTTTTCATGAGTCAGGGTTCTTCATCCTTAGTTGCTATTGGGTGGGGGTGATTAGAGTGTGTGTGTTTGGTTGGAGGTGTTAGTGAGGGTCAAGCTGTTTGTAAATTAATGGGATATGTTTATACCCCTCCCGTTGATTACGGGGTGGTGGGTATCAGTTGGTTTTCACCCGTCTAATCACGATCAAAAGACTGGAAATAGTTCTCAAAACAAACTCAGATCCACACACACACACACACACACACACACACACACACACACACACACACACACACACACACACACACACACACAAATCTGTGTAAGTGTTTGCTTGCTCATTAATTATCTACATAATCCATGCTGTTCATACGTATCTTATTCTGGTCAATATCTATCCATCAATTCTAGCCTGTACATATCTATATATCTCTTTGAGCCTGAACCTACCTATCTCTAATTTTTAAGTTATACATATTTATCTATCAATTCTAGCTTATTGATATTTGCCAATCAATTCTAGCTTATACATATCTGTCTATAAATTCTCGCCGAAATATGTCTGTAAATTCTTGCTGAAATATATCTATCAGTTCTATTGTATACTTATATCTATCAACTAATTCTCTTCTGTACATATCTATCTGTCAATTCTGGCATCTATCTATCTATCTATCTATCCTGGATTGTTACATATCTATCAGTCAATTCTAGCCCGTACATACCTATCTGTCAATTCTGGCCCGTACGTATCTTTTTTGTCAATTCTATCCCGTACATATCTATATGTCAATTCTGGCCAGTGCATATTTATCTATCAATTTTGGCTTGTATATATCTATTAATTCTGGCTTGTTATTACCGGGACATTGGCCCAGCGGTTAGAGTGTTCGCCAATGGCCCAGGAGACCTGGGTTCAATCCCAGGTTGAGTCATACCAAAGACTTTAAAAATGGTACTTGATACCACCTTGCTTAACACTCAGCATTATAAGGTACGGTTCAAGGGTAAAGTGGAGCAATCCTGGGAATGGAGTAGCGCCCTCCCCTACACCTTGGTGTAGTAGCTATCGAAAAGGGAGCCTTCGGGTCACCCTCGACTATGGTCGCTAACTTTACTACTTATTATCCCTCAGTCAATTCTGACCAGATACATATAAGTATCTCTGTAAATTCTGACCTAGACATATCTACCAGTCAATTTTGGTTTGTACATATCTGTCAATTCTGGTCTTTGTAATCTACATGTCTGTTTATCTATTCTATCCCGTACTTACGGATCAATTTTGACCTTGAAGAATGACTCGTAGAATGCTTTGGGTTTGTGGAAATAGGGTTCAAGTCAAAGAAACAAAAAAGGGGCCTGCATTTGGAAAACTGATTTGATAAAATGGAGAAAATTGACTCAGCAGGGTTTTCTTTTCCTCTATCCTCACTAAATACAATCCCCAAACGATACACTCATAATTACGTGACACGTAACATTATCATCATATACAAAATAAGGTCTAGTAGGGAGTCCACATAGCGTAATGTCTAAAGTGTTGGACTGCTGCCTCAAAGTAAGCGAGTTCGAACCCCAGTCTTGCTATTAATTTCCCTTTCGGAAAGGTATGAACCTTCATATCCTTCCAGCTATGGGTTAAATTAGTTTTCGGCTATTCTTCTACCAACCAGGATTACTTTAGGACTAAATAACTCATTAAACAAAGAAAGTAAACCAAATAAGGTCTCTTTCTAATCTCCCATTTACTCTCAGTTTTCAGATTTACTATCTAGCCTATATAAACAAGCATCTATTTTTTTCATTCAAATCCGCATTTTTAGCCCTTTAGACACCAGGTGAATTCTACAGTTTAACCATTTTTGTCATAAAAAAACTGTAAACTGAAACATCGACAGTTAATTTACAGATATTATTCCATCAAATTTGGAACTCAGTCCAAATGAATATGTTGTTTCTAATATAAAAGGTGCGGAGATAGAAAAGAATTTAAGAAATTTTAAAACAGAATAATCTTTCTTTTTTTTAGTCGGTGTACAAAGTTACAAAGAATATTTATTCATACACACACACACACACACACTTATATATATATATATATATATGGAGTAATGGTAGATTTGGTAAATCCGACAAGATGTGAAAAAATAAGTGAAAAAGTACATATATATCTGCATATCAGAACGTAATGAAGTCTTTTTGAAATAAAGACGAAATATCATTTTTGAATCCGTTGTCTGTGTTACAGTTTATCCTCTTTTCAACTTATTTTTTCACTCACATATATATAAAGCAATTTACATTACATCTTTCAATCTAGCTGAACATATGGGATTTCCATGGTTGCAAATAGTATTATACAATATTTAGTTTATATATATATATATATATATATATATAATACAATATTTAGTGTACATATATATATATATATATATACAATAGTATTATACAGTATTTAGTACATATATATATATATATATATATATAATCTTAGGAGAGGCATACATCTTCTTTTCTTAGGGAGGTGCTCGTGGTGTAATGGTTATCGTCGTCGGAAATGAGCACGGTGATACGAGTTCAAATCCTGGACGAGGCTGATTGCATTTCACATGGCACTAATACGCTTGGGAAAGGTATGAATCCAATTATTCTCCCTCCAGCTATGGGTAAATAGTAGAGCAGACTGGGTTCTTCAGCCTTGATGAGGCAACTAGTCTAGGAGAAGGAAAACTCTGAATTAAAACCTGTTAAACTCCGCTTAAAAATTGACCTTGTGTCATATCCTGCCCGAGTGGAGGGGGTGGTAAATATACATGTATCTTCTTTTCTTACTAGCCATGCGTAAATAGCAGATCAGTTTTAAAAAAATGAAATCCTTCTTTGGCGTTCGATAATACTTCATGTCAAGAACAGCTGGTACCATGTAATGCAGTACAATCTGTCACGTAGAGCAGGGATTATCATTTTCAAGTAAGCCTCTTTTGCAAAGATAAAAATTATCTAACAGCCTTTAAATTCCGAATATCATAGAAATAATTTCAACCTTTTTCTAAAAATTATTAAGCCAGTTTTTTTTAAAAAACAATGAACATTAATATTTCCATAACCATTCTAAATGTTTTTTAGTTCAGATAGACAAAAAAGCGCTCGTTTCCCTAAAGGGGACATTACGAAAGTAAGTTTAACGAAAACGTTAATTACGAAACGTTACGTTTCATGAAAACGTTAATTACGAAAGTAACGTTTTACGAAAACGTTAATTACGAAAGTAACATCTAACGAAAACGGTAATTACGAATGTAACATCGAACGAAAACGTTAATTACGAAAGTAACTTTTAACGAAAACGTTAATTACGAATGTAACATCTAACGAAAACGATAATTACGAAAGTAACATCTAACGAAAACGGTAATTACGAATGTAACATCTAATGAAAACGTTAATTACGAAAGTAACTTTTAACGAAAACGTTAATTACGAATGTAACATCTAACGAAAACGATAATTACGAAAGTAACATCTAACGAAAACGGTAATTACGAATGTAACATCTAATGAAAACGTTAATTACGAAAGTAACTTTTAACGAAAACGTTAATTACGAATGTAACATCTAACGAAAACGATAATTACGAAAGTAACATCTAACGAAAATGGTAATTACGAAAGTAACATCTAATGAAAAGGTTAATAACGAAAGTAACGTTTAACGAAAACGTTAATTACGAAAGTAACATCTAACGAAAACGGTAATTACGAAAGTAACATCAAACGAAAACGTTAATTACGACAGTAACGTCAAACGAAAACGTTAATCAATGTCATTTGGCACTGGATAAGCTAATGCTATTTAACTTACCCTCGACCCCGCCCCTCCATCACCAAAAATAACAAAAAACAAAGTTTAAATCCACTTGGCGTCTTAAAAAAACTTGATTGAGTTACAATTTTTTAAAAATAGGAATTGATGGTTGGGAAGGTAGATGTTCATTATTTCCGAAAAGAGGAAGATTGATAGCTAAAATCAGAAATAATTTGTCTGATATGATCGAAATATGTATATTTACAGTAACATAGTTTTGAATTAAAAGAAAAACAATTTTTTCTATAAAGGGTCCACATGATGTAAAACTATTTTCATTTCGTTAATCAGATGGAGTAAAGTCGAATTTAATTGATATACTAATTTGGCATCTGTCGTCGTACGATTATTAACAAGACCATATCGAACATATTCTAGCTAAGAGAATTTCATCTTAATATGTTCTTTTACGTAATCATGTGCCAGACTTTATAAGTGAAAGTGTGTCAGAATGCTACGAAACTAAAGGAGTTTTCAATGTAAGTTTAAGTAAGCGACAGAAAAGCGTTTCAGGTTCACCTGTTGGCAAGTGATTGTATTTCAACTTGGATGTACATTTTTTTAAGTAGAGGAATTATACTATAAATTGAATTACCATGACTTGAAAATCCGGCAAACACTGCGTGCGACATACAGCACCACTGGGCAGCTGTTTCAACCTTATAAGGTCTCATCAGCAGTGTATACAGTGATCTCCCCCACTTACCATGACAAGTTAATTTGGAATGTGCATCTATTTCCTTGCCATTGAGGTTATGATTACGCGGATGCGTATCTCCAATCCTATTGGGAAGACGTCTGCTGTGGTCTGCCGTAACGACAACATCCACTAAGTTCTTTTTTTCTTTTTAATCAACATTAGGTCTGGTTTTCTGACCGGGATTTAGTGATCCATTTGGTTATCTCAAAATCCTAAAGAATTTTATTCATTTCATTCTCATGGAAGGATTCTAGTTTATGCATATACCATTTGGTTGTATAGTCAAATCTTAATGTCTTGCACGATTCTCAGTGAGTCACCATTTCCACCCAGTCGTGCGTATTATCATTATTATTATTCAGACATACATTTTTTAATTGCCAATGAGGTTATGATAAAGCGGAAGCGTATCTCCAATTCTCTTGGGAAGATGAAGACCTGGAGGTGACCTTGTCCTCTATAAAATTACGGATGTAACTACAAGACACATCAGGTTAATTGGCCGCACATTTACGATGACAACTTAAGTTAGTATCACTTGTGTACAATGTGGACCAGTAGCTCAGGGAAAGAGTTTCTGCTCTGTGGTCGCTGTTTCGATCTCCTGTGGAGGAGATCACAGTATACACTGCTGATGAGACCTAATAAGATCGAAACAGCAGTCCACTGGTTCTGTATGTCGGGTGCAGTGCTTGCCGGATTTTCTGGTTATGTTAATTCAATTTTAGACAAGGATGTTTATATTTAAAAGAATTTTCAGAATTGCCACTCGAAATGTATTTACCCATCTCCTCCGACATGGACTGGAAGTGACACAAGGTTAATTTATAAGCGGAGTAAACCTGATTTGAATTCAAAGTTTTCCTTCTCATAGAATAAACGGTCGGTTTGAAAGAAAAACAAAAATGTCTATTATAATTATTGGATGAATATGGAACTGCTAACATAGACATAAATTTAAAAAAAGAATTGATTATAATTGATTACTAATGATTATAATAATATACAAGCGTGAGTCAAAAGTTTTGCAATACTTTGGTGCGAATTAGTTTGCGTTGTGTATATCACATGGCTGTAGCAGTTTAAGCCGTTGGAAGTACCTGCAGTGGTTGGCAGTATCATAGTAGATGTTGCGCTAACACGTTGTGAATTGCTTCATTCCGTGTGTTGTTTGAAAACCACTCAGATGAACGTACAACGTAGTCTAATTCGGAAACCTGCTTTACAATTTCGAACAGGGCCATAACGTCACGGTTGCAACCAAAAACATTTTTTGAGTGAAAGATGAAGGCGAAATTGATCACTGTGCAGTAACCAGATGGTTCAAGAAATTTCTCTCGAGTTTAAAGAGCTTTGACGAGATGGCAAAGTCAGGTAGGTCTAAAACCGTGCACTCTGAGGTCATGCTCCAAGCCTTGGAGGCAAATCTGACGCGTAGAATACTGAGAATGTCAGGCCAACTCGGAATATCCAGAATTGACGAATTGATCTTATGATGTACCGAAAATATTCAAAACCATTTGACTCAACCTAACAATATAAATGTACTTATTTTTTTATATGGCATTATGTTAGAACCATTAGACAAATATGCTGATATCATTTTAAATTTCTCTAATATTGATAATGAGTAAAAATGGTGCTAAATAATCAGTAGAAAGTGATAAGAAAATCCCAAACCTTAATTACAAGCAGTTTGAAAATGTAAAACAAAATATTGTTTCATTCTGCAACCTACTCAGCCTGAATGTCTACATAATTATCTCAGTCCACTTGTCTCTGTTGATTTTTACATGTCAACACGTCAAGGTTTATTCTATGCCTAAAGGTTAGAGAATTGCGTACATGGTATATTTACATTTATTGTGTAGTTTAAGAGGGTTATTTTTACGTACCGTCCAATCAGACATTAATGATTTTTAAACAGATCTATTTCACCCATAGATGGGACTCTTGTTCAGAGTGGACCTGGGAGTAATGGAAATGACAATGTACTCTACGCTTATTTCCACAATAATTAGAATAGACATTATTTTCACTTTTCTGTTAAGCCGACCGAATATGTTCAGTGAGAAGAAAACCTGAATTCAAATCAACTTTACTC
>OY757913.1:55193732-55346310 GCA_963585895.1 Sepioteuthis lessoniana
ATATACATGTATCTATATATACATGGATGTATATACACCTGTATATATATACATATATATTGGCATGTATATATGCATGTATATATATGTGTGTATATATATGTATATGTGTATATATGTATATATACCTGCATATATATTTATATATGTATATGTTTCCATCTGTATGTAATAGTGTGTATGCATATATATGCATATGCATATGTATATAGATATGCGTAAGTATATATGCATGTGTATATATGTGTATATATATGTGTACATATGTATGTATATGTGTATGTAAGTATATCTGTATATTTTTCTATATATATGTGTGTGTGTCTATGTCTATATATTTGTAAATATATGTCTATTTCTAGATAAATGTATATATGTGGGTGTTTATATATATATATATATATATATATATATATATATATATATATATATATATATATATGCGTGTATAGAAATATCCGTATATTTCTATTTCCAACAATTCAGTTTTGTGTAAGTGCACAGTTTAAACGTCAAAAACTATTCGATATCAAACAATTTTGTTTAGCATAATTACACAGTTTAGTTCTATTCGACCTATGGATAGGACCCTAATAAGTGCTACCGCTCCAGGTCAGAGTGGACCTGAGATCCATGACAATATATGGGTACCTCGCATTCCTTAAAGCTCTTGTATTACTGGTGCTTTGTCATTCGATTGTGTAGTGCCATATCGATGACACTTGTTGGGGGAGTCTTACTCTTCTGATGTGTATACATCTATATATGTATATATCTCTTTATATATATCCATATATGTATATATCTATATATATCTATATATATATATATATATGTATATATCTATGTATATGTAAGTATATTTATATATATGTATGCTTGTGTACTTGTATATATTTATATATATATATGTATATTTATATATATATATACATATTTATATATATATATGTGTGTATATGTACATGTATGAATGTATATGTATGCATGTGTACATGAGTATATATATGTATGCATGTGCACTTGTGTATATATACATATATATATATGTGTGTACATATATATATATATATATATATATATATTCATATATATGTGTATATATATGTATGCATGTACGCATGTGTATACACATATACGTATGTATGAATACATTTCTCTCTCTTTCTCTCTCTCTCTATATATATATACATAAATATATATATATATATATAACCGGTCGATATATATATATATATATATATATATATATATATATATATATATGTGTGTGTGTGTGTGTGTGTGAATAAACAATATACATTTCTTATATTCAACGAAACACACACACACACACACACACACACACACATATATATATATATATATATATATATATATATATATATGGATAACCGGCTCATTAGTCTAGTGGGTAGTTTGTTTGCCAATGCTTAGGGAGACCTGGCTTCAATTCCAGGTAGCGTCATACCAAAGTCTTTAAAAATGGTACTTGATACCTCCTTGCTTAACACACAGCAATATAAGGTACGTATCAAGGGTAAAGTGGAGCAATCCTGGGAAAGGATTAGCACCCTCCCCGACACCTCGGTGTAATAGCTATTGAAGAGGTAGCCTTCTGGTCACCCTCGACTACGGTATTAAAATCTTATTGTTTATAGAATAGTAAATGATTGGTTGGTTAGTTGGGTTTTATGGCATATCTACCCTTGTAAGCTATTTAACACCAAATCCATTTTTATACATATAAACAGTTCTATTTCAAACAATTCAATTTAGCATGAGTACGCAGTTTAATTGTCAAAAACAGTCCGTGTATTCTACTGCTGCAGTTAACTGGGCAAAATAGTAAATGAATTAATGTATTTACAGTATCATTTATTTCCCTAGCTTTGGGTTAAATACTTCCACAACTGTCATTTTACCAGGAGAGTTTTGGTATTAAATTACCCATGAAGGTTGATATGCCGTTAAAAACAAAGAAAGGAAAGGAAAAAAGTGTTTACAGTCGATTATTTTTAACATTAGATGGCAAACTACATTTGCTTTTCATCTTAGATTTATTTCGAAAATTTGAAATTTATTTAACTTTTTGTCGCTTCCTATCAGATTTAAAGAAGCATACTTACTTCTACAAACATATCTCTTAATTGATTTAGCAAACGAGACGAAACTCTATTTCAATAAAGATTTTACTTCTAAGAAAAAAATAAACAAATAAAATGTTGATTTAAAATAGATATATTATAGAAGAGGTTTCTTATTAAACCGCTTGATGGGTTGCTATTTCCTACCAACCAGGCAACGCAAGGGTTGCCATTCTAGCATATATATATATATATATATATATATATATATATATATATATATATATATATACGTTAGGTGTGTGTGTGTGTGGGGGGGCGTATACCCAATTCCACTGCACTAGAAGGATGTGTCACAAGGTCAATTTTTAAATGTAGTTCAACAGGTTTGAATTCAGAATTTTCCAACTCTGAGACTGGTTGCTATACAAAAGTTAATGAGCCTAGTCTGCCCTACTATTTACCCATAGCAGGAAGGAGAATAGTTGGATTCATACCTTTCCCAAGAGGATTTGCACAATTTGAAAATCTTCCTGGATTTGAAATCGGGTTTCTATATTCATTGCCTATAACGATAACCTTTACACCACATATATGTGTGTGTGTGTGTGAGTGTGTGTGTGTATGTGTGTGTGTGTGAATATAGACATGTGAATTTCTGTATGTCTACGAATGTATATCTCGGCAGTATTTTCTCTTTTAAACATCTTTCATTAAATAGGACACATCTCTACCTATTTTATCTTTGATCCGTTCAGGTTTTCGTACGAATCATTTAGCTTCTGGAATGAATTCAGAAAGGAGCCATATTTTTCCCAAGTATAACTTCTCTCCCTCGACTCATGACCTCAGTACGATCAATGTTGTGTACCAGCTTAAATGTCCATTAGCAAATGCTTCTCTAATAAAGCCATTACCTATATAGGTCTGACTAATGAAACGCTGTCGAGACGTTTAACCCTTTACCTATCGGAAACTAGTTCCATCTCTAAAAAAACGCAAAACACCTTAGTGCCTTTGCTCCAAATACAGAAAAGTTTTAACGGAAAACACCGCTATATTACTCCGAGACAGAAACAAACAAAAAGTCCAAATTCTTGTGGCTCTCGATAAAAGGATTAACAAACGTTTCTGAAGCAAGATCAGCTTCGAATATAGCAGCCACATTCAAAAATGCCTTTGACGCTTTTCCCACTAAATCTTTATCTAACTTCCAGTAACGTTATTTTCTTCAAAAATTCCCATCCCACTTGTTCTTCTTCCTGCTCTTTATAAAATACATTTGACTTGTCATTGTGTTAGTCATTTTATTATTCACTTTCCCGAAGATGGTTCCAGCTGGGGTCAAAAATATTTGGGAAAAATACGTCACCTTTCTGATTTAATTTCATCCAGAAGTTAAACAATTCATATGGAGACTTGAACAGATCAAGAATAAAATTTGCAGAAATATAGTGTCTGTCCTATTTAATCAAACATGTATATATATATATATATATATATATATATATATATATATATATATATATATATGTGTGTGTGTGTGTTCTGAGCCTCACCTAGAAAGAATTGCATACCAGAACATGGCGACAACACACTATCACTTATAAAACTAAACAATTGTTATATTTTGACCTTCGACCCGGCCCAAAAATACTATTCCAAGGTGATACACTGGAAGGAAGTGACACATTCCAATGGCCAGTAATCGAAAGAGATCGCGTGGGCGGATTAAGGCTTATGATATGGGACAAGGTGAAGGTCCCATTGTGCCATTACAGTGATGCACCGGAAGAGAGTAACCTCTGAACTGCATGACAGTTATTTCCGCTTGATGACGATTAAACATTCGATTTCAAAGATCCAGTGGGCGATCGTGTGGGCGTTGAATTATTATATAATTGAGTTGAGTTGGGTGCCAAAGCAGTTGCCAGTAGAATTCCAGACAGCTAGAGACGAGATGTGGTAGTGAAAGCCACACCCGACCGAGGGGGCCCTCGGAAAACCCCGATAGAGTGGACCCCAAGACCTCTAGTTGAGCATCTAAGAGAACAAGAAAGACACATCGTGACGGTCATAACAGTGGGGTCAAAATATGAAGTTTATGTTCGGTCTCCAGCACCCTCTCAAACGCAAACCTTGCAATAAAATGGAGACAGAGAGGTATATATGTTGTTAAAGAAGTCTTTCTTGCGTCATTTATTACTGCGTCTTTGTCCTTGCGTCTGTTTAATTATTGTGTCGTTGTGATGCTGTTGATGACTATACAACACAATCTGATACAGATATTTTTGGTTTTATCAGAAGTGGTAGTGTGTTGCCGCAACAAAAATGTTCAGTTATGACTCTTCTTTTCGGTTGAGGCTAAGAATCTATTGAACTACCATCGTATGGAGGTGCCTGTGGTGTAGTCGTTATCGTCGTAGGAAATGAACACGACGACTCGAGTTCAAATCCTGGACGAGACTGATTGCATTTCACATAGCACTAATACCCTTGGGGAAGGTATGAATCCAATTATTCTCCCTCCAGCTATGGGTAAATAGTAGGACAGACTAGGTTCTTCAGCCTTGGTTAGGCAACTAGTCTAAGAGAAGGAAAACTCTGAATTCAAACCTGTTAAACTCCGCTTAAAAACTGACCTTGTGTCATATCCTGCCCGAGTGGAGGGGTTGGTAAATAGTACCATCGTATGTGTGTGCCTTTGTATCAAATATGTATATATATTTAGAGAGAGAGAGAGAGAGAGAGAGAGAGAGAGAGAGAGAGAGAGAGAGAGAGTGAGTTTGTGTGTGATTGTTTCTAAATTGATATGTTTAAATGCCAGAGTCATTGATATGTGTATTTCGAGTTCTTTCAACTTCTGAAGGTGCGTGGTGGGGGAGTTACACATTCTTCCCAGTCTGGTGGTCTATTGTTCGTCTTCAGCTTTCTACAATCAGAATCTGGCACACAGTCAGGCCATTGTCTGTGTCCTCTCGCTCTATTCACTGACATGCTCTCGCTAATCTTATTTCCTCAAAGTCGGAAAGGGATTTATCATATTATGATTCCATTTCATGCAAGACACTAGCGGTACTGATCGGTCAACTGGCCGACTAGTAAGACACTTAAAGACAAGTTGGTGGCTGTAGCGATTGGGCTATACACAAAAAAAAAAAACGAAACAAATTATTCACAAATCTATTATTAAAAAAAAGGAATAACTCTCCTTCTTTATAGATACAATGATATATATACGAAGAGAACTTCGTATGTCTTATTTATTTCCACTCTTATAAAAATTGTCACTTGCGGAAGCAACCATTCTCCACCCCAACAGCAATGGCGAGAGTATGTATTAACTTAAACCCAACGGTAAGGGTACAATATGCCACGAGGTCATTTTTTAAGCAAACTAAAGCTGGTTTGAATTGAGTTTTCTTTCCCGAGACAGATTGCCTAACGAAGGTTAAATAACCAAATCCGCCTTACTATTTCCCCATAGCAATGGGGAGAAGAGATGGATTCATACCTTTCCCAAGGTCATTAAATCGAAGTGAAACAGATAATCTCGCCAAGGATTTGAACTCATCCCATTTTCTATGACAATAACCTTTTACGTTAGACGCGTGATTTTACTGTCTGTTGTTGTTATGAAAAATTGACTTTGATTATTAAATGATTGGTGTCTGCTGACCAAAAATCTTAACTTTTGTAATTAAAAATCTTCTAAAAATAAAGTAACCGATGAATTATAACTGGACTTATTTTTGAACCCCCCCCCCAAAAAAACAACAAAAAACAAACAAACAAAAAACCCCAGCTTCTTATGTAGAATATAGTAAAACATATTTTTGTATACAATGATTTGTGTTATCTATCCATTTAGTTCAGAGGTCAAGAGTATGATCAAAATCGAAGATTTACTTTCTCAAGTCAGATTAGAATTTATGAGCATCTCACTTAACTGCTGAGATATGGATGACCATAAAGGATAAAACCTAACTCTAAATGGCGATGGTATATTCACAGTATTAAAACACAGCGATATGACGAGAAACACTTTAGTATACAAATACTTGCCTAGTTCTACACAACGCTATCTTGATTCGAGCCAATCTGGGACCAAAGACTGAAAAAAGTTTCACTTCCAAATCTTTGGCTTTCTCTCAACTATGAAGGTAATCTTCGATTAGAGCTCTTCGAGGTCGATGCAGCTACTTAAATTTGGCTCTGTCCCAGATGTCTTCACTGTCTTTATTGTAGACTCCAGTTTCAGGATTCATGAAGAAAGATTAAAAACACGGTGCTAATGTAAATGTAGGGAATTAGGAACGAACTTATGAGGGAAATCATTTGTCAAGTAATTTTCCTTGATATCTCGCCTCTTAATATACATAGTTTAATCAATATATTGGTAGCTAATGATGAAAAAGCATCTATATTGCACAATAATGTTTCTTTTTCAATATGAACGAGGGAGAATTTCTGCTTCCTTTATGATTCGCTATCAAATATAGTTTGTCATAAATATTTTATATCAAGAGATTAAAAAGTAGGGGAGAATTATGCCTAGGATGAAAATGATAATTTACTGATTGATACATTCAATTTAGTTTATGAAGTTATATATATATATATATATATATATATATATATATATATATATATATATATATATATATATATATATATATATATATATATATGTATAAATGCCTATCAAGATGGCATATCTTTGATATATATATTATGCTTGAGGGAACATTATTATATCCGCACTCTAGGAATGAAAAAATAAGAGTCCCCACCTCATCAAAAAAGCATTTTTGTGATTGTATTCAGCAAGTCCTTACACCACAGGTAGGCTGTAACATAAATTCAGTTTATGCATAGTACAGATACATACCCATAGTTGGCAGTGGTGAGAAATGACGGATTCATGCCTTTCGCAAGGGCATTTGCCCGAAAGAAAGACACAAACGGCCTCGACTACGACTGGAACTTAGCTCATCGAGTTCAGTTCTTACGGCCATTACCGTTACACAATTCTCCCCCACTAAAAACGCGTTAGAGGTAAGAAAAAACTCCGACTATTTAGAATTAAACATCGATGTTTCTCAAATGTCTTTGTTGATATTTTACAGTCGGATTCATTAAATATTTCACAAATATGAATTGTATGCTGCGAATAACAAAATGTAATTGTAAGAAATGTTCACTCAAGGACAACTTTGATCACCTGGGTCATCAACGCACAGACAGGTTATTATCCACTGAACTCTGTTGATGGTGACGAGACAAATATATATTAGACGACGTGTGAATTCGTTGCCACAGCAATCCATAATGATATTGATACAGTTTCTTTTTTTTTTTTTTTTTTGAGTATTCTAATTCACGTTTTCAAGTTACTTTAATATGTGGAGAATTTCGGTTATTGGAAAGGGAGATTCAGAACTATTTTTGCTGAATTACCCTCTCTTTCTCTCTCACATGTAACAGAAAACTAAAACTGAAATTTCTGTACTTTGTTGGATTTCTTTTTCTAAATAAGGTTGGTTGGCTGGTTGTTTGGATTTTATGTCATATCAACCCTTGTAGGTTATTTTCGAGTCTCATTGGGTGCCCCTTTCATATGGCCTTGTGCCACATCTAAGTAAAATGCTTAGTAAATTACAACCCTTGTAGGTTATTTAACGCCAAATCTATTTTTATGTGAATAATCAGTTCTATTTCAAACAATTTAGTATGAGTACACAGTTTGATTGTGAAAAACATTTCTACTTCAAACTATTCAGTTTATTCAAGCAGTTATAAATAACAAGTCAGTTTCGTCTAAGTACAGTTTCAATGTAAAAAACCCCCCAGTTCAATTTCAAACAATTCAGTTTAAATGTAAGTGCAGTTTAATTGTGAAAAACATTTCCATTTCTAGCTATTCAGTTTAGTCAAGCAGTTTTAATTCAGCTTATTCAGTTTAGTATTTGTACAGATTTTGTTTGCACAGAGTTAAATGTCAAAACAGTTCTATGTTAAAGAATTCTGTTGAGTGTAAGTACAGTTTCAATGTCAAAAAACAGTTCAATTTTAAATAATCCAGTTTAGCATAAGCACGCAGTTTAAATGTAAGTACGGTTTAATTGTCAAAAACATTTCTATTTCACGCTATTCAGTTTAGTCAAACAATTCAGTTTAGCCGTTAGTTCGATTTAACCCATAGATAGGGCCCTTATCAGGTGCTACCACTCCGGGCCAGAGTGGACCTGGGAGCGATGGCAATGAAGGTGTACTCCGCATTCCCCAAAGCTCCAGCATTACTGGAACCTCACCATCAGATCGTTTAGTGTCATATTCAGGACACTCGTTGGGGGGGGTCTTACACCTCTTCAGAGAAGCAGTCCGTGTATTCTACAGCCCCAGCTGACTGGGCAATGTAAAAATCTTAATGTTAGTTAGGAAGTGAATCCAAACCATCCTGACCTCCAGAACTGGAGCCTCACGATTTTTTTAATGTTATCCCTTTTTCGCTAACTGATAATTCCTAGCCAAATCAAATAATTTTCAAACAGCCTGAGCATATGAACTTATTGATACAGCCACTAAAAATCTCATAGAAGACGAAACCTGCTATATTCCACAAAATACCTATTAATATTTTACCAGGTAGAACTAAGGAATAGTTTATCTTTATTAAAGAACCTTGAACGGGTATGCAATATTACTTACCGAAAATTTATCATACTCAAATTAAGCTGATGGTACGGAGTTCCCAGCCCTCTATTTTTCACTGGCCATTCGTCACTATCATCCATCGTTTTTGGCAGGTCTTTCAATCTGCACTCAGTGCCTGTACCGAACTGATGTATGCAAGTATTTGCTGGTCGGTTTACACTGGTGCGTCCATGTGTAGGAGTTCATAAAAGAACTTCATGCATGAGTTCGTCCTTATTTCTCCAGCATTTTGTGTCTTCATACGTATAAAATCGATACACTGAAAAGAATTTATAGCAAACAAAGCAATGTAACGTCCAATTTGCAACTAAAAGATTTTTTTATGGGGGCTGTATTTGGAGTGAACTTTTCCACATGCGATTACTATTAATCGCTTACATGTAAGCGTTATAAAGTGGATATTCCAGATTAGAACTGAGCATTTGAGTTCGATTTGAAGCTGAATGATAATTTTGTGGGGTCTGCATTTGCACAGAACATTATTTTCTCATCATCCAAATTAATGTTCTAACGGTTTGCTTTGACTTGGTTTTATGACACATCAACCATTGTAGGTTATTTAATGCCAAATCCATTTTTATACATATAGTAAGTAAAGCTGGTGACCATAGTCGTGGTTGACTCGAAGGCTCCCTTTTCGATAGCTCTTACACCAAGGTGTAGGAGAGGGCGCTACTTCATTTCCTGGATTGCTCCACTTAACCTTGATCCTTACCTTATAATGCAGAGTGTTAAGGAAGGCGGGATCAAGTACCTTTTTTCGAGTTTTTGGTATGACTCAACCTGGGATTGAACTTCCGTCTCCCGGACCACTGGCGAACACTTTACTTATTAGGCCAATCAAACAATTCAGTTTAGTATAAGTACAGTTTTTTGTTTACACACAGTTAAATTTCAAAACAGTTAATTTTAAATAATTCTGTTTAGCATAAGTATTCTGTTTAGTTCTATTCAACCCATAGATAGGACCCCATCGGAGGCCACCACTCCGTGCCAGAATGGACCTGGGAACGATGGCAATAAAGCATTACTGGCGTGACACCATCAGATTTTCTTGTGTCATATCCAGAACACTGGCTGGGTGAGTCTCGCCCTTCTGCCGAGATGCAGTTGGTGTATTGTGCAGCCCCAGTCGATTGGGCCATGTTCGAGGAAATTATTTTTAATACTAATCAGAACACTCCACATTTTACTTAATAGAATCATCAAAATCATCACGAACCTCTGTTAAAATGAAAACCGAACAGGTTCACATATTGTCTTGTGTTATTAATAAAAGGGACCTTCATGGCATTTGCATTCATTTTCTCGAGTCGCAGGTACCATTTCCTTCTTATAGGAGCTGCATTAAGTTGTCGGGTCGCACTTCGGCCGGCCGTGCTGGCTCCGGCGCGGATCTGGCCGAGTGTGTCTCGGTAGCTGGATTTTTCCTACGGCCTCAAGGGGCCTTTCCCCCAGGCTATTACCCCCTTCGGGGCGTGTTTGATCGCCCGGCGCCTGGGGCGCCCCTAATAAGGGGAATGGCGACGGGGCCGTAGGCATTTTTGGGAATGCCAGGCGCGTATGGGCTACGCCCCTGCGCCCGGACCCACCAAAAAAGGCCTTGTGACACTTTCACGTTCAGTGGGGCGTGGAACAAATACCACAGGTACCATTTCCAATGACGATAACCGTTACACAAAGAACGTCTCCATTACTAACCATAACCTAGAACATTATAAAGGGATTATTGCTAAAGTAACATATTTAAAATGTTCTTTGAGAATAAATCAATTTCCAGTTCAATAAATGATAATTTTGTGGTATCTGTATTCGCGGTGAACGTTATTTTCAGAATCATTCCGAATTTATCTTGCCACGAAAATAACTATAGATGCTAATATGACTCCATCATACTTTTCTAAATAGAAGCATTAGTATCATCATGAACCGTTCTCATAACAGGAACCCAACGAATTAACGGATCATCTATTTTCCTCTGATGGTATTTCACATTGTAAATTATTTTTTAAATATCATATATTGATTCTAGCAGAAGAGTCTGCTTGAAGTTGTTGTTTTTATAACATTTGGGTCTTAGTATTCTTCGTCTTTCTTCAAAGAGGGAATCCCTATGGTGACATCGTAGTTAACGAGTTCGAACTCCAGTCACGCTATTACGTTGTTTATCGGATTAAAACTCTTGGGAAATGTATGAACCCTCCTATCCTCCCCAGCTGTTAGTTAAAGAATGCTACCATTAATGTTCTAAGGGATAACTTTGGCATTGAATAATCGAGAGAAGTTGATATGCCATTGAACAAAGAAACAAAAGAAAACCTTTTTTTAGATAATTGTCACATTTGGTAATCTTCCCGTAAAGTCAAAGAGAACCCTCTAGTTCAAAGGGATGTGTAGTTCACATCATTATATATCTGTCACAGCGTTTTTCTCTTCCAGCTTGTCACGAGCATCAACTTTCAAAAAGTCTTTCTGATTCATCAGTTTTCAAAGTTTACGTTCTTCCAGAGTGCTATTTGTTCAAAAAAAAAAAAAAAAGAAAAAAAAAAGATAAAAAATTTCTAAACCATTTAGGGGAGACCCCGAGGCGTAGTGTTTAACGTGCTGGACGGCGGCCTAGAACTAAACGAATTCGAACTCTATTCGCGCTATTATGTTCACTTTTAAACTAATCATATTTACCAATCCCTCCGCTCGGACAGGATATGAAGGTCAATTTTAAGCAAAGTTTAACAGGTTTTGAATTCAGAGTTTTCCTTCTCCTAGACTAGTTGCATCACCAAGGCTGAAGAACCTAATCTGCCCTACTATTTACCCATAGCTGGAGGGAGAATAATTGGATTCATACATTTCCCAAGGGTATTAGTGCTATGTGAAATGCTATCAGTCTCGTCCAGGATTTGAACTCGTGTCGCCGTGTCCATTTCCTACGACGATAACGACTACACCACGGGCACGTTCACTTTTAAACTAATAGCCTTGGGAAAGGTATGAACTTCCTTATTCCTCTAAGCACTAGGTTAAATACTACCACTACAGCCCTTCTTCAAGGAAGCCTTTGGCACTAAATAACCCACAAAGGTTGATATGCCATTAAAAAGATAAACCAAATCAAACGTTATTATACAATAACACACACACACACACACACACACACACACTCTCTCTCTCTCTCTCTCTCTCTCTCTCTCTCTCTCTCTCTCTCTGCCTATATAAATACTCTATCTGTATATAATGGAGGTGATTATATATGTATGTGTATATATATGTAATAGATCTTTCCCTAAACAATCGGTCTATATCCATGTAAACTAATTGAAAAAAAATGAGTAAAAGTAACTAAATACTAGTGACCTGTTTTCTGTAAGAATTGAGGAACTACAAAACTTGTGCTAAAGGTAGCAAATATGGCGGACAGAATTTTAGGAAAATATTCATCTCTAAGACTTTCAGAAAACACACTCACACGCGCGCGTTTAACGAGAAAAAGAAGGCAAATTCAGAGAAGAAAGTGACGATGCGTTAAGAAGATAGCAAACCCAACCACCCAAATAATGGCACATTTGTCTTGAAAGACCAGTCTTGCCGAAAGTTGATTACATGCCGAGCCAAAATTCCTTATCTACGGACGATTGGATTAGCCACCTGGAGAAGGTGAAAACCCTGTTCAATAGAACTAACTCACCGCCCCGGCTTTTTGCATTCGCATATCGAATTAAGATGCCATTTTTGTACGCTTGATTAGAATTCAAATTCGACAACTGACAATCCGGTCGATGGCGGGAAGAAAAGAGGACAAGATGTCGTCTGGCACAATCCAATTTGACCAACCAAATTTCAGAACGCTGAAAGACTAGGAGAAAGCAACCAGTACAAAAATCCATGTTTGCATTCTACGTACAAAATAGAATATTTCCTAGATTGATTTTCAGGATATAAAGTGATTTAGATTTTCCTCTGCCATATCGGATAGCAAGAGAAAGATATTCCCAGAGCGATGGTTTATTTCTCTCTGCTCAAAATAAACAAAAATGTCTATCAAACACTACTAATCGTTACTTCACTAAAACAAAAGTTTTAGAAAAATCAGTCAAGAATGTATAGGCACGTATTTGCTTCTTCAGACTTGTTATCAAACAAAGTTAGAAAGTCAATCCTCATATTTTATCTCACCAATAACCAGCACAAAGAAGATATTAATTCATGATTGATTGATTTATTTTAATGGTATGTTATCCCGTCTAAAGTTATTTTATGCCTAGAGATTAGGGAATTGCACTTAGTGTACATTTACATTTACGTTTTTGTGTCGTTTTTTGCAAATACACCAGCTTAATCCAAATATCTGCTGCGTAGCCTGGAGCAGGCAGCCAAAGGCATTGACCTCTTCATGAACATGTGTTTCAAACAAGATAGAGCTACCTTCTCATTAGATGGCACATATTTGAAATTAGTAGACCAGTTCACATATCTCGCCAGCAGCATGGCATCAACAGAAAGCTATGTCGATATATTCAGTGGAAAGGCTTGAACTACTATTAACAGGTTACTAATCATATAGAATTCTGGTCTTTCTGGTAAAATAAAAGGGGAATTCTTCCAAGTTATAGCCATCTCAGTACTGCCGTGTGGCTGCAATACTTGGACTTTAAAGAAATTCTTGGAGACGAAAACCAGGCTGCCTGCTTTTTTTGACAAATTCTGAAAGCAACACCTAATAAAATAGTTGCTGTACGGCCATGTACATCACATCATACTAACCATCCAACCAAAATGAACAAAACTTGCTGGTTGTTGCTGGTGAAACAGGGACAAATTTGTAAGCGATGTTCTCTAATGGATGCAGTAGTGTTGGTTGACCAGCACAAACTTACATTAACCAGCTCTGTGTAAGCACTGGATGCTGTCTAAAGGACTTTCCAAGAGCGAATGGTCGAGAGGGACAGATGGGAAAAGAAAGAGTGTGTCAAAGGAATCTGTGCTATCAGCACCACTTGATGATAAGGTTTAACTAATTATTTCTATTTAATAATAGATATTTGTTTACACACTATTGCATGGTTTCAAGTGTTCTTATCTAATACTAATAATTATTTGGTTTCAACTAATTATTTCTATCTAATAATTTGAACAAAATTCCATGGTTTCAAGTTGTAACGTAATGGCCGAGGGATTTCGGTTCATGCCTTTGAGTTTAGTTAGGCTGAGAATCTTTCGGCTCAGCACATGGGTTAGTTAGGTGCAAACATTGTTGCAGGTGTTAACTCAGGCGCGCGCGGGCGGACGAAGGTGTCACTCAGAGGTCACAATAGTCCGAGACGAAACGGGTGACGGAGTGCGAGTGACGTCACGCATCGCAAGTGCGCAGAGGTTTGTGGAGAATTGAAAGAAAGTTGGGGAGTGGAAGTTTAGACGCCAAACGAGGAGGATCGACTTTTGGAGCTCGCAGACGCGAGGCGAACTTGCCCTCTATGGGGGCCGCTCGAGATGGGGGCCAGATGAATAAGACAGCATAGAAGGTTGTGTCTCTCCTCCTTATGTCGAAACCTTTAACTCAAATGTAATAAAAAGGTTTCGTACCTGAACAAGAAGTCGTTACGTGTTTTCGAATTTCGAGATTCCTATGTTCTTTATGTGTTCTACGTTATGTATATATGTAATGAACGTCCTATGTACATTTTGCAAATAGCCTTATTTACCTATAGTACAAAGTAACTGATGATAATCCTTGGTAAACAATCATATCTTCAAGTAAATATTCTCAATACAAATAATTAACAGTTATATGAACCGTTCCTACTAACAATTTACACATAATTGTACGGTTTCAAGTATTCCTATTTAAAACTAATGATTATATAGTTTCAAGCAATTATATCTTATTAATAATAGTCACTTGTTTACACGTAGTTATATAGTTTTATGTAACTCATAGGAATGATCTTTAGAAATGTTGTATAGTGGCTCGTACCGCATGACTTCCGGTATCGCGGAAGAATAAAAACACCGTGTTTCTGAAGCACGGAGAAGCAGAAGCAGAAAGAGGAAGCAGAAAGAGAAGCAGAGACAGTGAGCTTTGAGAGGACATTGGTCAGTAGTAGACCAATTTCGGACATAACACCAACAGCGCGAGACTTATAATACTAGTCGGACTGTACCACTTGAGTTAATAAATAATTAACTCTATTTCACTGTGTATCTTTTCCTTACCACGACACAACAAGAAAACAATTGTAGTTTCAAGTAACTATTATTAATACAAATAACGCAGTTATTGGGTATGAAATTTTCCAACTACATTTCAAACAAATTTGTTTGATCTGTTTTGATGGGACCCTAACAGGTACTACCACTCTAGATTAGAGTTGAAATGGGAGTAATGGTAATGAAAAGGTACTCCACAATCCAAAGTACTCTTAAACTGGAGCCTCGCCATCAGATGCAGTTTAGTGTCATTTACAGGACCCTGGGATATTCAGATTGCAGACTAATTCAATTAAAGAGAGATTAATTTCCATGCATATTGTAAAGGAATTTTAACCTACATCATTTGTCTTGTAAAACGAATTTGATTTCCACTGCATTCGACTGCATTATTGGAGGTGTGGGCAGAGACTAAAATTGGAGAACAGAGTTCAAATTCTGGAGTCATCATCATCATCATTATGACTAGGTTCTTCAGCCTTGGTTAAGAGAAGGAAAACTCTGAATTCAAACCTGTTAAACTCCGCTTAAAAATTGACCTTGTGTCATATCCTGCCCGAGCGGAGGGGTTGGTAAATAGGATAATTTACTGAAATGTAACATGATGTTGCACTAATACCCTTGGGAAAGGTATGAATCCAATTATTCTCCCTCCAGCTATGGGTAAATAGTAGGTCAGACTAGGTTCTTCGGCCTTGGTTAGGCAACTAGTCTAGGAGAAGGAAAACTCTGAATTCAAACCTGTTAAACTCCGCTTAAAAATTGACCTTGTGTCATATCCTGCCTGAGCGGAGGGGTTGGTAAATAGTATCATCATCATTATGTCGTGCCGCCTGGACGGATATCCCTGACCCTCTCTCGCCACTTTTCCCTATCGTTCATCGCCTCTGGCAGGTCTTCTGGGCTACATCCCGTATCCTCACACAGCTGCTGTATGTATGTTCTAGCAGGTCGTCCTGCTTTAGCTGGGCCATATATAGGGGTCCATTGGAGTACATTACTTATGAGCTCGTTCCTGCTCCTCCAGCAGTGTCCTGCGTGCTTGGTTCGTCTAACTTGGATAGTTTTCGTGATGGGACGCAGGTGGCCGTATAGTTGGTGTTTTGTGGGGTTTCAGTTTGTGTTTACCTTATGTCAATGCCCTTTTAAAAGCCATGAATCCATTTTTCTCTTCTTTGTCACGTGAAAAATAGTAATTTCAGACAACACTTTCTAGCCTTGGTTGGTAGTCAGTCAAAGGGAAGGACGAACTCTCAATTCAAAAGAAAGTTGGAAGTGTGGTAAATGATTCCATCCCGTAAAAACGACCCTTTGTTGAAACTAAGTAGGACTGGGATTATCTATTGTTCCAATTCCTGTCATTTTTTCCATGAATATGCATAATATACATTTAAGGGACGAACATGCTAGGACCGATTGTCAGGCGCAAGTTACAGCTTTTAGGGATTGTCAAAAAACTCACTAATTCTAACAAGAAATTCTGTAGAAAGTTTGTCCTTGTCTAATTCAAGGACATAAATATGAGTCACTCACTAAAGACCGTTGGGGCTGTAGAATACACCGACTGCTTCTCTACAGAGGGGTAACACCCCCCAACGAGTGTCCTGGATAAGACACTAAACAATCTGATGGTGATGTTCCAGCAGTGCTGGAGCTTTGGGGAATGCGGAGTACCCCTTCATTGCCATCGCTCCCAGGTCCACTCTGGCCCGGAGTGGTAGCACCTGAGAGGGCACTATCTATGGGTTAAATAGAACTAACAGCATACTTATGCTAAAATGAATTGAGTAAACTGAATAGCTTGAAATAGAATCGTTTTTGACAAACCGTACTTACACTTAAACTGCGTGCTTATGCTTAACTGAATTATTTCAAATAGAACTGTTTTTCGACATTAAAACTGTACACTTAACTGAATTATTACATATAACTGCTTGAATAGTTTGAAATGTTTTTGACAATTAAACTGTGTACTTATGCTAAACTGAACTGTTTTCAATAGAACAGATTATTTACATAAAAATGGATTTGGCGTTAAATAACCTCCAAAGGTTGATATGCCATAAAACTAACCAACCAAACAAACAAACAAACAAACTAAAGACCGAACTTTCAATAAAATAATCGTCTAGTCGGCTAGTCTGGCTCATATCGAGGTTGCTGCAACTGCTGGTATTTTGTTTAAGGAATGCAAATTACAGGTCATTCCATAATTTTTTTCTGCAAGTCTTTTTCTTGTGTTATTCTGTAAAATTTTCTACTGATGGTTTCAGAAAAAATAGACAACTAAGATAAATTAATTTAGTTTATTTAAGAAATATTTTATGAAGTAAGAATATTCAGCTTTTAAATAAAAAAAAATATAGTTACTAATTTATTTACTGCTAAATAAAAAGTCCGAAGTGAACCTCTTCAAAGTGTCTGGCCCAGTCGGCTTTCAGAATAAACTGACTCCTTCTCTATAGAGGGGTAAGCCTCCCCCACGAGTGTCGTAGATATGACACTTGAAAATCTCATAGTGAGGCTCCAGTAATGCTGCAACTTTGGGAAATGCGGAGTACTCCTTTATTGCCATTGCTCCCAGGTCTACTCTGGTTCTGTCTATGGGTCAAATAGAAATAAACTGTGTACTTAGGCTAAACTGGATTGTTTGAAATATTACTGTTTATATGTATAAAACCGGGCCATTAGCCTAATGAGTAGAGTGTTCGCCAATGGTCCGGGAGACCGGTGTTCAATCCAAGGTTAAGTCATACCAATGACTTAAAAATGGTACTTGATACGGCCTTGCGTAACACTCAGCAATATAAGATACGTATCAAAGGTAAAGTGGAACAATCCAGGGAAAGGAGTTGCGCCCTCCCCTATACTTCGGTGTTGTAGCTATTGAAAAGGAAGCCTTCGAGCCACCCCCGACTACGATGCCAACTTTACTTACTTTACCGATATGAACATGTCAACCACAGCTCCACGGCTAGTCTGGCTCATATCGAGGTTGCTGCAACTGCTGGTATTTTGTTTAAGGAATGCAAATTACAGGTCATTCCATATTTTTTTTCTGCAAGTCTTTTTCTTGTGTTATTCTGTAAAATTTTCTACTGATGGTTTCAGAAAAAATAGACAACTAAGATAAATTAATTTAGTTTATTTAAGAAATATTTTATGAAGTAAGAATTAAAAAAAAATGGATTTGGGATTAAATAACCTTCAACAGTTGATATGCCATAAAACCAAACAAAACCAATCTTCAAAGTGTACTAATTCTATATTTTTCCAGGCGTAGTAGTTGCCCAGTTTCTTTGCTAAAAATTGAATTTTTTGTGTTACAGCGGTCCCTGATAATACCAATGCTTCTATTTAGAAAAGAGTGAAGGGTTCTAATTAATATTTGATAGTTTTTCTCCGTTAGATGTTTCGTTTGGTTTATTTTTTTTATCACATAAGTATATTGCTCTAAGTAAAAAAAAAAAACTCGCTATGACGTTTTTTTTCTTGTGTTACGATTGCACCTACACATATAAACATAATGAACCCGCTTGTAACGTAATGGTTATTGACGTAGGAAATGTCCCCTGTGAACGGAGTAAAAAAATTGACAACACTTTCCATTTAACATAGAGCTAATACCCTTGGAAAAGGTATGAACCCAATCATTTTTATGAGCAAATAATTGGACATACTGGGCTCTTTAACCTTGGTTTGGTAACCGGTCAAGGAGAAGGAAAACACTGAATTCAAACCAGTTGAAAACTGCTTAAAAGCTGACCTTGTGTCGCATCATAATAATGGCCGTAAATACACATATAAACAATAATATTTTTGTTATATAAGGTTGTTTGAAAGTTGACTAGCATTTGTTATGGCTTTCTGTTTGATTCAATAATTTTCCCGAGGAATTTTTCGATATCTTGAAGTTTTTTGGAATCACTGACCAGATGAACGAAAATATTTTTTCTGGGTAAGGAATTCGAATGGATATTTTACAGCATGGAAGTGGTCGTATTCATGACACAAATAAGAACCAGCAAAAAATAATGATGTTCCAGATCCAGCGTATATTCCAGAGTATTGTTATTCCTTCTGTGTCGTAAGATCTACGACATTGAAGGCTATGGAAATATCATTGCGTGAGAGCTTCCGAAGTGAGGTAATTCAGGAGTGGAACTGAGTGATCGCGGAGTACCGAAATCAGAAGTTCCTCTGGGCTGGACACGTTGCAAGGTTCACTGACGTGTGGACCCATGCAGTTGTCGAATGGTATCCGAAAGATCGGAAACGAACACGCGGAAGATCGCGACGATGGGAAGATGAAATCGTCAAGCGATTCGGGTCAATATGCCGAAGAAGGCCAAGAGCGGAACAGAAGCACCTTGCATCAAGCAATGTGAAAAATATCAGACATCCTAGCCAATAAAATGATAGCTGTTTCGATATTTATTACCGTAAAGAATATTTTTCTGAGTCATTTTTATTCTTTAGATATGCTTGAGTATCTTTCACTTTTTGGCTTTCTCAAATAACACAAATTTATTTATAATTGCTGTTGAGATCTTCTGTTGTGCGCTCATCTCCATTTTGCTTATTCGAGACTCGAAGCCGGGAGATTATTTTCTAATGCGTCGTAGACAGCCTGACGCTACCCTAATACAAGCTCAAAAGAATGCTTGAAACACAACTATTCTTTGTATATGTCTTCCTTTGAGAGAACCCAGCTTGTTAGCCAGGCCACTAAGAAGCATGCAACACTGACCCTTTTCAAGTTAAGCTACTGGTGTTCACTATTTTTCTAATTGAAAGCAGGGAGTGAAGAGCCAGATTTGACAGAAATAGAATTTGAAGCGGTGGCGAAAGAGCGACCATGTTGGAAGCGTTCTTTCTGTTCAGTACCATTCGTTTCTTTTCTTCGACTTGTTTATTCATCTCTATATTGCGAAAAATATTCATTAAGTTTAAACTTTGGATTTCCGCTAGAAAATTATCCACGGTAATGGCGTGGGTAAGAAGAGATGGGAAAACCTATTTTCTTGATGTTGATCAGCTGAACTGTAATGAGATAAATTGTCTTGGAACGAGGCTACAACTTAATGGATGCCGGTAACTTTCATGTTGTCAGCGAATAGGGTAAACGAATGCATTTGCCTTTGCACCGTTAGACTTATTTTCATTCATGGATCGATTGATTGGATTTAGTCAGGCTTTTGTAAACTTACCATTTTATTGATACTTGTGTCTTTTCGCTTCTTTGCAAAATTCTTTGACTCGGTCATTTTTTTTTTCTCATTTACATTTTCTCTATGTCAATCAAAATTTGTTTGGGAGCTCTTTGTTAATTTCAAGTAATTTCTTGGATAATTTCTTTTATTCATCTTTCCCCTATTTGGGAAATTTCTTTTCTTCCTCTTGCTTTCTTTTATTTTCCTCTCCCTCTTTTTATTACCCCCTCCTTGTTCTTTTTCGTCTCTCATTTTTGCTTCTTTTTCATCACCTCTTCTTTTCTGTTCTACACTGGACTTTCTTTCCCCTTATCGTTCCTTTTCTTCCCCTCCTTTTTCTTTTCTCTTCCTCATTCCTTTACCCTTTTTTCTTAACTTCTTTTATATTTTCTTTTTTTCTTCACCTTTTTGTTTTTTTTACCATCCCTTTTCATTTTCACTTTCCTCCTTTTCTGTTTTTTCATGCTTTATCCTCCTATATTTATTCTTCAAGTCGTATTTTAATATTTCTGTTCTTTTTCCTTTCTTTTCTTTTCTTTTTTTTTTTATTCCCACTCACCGGTTTTTCTCTATCATGTCCTCTTCTTGTTCTTTTTCTTCTAAGATACACGATGCACTATTACTATTTTTAACTAGTATTGTTTTCATTATAATTTTAATTACTTTATTTACACTAGTGGTAATATCATCCTGGATTTTTATCTAATGAAACATTACTCACCATTAACTTTTGATTTATAATTCTTTCATTTATTTGTCACCACAACTACTGAGACTGTTACTCTACTACCACTGGAAATAACGAATAGCCTATTGTTGAGACTCAAATTGCATCTGTTTTGTCTTTCCTTTTATCGTAACGACTGAGAGGATTTTTACATTGCCCAGTCAGCTGGGGCTGTAGAATACACCGACTGCATCTCTGCAGAGGGGTAAGACCCCCCCTAACGAGTGTCCTGGATAAGACACTAAACAATCTGATGGTGATGTTCCAGCAGTGCTGGAGCTTTGGGGAATGCGGAGTACCCCTTCATTGCCATCGCTCCCAGGTCCACTCTGGCCCGGAGTGGTAGCACCTGAGAGGGCCCTATCTATGGGTTAAATAGAACTAACAGCATACTAATGCTAAACTAAATTGTTTGAGCAAACTGAATAGCTTGAAATAGAAACGTTTTTGACAATTACACCGTACTTACACTTAAACTGCGTGCTTATGCTTAACTGAATTATTTCAAATAGAACTGTTTTTCGACATTAAAACTGTATTTACACTTAACTGAATTATTACATATAACTGCTTAAATAGTTTGAAATGGAAATGTTTTTGACAATTAAACTGTGTACTTATGCTAAACTGAACTGTTTTCAATAGAACAGATTATTTACATAAAAATGGATTTGGCGTTAAATAACCTCCAAAGGTTGATATGCCATAAAACCAACCAACCACCCAAACAAACAAGATTTTTACAGTTGATTTGGTGTGGTATCTTTCATTAATGGGATATCAACCTTCGTGTGTAATTCAATATCAAGTCCATTCCCGTGGAAGAACACTAGTGATACTATTTTACCCATACCTGGGGTGGATAAGGGGGTCCATACCTTTCCCAAAGGTATTTGTCTAAAAAGGAACATAATAGCGCTATTGGAGTGCGAACTCGCTTACTTCGAAGCCGCAGTCTAGCACGTTAGTCATTACGCCACGGTTGGTAGAAAATTAAGTCTCACCATTTCAATTTATTATTCCTCGATTACTCGACGCTAAATGTGTATTTACCCAACCCCTCCACTATGAGCAGGATGTGACACAAGGTCAATATTTCAATGTAAATTACAGCTGTTTGAGTTTTCTTCTCCCTAGATTGGTTGCCTTACCAAGGCTGGGGAACCCACATTGTCCTGCTTTTTAATCGTAAGTGAGACGGGGTGGCGAGAACAGTTGGATCTTTATTTTACCCAAGGGCATTACCCAATTATGAAATGCAAACAGTTTCGTCTGGGATTTGAACTCGTTCGCCGTCTCCATTTTTGTAACCGCTACTCCACGGTCGCCTCAGTTGTATGAGTAAGTCAGCAATTTCCGTTTGAGTTGTGCTTACTTAGCTTAGATGATTTCATGCCTTTTCCGAAAGTATCACAGCGAAGTGTGCAGGATTTGAACTCGTGTTACCAATTTCATTTCTCGCTCGGTGGTGTATTTATTTTGTAATCATCCAAACTAATTTATTTGGATTTGTTAAGAAACTTGGAAAGGAGATAGTGAGAAGGACTATGGTAATACTTTGAAATGAACTGCTAAGTTAATGTTCGAATAAATAATATTTACAATACTTCAATTTTTTGAAGAGTTAGCTGAAAACCGTGAAGAGAAATATTTAACCCCAGGGTCCCTCCCCACCAACATCGACGTGCCCAATTCATTATTTGCTTGATTTTATATTAAAACTTTTTTTCCTCCTGCCGACTAAATGACTTCTTAAAATATTTCTTGGTATCAGACTAAAAAAAATTCTGAAGAATAAAAAAAAAAAAAAAATTCAAATGTCACACAAAAATTCCTTACGGCATTTTTATCGGTTTGAAATTCTTGACTCGTGGAAATGTCTGGATTTTGTTCAGCCAACCCCAGAACTACAATCCACTCCCTTCGAAACGTCTTGTGATCATGTCTGGCTGTTCTCAAACAGAGGGAGAATTTTTTTACCAAAATTTAAGACCAAATATAAAAAGTTGGTGGATACAATATCTAATTGCCTGAGGCCATGTTTCTTTCGATATCAGTTTACACGAAAATAATACAATTATATTTTGTCGAAAATGTCATATTCTTTTAAATTTACTTCAATAACTCTCCGAAAAAGTTGCTTGTTAATCATGAGTCGTTTTCGGCTTGTTTTGTAATTAACAAAGTTTTCGCATTCAGATGTTTCACTGATACTGAGTCCTTGAGGTGTTGTGGCTAAAGTGATGGACGGTAGCCTCAAAGTAAGCAAGTTCAAGCTCCACTTGTGGTATTACATTTACTTTCGAACTAATATCTTTGGGGAAAGTATTGAACCCTCTTATTCCCCAGATATAGGTTAAATAGTATCATTGCAGTTTTTCTTTGGCATCAAACAACCAACGGAGGTTGACATGCCATTAAACAAAAAACAATAACAACAACAAAAAATAAATAAGCAATCTAAAACAGATGACAAGATAATTCCGATAACTTTTTACCTTTCGAAATTGGATTGTACAAATACTGATCATAAACTAACTTAATTATCCACCAATCAAGAACATATCGTTTTTTATGTATCAATCGCAAAGTGCTGAGTGTTTTCAGTGTTTTCGACAATATCATTTTATATAGGGTTAACCCAAAAGTTTATACCTTGTTTGTTATCATATGGCATTTGGAATGTTTAATTTTGATTGCTTTAAAAAAAGATCTGTTATAAGTGTATTGTGACTCTTGTTATATTAGCAAGTTTTTAAAAGTCAAAATTTGCGTTCTTTGTTTGTTTGTTTTTTGGTGGGAATAACATTGAAGATAGAAATATGCAACATTTTCAACAGATATTTTTTCTTTTTATTTATCTATTTATTTGTAAAAAAAATATGAAAATACAGCGCAAGTACAAAAAGTATTTGTGCAGTTTGTGGAGGTGTTGTTGAATAGTCAAACATGTCAAAAGTACTTGGCGGGATTTCATGCGGAAATTTTTTCGCGTAACCACGGCCGGATAGACCAATTATAAGTATTAATTATCAAATTAAAGTTTACTTGATAAGAATGAAAATAAGGAAGTGAGCTTAGCGTGAAAATAATCATCGAAAGAGGTGGAATCGGCGCCTCGAATTAAAATGGACAAGGCTGTTTGTGTTTCATTTCGAGCTATTGCTCTTAGGAAAGATATGAAACCATCAGTTCTCCAACAACTATGGGTAAGTTGTAGGGAAGACTGCATTCTTTAACCTTTGTTAGGCTACCATTTAAGAAGAAGGAAAACTCTGAATTCAAACCAGCTTTACTCTGCTTAAAATTGTCATTGCATCACGTTCTGCTTTTAACGGAGGAGCTGGGTAAATACCGACTTGATAATAATGAATATCGCTCGACGTGAAAAATAGCCAACATAATCAATATAACCAATAAGCGCTTCGGGTAGTGTGATGGTGAGCAAGATAGACTAGCTAACCTTCACGAGTGAGTTCGAGTCTAATTGGGTGCTCTATTCATATGGCTTTGTGCCAAAGGCTTAGTAAATTACTTCTCAAAATAACCGAATAAAGAGTTGAAAATTATGTGTAACGCTTAATTTTATTCTATCCTATTTACCCAACACCTCCGCTCGGGCAGGATATGACACAAGGTCAATTTTTAAGCGGAGTTTAACAGGTTTGAGTTCAGAATTTTCCTTCTCCTAGACTAGTTGCCTCATCAAGGCTGAAGAACACAGTCTGTCCTACTATTTACCCATAGCTGGAGGGAGAATTATTGGATTCATACCTTTCCCAAGGGTATTAGTGCTATGTGAAATGCAATCATTCTCGTCCAGGATTTGAACTCGTCGCCGTGTCCATTTCCTACGACGATAACCATTACACCACGGGCACCTCCTAAAAAGCTTGGTTTTATTTGTCGTTTTAATCTGTGGCTTTTACAAAAGCCAAAAAAAAAAGTTTTTTTATTTCACTAATAGTTCAATTAAAGCTGTGACCCGCTAGATTGCTTACATATAGAATTTTGTTTATAGAGATGAAGGATTAGGTTGGACTAGCCACACTTTTTGGAGGAGCTTATAACAAAAAACCAGTGCACTTGCCTGCTTCAGGTTCACCTAAAAATATTTCTCAAGTTTTAATTTTGGAGTTTTCCTTCTCCTAGACCGGCTGCCTCATCAAGACTAAAGAGCCCAGTCTGCGCTACTATTTACCCGTAGTTGAAGAGAAGAGATGGATGCATGCCTTTCTCACGACAATGAGTTCGAAGTGAAACGTAAACCACCTTGTGTAAGATTTGAACTCAACTGTCCTATGGAAAACCGTTATATCATACGTAATTCACAACGTGACAAGTGTACGGAGTTAAAGTAAAAGAAACTGACGACTAAAAACGCAATTTTTTTTTTTACGGAAATTTGTGAATATATGGTTTGTACGGAAATTTGTATATATATAATTTGTACGGAAATTTGTACATATATAATGTTTATATAATTTTTAACGGAAATTTGTATTTATAATTTTTATAGTTCGGGCATTTTGTATGGAATAAAAAACGGATTTTTACGGCTACCCTTCGAGAGACAATACAGATTAAAAGGAGTAGTTTGAAGGAGACGGTGGAAATTTGGTATTTTCCATTACTTTTGGCAAAGACCGTCTTATTTAATATCAAACTAAAAATATTTTGATAACTAAAAGAAACACAAAAATAGGTCTTTAGTGTCCCTTACCACAGTGAACATAAAAAATACCTATTCAAATATCGGCGAATACAACTGAGACATAGTTGTGCAAACACAAAAACAAAATGGCCTCCTCCTTGAAAAAAGTCCCCGAAGATGATGATATATTTTACCTACATACACATAACCTCACAGTTTGTTTTTAAAAGTTTTAAATGAAAATAAATCTATTTTCGTTAGCTAAAATTCGACAATTTAAAAGCTTTTGATATTTTGAAATTACCTAAGGCCCATTCGAAAACCGTTCGTTGTAAGAAAGCAAAATTCACTTAAAAAAACAAAAAAAAAAAAAAGAAATGAATAAATAAACACTTTTAAATAGATAATTAAAGTGTGAAAACCTTCCTAAAAATTCATTTTCTTAACTTGACCTTAGTTCATAACATCAAATTAAAGTGTTTATCTATCTCTTCAAGTCCATAGATATCTGCTGATCTCCAATAATTCAAGTTTTCAAATAAGCAATGAAAAAAGCTAAATTTTTGTAGGCAATCATCACAGAATATATATATATATATATATATATATATATATATATATATATATATATATATATATATATATATATATATACTTTGGGGCCTCGCCATCTGATACAGTTTATATATATATATATATATATATATATATATATATATATATATATATATAATGTCATGGCTATGGTACTGAACTGAATCAGTGCTATAGATCGGGGAGTTTAGAGTACTCTTTCATTGCCACAACGCCCAGGTCTACCCTGACTCGAAATGGTAGTACCTCTTAGGGTCCTAGCTATGCGTCAAATAAATCTGCAAAAATACGTGCAAAAAAAAGAGAAACTCAAGAAACAACTATACAGAAATTCTCCTACCTCTCGGCATAAAATAACCCTCGATGAGTTGGCATGCTCTTAAAATTTATGAAGAAAATCAGAGCGCAAAAACAGTAATTAATATCATAAAAATATTGTTAAACATAGTTTCTTTTATTTGTTTGAACATTTACTCGATTATGTTACATTTATCATTTGGTGTACACACAAAGACACATCAGCCAAGTCGGCTTGGGTAGTAGAACACACCGACTACATCTCTACAGAGGGATAAGACCCATCCAACGAATGTCCTGATATGACATCAAACTGCTCCCAGGTCCACTCTGTGATCGCATTTGATAGAGGCATATCTCTGGGTCAAATAGAACTGCTTGAGATTTAAACTGATTGCAAACAAATGTCACATGCTAAGGTGAATTGTTTGAAATAGAACTGTTTTTACATTTAACTGTGTGTAAACAAATGGCTGATGTTTAATTGAATTATTAGAGATACATAACAATAACTGGAACCATTTAACTGTGTGCATATGAATAAGCAATGTTGAATAAAATAATTAGTGTTAAATAGCAATACTTTTAACCACTTCACTGTGTGCAAACAAATGATTAATGATGAATAGAATTATCAGTATTAATAAAATTAAAACCATTCAACTGTGTAGAAACAAAAGCAATACAAGTGTGCAAACAAATTATTTTTAACTGATTTAAAAATTAAATTACGGACAAACTAATTTCTTATATATCATGTTCATCTATTTAAATGTGTACAAACAAATTCCTGATGTCAAATTGTTACTGTTACATAACAATACTTCAAACCATTTAACTGAGTGTGGTTTACAAATCCAATGTATTTGATATATATGTGTAAAGAAGATTTGGCATTAAATGACCTGCAATGGTTGATATGCAATTAAACCACACACACACACACACACACACACACACATATATATATATATGGCCCATTGGCCAAGTGTTCGCCAATGGTACAAAAGATCAGGGTTCAATCCCAAAGACTCAATAAATGGTATTTAGCTGTATAAGGTATGGATAAAGAGTAAGCGGAGCAATCCAGGGAAAAGAATAGAGCCCTTCCCAACACCTTGATGTCGTAGCTATTGAAAAGGGAGTCTTCGAGTCGCCCTATCAATGTTCTTAATTATATATATATATATATATATATATATATATATATATATATATATATATATATATATATAACATTAAAAACATTGATAGATCATCTTTGAGGGTTCTTTCAAATAAAGTCGTAGAATATTCATATTTTTAAAAGATACAAGATGATAAGATCACTTGTAACAAAAATCAGAAATCTAATATTTAGGGATTATTTAAACGGGTATCATTATTCTTATTGTTTTGATTACGATATTTGGCTGTTATAGTTTTCAACCTAAAATTCTCAAATTATTCTATGAATCCTTAGCTTAGTTGCTTTGATTACTGTTTTTCTTGATGTATTCATACTCGGGTCTTCATCTGTGTTCTTTTGATTGGTATCCTTAGACCCAGTATTCTTACTGTGTCATTATTCCAAAAATGATTCAGATTCGGGTCTTCATTTGTGTTCTTTTGATTGGTATTCTTAGACCTAGTATTTGTACAGGGTCATTATTCCAAAAGATATACTGTTACTCTCATTTTTGTTGTTTTAATAGAGTTTTGTGTGTTGTAGTCCGTAACCTTTCTCAACTATTGCATGAAGTTCTTAAATGTATTGTCTTAAGACGATAATTCATTCGGACTAATATCTTCATGTAAACTTTTTATAATAGAATTTTTTACTTAAAGAATTTGAAAAAAATCCAGACATTTCAATACTATTGTAGCGTTGTCACTGACGACTGCTATGTTGGTGGTGGCCAAACATATATGCTTAATATATAGCGCTTAGAGCCTTGCTTGTTTTATTCTCTTCATTCAGTCTTTGGGGAAAAAACAGGAAGAAATAAACAACGGGTACGACTTGGTTTGCTTCGTTCTTCCAGGAACGGGACTCTTCTGGTATTTTCAACTCGTTCCTCAATATCCGTTTACAGCAAATGTTTGTCTCCTCGCACCCAAGCCATCAAAAGAGATAAAGCAACCAAATCACGAAATCCACGATATGTACTCTCGGCAAAACTGGTTTTGGAGTGCTTGATCAAGCGTATCATGATACAGCTAGCCCACTGAAATTAACGTTGAACCCGCCCCTCCTTCGACTGCTGGCGTCTTTGATAACTAATCCTCTCACGTCCCTATACTATTGACTTTCAATGCTACGCCATTATCTAAGAATCAATGAAATTTAATGCGTGATGAAAGAAGGGATCTTTTGATAAAAGCAACAAATCAATTGTAAAAAAAAAATCTAAAACTTCGTTTGGCTCAAGGTTTAGTATGCTATAAAATTACCATAGTCACGGTGACAACTTAAATACTGGCATTTTTCCACTTATCCGGGCCATGTACATATATTGCCATACGTACAACGAGCCTCAATAGATCTAACGAAAGAAAATTGTTTCACACTAAAAAAAAAAAAGGTAGAAGTAGATAGTATCCCGTAGAAACTATCACAGACTGCAAAGATCATCAAGTGCTTCTTGCAAATACACCTTCTAGAGCTGAATCTCTGCCGCATAGCCTAGAGCGGTCAGCAAGATACATTGGTCTCTATGTGAATTTGGATAAAACAGAGTTCATCTACTTAGTATCAGTACTATTGTATGACTGCACCACTTGGACTTAACAAATCCTGTTTGTAGTACTCCACAAAACAGCAACTGTGCGGCCACTCATCTCCCATCTCACAAATCCTCCAAGTAAGACAAACAAGACATCTTGAGTACGGATGGGGAATCAGGGACGAACTCGTACTCGACATTCTACTGTGGACTCATACACATTCATCAGTTCTGCAAAAATACAGGATGCAATCTAGTGCGCCTACCTAGAGTGACTGCAGATAGGGACGGATGATGAGAGAGAGAAAGAGAGAGAGAGAGAGAGAGAGTTAAAGGAATCCATGCTACCAGCACGACTTGTTGATATACATGAGATTTCACGTATTCCAATCAAATACGAATAACTTTAAACAGTTCTATTTCACTTATAAATGGGGGCCTAACAGGTACTACCACTTTAATTCAGAGTGGACCAGCGAGTAATTGCTTCGAAGTAGTGGCTCAATACCTTCCAGAGCTCCAGACATGAAGTCTCATTATTAGATGCAATTTAGTGTCATATCGAAGGTGTCCCTTTTTTGAGGAGTCTTACCCCTCTTTTAGAGGATACAGTGGTTGTATCCTTCGCCTTACTTACAGCGTAACTTATAAAACAGTTAAATATTTTCAAGTAATACATATCAATCTTTTCTAAACAATTTTAACTTCAAGTAATCATTCTTAATCATTTGTACACTGTTGAATGATTTTAAGTTTAGCTATCCAACAATATTAATTCACTTTAATTATAAAAATCTAATGGCGAACAGTTAAGTGGTTTCAAGTATACCAATATAACATGAATGATTCTATCTAACAAAAATAACCATTTGTTTGTTATAGTTTTACATATTCTAAGCAGGCACAAGGCTGCAATACATAGGCCCTTGTGACAATTGAATTCACGACAGCCAGACTAGTGCACTTATGCGCGCCTCGGTAATTTCTCAACTTTTGTTCCAGCTATGGTACGCTATCAGATCAGATAAAAATGAATAAGTCTGCAAAATAGATAAATTAATAATAATAATAATAATAAAAAACTGATATTTGGGATACTTTTAGGTTCTATAACATAACGAACAAGATTGTTATTTTACCATCTCTGACAAATCAGTCAACTCAACAGGAAGATATATTCTCGTTTTATCTTTCTTAGGGCAAAAATAAAATATTAAAAAAGAAAAAAAATGCGTGGGAAATAAAGAAGAAATAAGGAAAGATTAACTTGCTTGTGACCCAAGGGCGTTCTTCTCCAGACATTCTTGGATGAAATTATTTATTCATAAATTCAATCGTTGATTCATTTTAAATTCATTCGGTGGGAGTTGTGCCTTCGAAAGGGTAAAAAGACTGTCTAATCCGCGGGCGGTCGAAATGATTAAAGCTTCGACAAGAGGCGAAACCATTGTCATGTATTAAAGATGGGATTTCAAAATACGACAAAAACAAAACAAAGGACAGATTAAGAATAGGTAATACATATATGTAAGGTCTGGATCACTAAGCTTAATATATATATATATATAGGTATATACAAGCAAAATAACCCAGCGTTGCCCAGGATACTACCACTACTATTACAAATAGTAATAATAGTCATAGAGATTTTAGGAGACTTGTTGTCACTCAGACTCTTGTGAAAGACCATCAGCTAATGATGGTGTGAAAAACTCTCAAGAAGTAATATAATCTGTGATAGCAAAGGTCACAGAATCCCGACCAGAAAACCAGACAGAGGGAGGGATAATTAACGTAAAAAAGACCCCAAAACTGCCGTTTTGTGGACTTTACTGTCCCGGTAGATATAAAGTGAAAATCAAAGAAAACGAAAAGAAAGACAAGAACTTGAACCTTGCTAGAAAACTAAAAAAAAAAAAAAAAAGAAAAAAAAAAGCTGTTGAAAATGAAGGTGAGGGTGATACCAGTTGTGGTTGGTGCGTTTTCGAACGGCCCCCAAGGGCTTCATTAAGGGATGCCGGAAGAGTTGGAAATCAGATGAAAAGCCGAAACTCTCTTGACTACAACCTTTTTTTTTAGATCGGTCAGAATCCTGAGAAAAGTCCTGGAGACTTGGGAAGACTTGCTGTCACTTAGACTCCAGTAAAAGACAATCAGTCACGTCGAAGAAAGACACTAAAACCAAACTTGCATTACTTCGCTTATAGATTGGCTTGGTGTCACATCTGAGCCGTGTTAGATGCGTTGGGTAAATACAAACATATAGATTTACACTACCAGTCAAGAGTATTTGGCCAAACACCAAAATTTATTATTTTTCATCATAATTTTACCCCACACATGCACACACATATATATATATATAGGTTTCGTTTATCTGAATAGATATGTATGTTTGTCTATATGTACATATATATGTATTTACATGTATATTTATATGTTTGTACTTGCATGTATATATATATATATATATATATTTGTGTAACAGGATGGAAATAAATTTATAATCCTATGTGACCGGTTTTGTTGTTTTTCTTAAAAGATTTATTGCTCTGTATTATTGTTACATTGAGCTCTTTACCAGGAAAATTTAAATATTCACTCATGAATAATTTCTTGTCCTGATGGAATTACTCCCAACTCCGGTTTAACTGGACCAAAGAATACTATATATATATATATATATATATGATTGAACATTATAGACATTTTTGTCTACATAATTTTTTGTTGATCCTTTCGAGTTGCGGTATCGAACTTATGATATTCGGCGGAAATTGGTTGATAAACCTTCCATAATTAATTATTTTCCAAGTACTTTCAGCCCGACTTTTGGCCATCATCAGGGGTAGATGTATTACAAAAGTTGTGTAACTTTTCTATGCACACTACTGCTTTGTAAGAATGAGCGTTTGTACTGGTGTATTGTGTAGCGTTTACTTTTCAAATTTGTTTCTATAAATAGCGTCAGTAACTAAAGACATTTATGTACATTAGCACTGGTTTCAAAATTGATTCTATTAAGTTTGGGTTGTATATTATACTATAATTTTTACATGTCCGACCTCGAAAATAAAATATTTAAGAGCATTGGAAAACCTTCAATATACCTAAGATATGTTGATGAGATACTTATTCTTGCTAATGATATTAATGAAATCAATATACTATGAGACACCTTCCAAAAACATTCAGTTCCTAACTTTACTCACGAACTAAAGAAAAACAATAGAATTTGCTTTTAGATGTTCTCATTGATACTAACAATGATAATAATAATAATAACTTCTCTTACAAAAAATATTCTAATAATAACTCCTGTACCCTCAACTTTAAAAGTGAATGCCCCTTTCGATACAAAAAAGCAAATATTAATAATCTAATATTCCGTGCAAAACTAATCTCCTCCTCCAAAACAATGTTTTTTAAAGAAATAAAATACATAAAACAAACTCTCATCAATAATGGGTTCCCTAACAAATTAAACGTATAATCAAAAATGTTAGCCAACAAAATAAACACTGCAACACTCCACCCAGTCAACAAGCTACAGATTCTCGAGGCACGACATAATAGGAATATACAACCCAAACTTAATAGAATCAATTTTGAAACTAGTGCTAATGTACTTAAATGTCTTTAGCTACTGACGCTATTTATAGAAACAAATTTGAAAAGAAAACGCCACAAAATACACCAGTATAAACACTCATTCTTACAAAGTAGTAATGTACATACAAAAGTAACACCATTTGTGTAATACATCCTCCATTGATGATGACCCAAGGTTGGGCTGAAAGTACTTGGGAAATAATTAAGTATGGAAGGTTTTTCAACCAATTTCCGCCGAATATCAAAAGATCAATACGGCAACTCGAAAGGATTAACAAAAAAATATGTAGACAAAAAATGCCTATAATATTCAATCAAATATGTATCAATGAAGAAATGTTGCCAATATATATATATATATATATATATATATATATATATATATATATCATAAACCCAGAAAAAGCAGTACATCCCGATGGTGTTTTTTTTTTATTTATAGGAATAGGAGTTAACTTAAAGAACAATGAAACTTCCTGTTCAATATGTAATTGTATGATAATTGTGTTGTCTGCATTCTCCACGAACATTATTTTTATCGTCCAGATTCTCGATATTACGGAGATAACAATAAAATTCTGATTAGAATCTGTCACCTTTTTTACTAAATAGAAGTATCAATATCATCATAAACCGCAGTTAGAATGAGAACCGAACGTGTTCATGGATCATTAGGGATTTTCTAAGTGTTCATGAATGAGTAAGATACAATTTCCACCCATGTTTTAAGGCTCATCATATCTGACACTTGGTGCCCGTGGTGTAGTCGTTATCGTCGTAGGAAATGGACACGGCGACACGAGTTCAAATCCTGGACGAGACTGATTGCATTTCACATAGCACTAATACCCTTGGGAAAGGTATGAATCCAATTATTCTCCCTCCAGCTATGGGTAAATAGTAGGACAGACTGGGTTCTTCAGCCTTGGTGAGGCAACAAGTCTAGGAGAAGGAAAACTCTGAACTCAAACCTGTTAAACTCCGCTTAAAAATTGACCTTGTGTCATATCCTGCCCAAGCGGAGGGGTTGGTAAATAGTATCATATCTGACACTTGTTGAATAGGGATCTATGTGTTTCCAATATAACAAGTTTCAGATTTAATTCGAGAATTTTTTTTGAACGCGTAAATAAAATAAAATAAAATCGGCCAGATAATTATTATTGCTTTCCTTTTACGTGTTTGTTCAAATGGATTTTAGTGAAAGAGATGCGATTGACAATTTAAGCTGTCTCTCTCATACTCTAATTTCGCTGACTGTCTCTGTCAGCAGCGGGAGAAATCGTTAAATTCAGTGAACACAAATCGTTGTAAGTGGCAGCTGAAGCCTTTTTCCTAACATTTCCCTCGTCACGGCAAATGTAACACCTTTTGCAGCGTTTTTCTCTTTCAAAATGGTAAGCAATGATATGGCAAACTTCATTAAGAAGGGAAACAGAGTTTGCTTCTTATTCTCTCTTCCCCAACCACCTTCACGCCATCCCCCAATGTCCACTCCATCACATCGCTTATTCACCCAGCTTCCCATTTAGAGCCAGTCCGAAAGTGTCGTTACACCTTCGATTACAAAAGCAACTTTAATTTTCGCTGCCGGCATCATAGCAGTGTCTATCACAATTATCTCCCTTTTCCATTTTACCAATGGCCATCTTCTGATAAAAATGTCTTCTTTCTGTTTTTCCCTTGTGGTGGGATTTCCAATTCCTGACCGCCGCCGTCGCTGCCATTGCAGGACACCATATGCTGAAATAAAGTAAAGTGACCATTTTCCAGCTATCTACTGCTGGTCATCCATTATTAGATTTACTAGAAGGCGTCTTCCTCTTCAGTGGACTCCCAGAACGGCCACTCTGGGGCTTCTTCGTCTCTATTTGGCCATTCTCTCAGTGAAAGATGGTGGAAGCAGTGGTGTGAGCGTTAGTGGCAGGCTTTATTTCGAATGTGATGTCTTTGAAAAGGTCATCTCCGCCGGATAACCTTGTTTCTCTGCTAAGGACTGTCGATTTTCCATGCTATATTTTAAAAGGAACTTTTACTTTTCTGTTTTTTGGGGGCAGGTAGGGTGAAGTAGTTATTTTGTTAGAGACGAAGTACATCAGAGACAATGCCCGCTGGACCCAAACTGCAAAACGATAAAACCAAAATATTTTCCAAAATCAAAGATTTTATAAAGAATGATATAAGCTTATACACGTATTGGCCCGACCCCCCCCTGCCATAGATGGGTTGTGACACAAGGTCAGTTTTTCGCAAAATACTGCTGGTTTGAAATCAGCATTCTCCTTCTCCTCGACTAGTTGCTTTACGGCGGCTAAAGAACATTGTCTGTCCTACTATTTACACATAAATGGGGGTGGAGAGAACCGATGGATTTATGTTTTCACCAAGAGATTTTGCGCGAAGCGAAATGCATGTAATTTCGTTCAGGATTTGAATTTGGATAGCTGATTCTATTTCCTTCGACGATAAACTTGCACTAGACTTGCTTTCACAATTCTTCCCCTCCTCTCTCTCTATATATTTTAATGATGTCATTTGTATATCTATATATCATTAAAATACCTACGCGTATATGTATATATACATGATTGCGTATCAATTAACATCATAGTTATATATGTATGCATGTACGTGTATGTATTAAGTATCATCGTAGACTAGTATGTGTATGAGTCATCTGGGTTTAGATCTCAACTTCCAGAATCTTGCATGTCTAGCCACACTGAAGAGTTGTGATACAACGAAACAGTCTGTCTGTGGATGAATATATATATATATATATATATATATATATATATATATATATATATATATATACCCACTAGCTCTTATCTTTTAATATTCCACCCTCTCTTCTACTTAATAAAGTTTGGCCCAGTCGGCTGGAGCTGTAAAATACTCCGACTGCATTTCTGCAGAGAGGTACAACTCCCCCAATGAGTGTCCTAAATATGATAATAAACAATCTGAAAGTAAAGGTTCAGTAATGCCAGAGCTTTGGGGAATGCAGAGTACTCCTTCATTGCCATCGCTCCCAGGTCCACTTTGGCCCAGAGTGATAGCTCCTGATAGGTTGCTATCTATTGGTCAAATAGAACTAAACTGTAATTACACTCAATTGAATTGTTTGAAATTAAATGTTTTGACATTTAACTGTGTGTAGATAAATCTGTATTATACTAAACTGAATTGTTTGAAACTTTATTCGATGTTAAATGACCCAAGAAGGGTTGAAACGCTGTAAAACAAAACGACCAACCAACCAACAACCTTAATAAAGTTGAATATGTTTGTCTGTGAAGCTTTATGAACACCCAAACGCCTGGACACAGAAAGCTGAATTTCCTATAAAAGAACACTTGGCCTTATCTTATGAGTAGAGTGTACGCCAATGGTCCGGGAGATCGGGGTTCAATCCTAGGTTGAGTCATACCAAAGATTCAAAACATGCTGCTTGATGCCACCTTGCTTAACACTCAGTATTATAAGGTAAGGATCAAGAGTAAAGCAAAGCAATCCAGGGAAATGAGTAGCGCCGTCCCCTACACCTCGGTGTAGTAGCTATTGAAAAGGGAGCCTTCAGGTCATCCTCGACTAAGGTCGCCAACATTACTTTACTTTATTTAATCCCATCACGAAATTAATTGCTAAACAAAAAATTAGCCTTAAAAGCATTAGATCGGGGATATTTTTTTCTTTGGCCGCCATTGACTTCCGTTTTAAATAACATCAGCTTTTGTTTCCTCCGAAGCCATTCCACCATAGCAAAGTACTTCTTTCTTTCTCTTTAGTTTTTAATTCTTCGATGAAACTTAATATTATGTGATTTTTAGAGTTAAGTATTATATTTTAGTGAAATTATTTAAACATTTCTTTTATTAATTTGCATTCAAAGATTATTTTCGAATCTTCCGAACTTTTTCACAACTTCCAATATAAAAAAAACGCCATCGTGAAAAATCGTCAAAATTACTATTTTTATCATTCTTTTTAATAAACAGTAACTAAAGAAATGAATCAGATAAAATTAAAAATGATTTTTTAATTGCAATTTTTCTGTAAAATAAAATCTTTTTCCTTTCTTACTTAAAAAAAACAAGAAATTTCAACTTTTTATCCATGTCAACAATTTTAAGCGTAAAATACTTTTGCAAAAGTGAAAAATTATTGAATTAAAATTTTAAAAAATGGTACAGTGTAATGTTAACTTTTTAAAAATATTCCGATAAATAAAAAAAACTTTCAGTTAAAAATAGTATAGATTTAATTTCACAACCATTCAATTTTTTAAAAAAAGTTCGTTTAATTCTTTAATTTTTTAAAACAAGTTTAAAACAAGATATTAAGTTTAAAAAAGAGTTCCCGTAAGAACCATTTAATTTCCCGTCTATTCAATTTTGTAAAAATTATTTGATGTACTTTGTAGGTGGACATGTTATTTGGTAGATATGTTTGGTCACCCCAAATTTATGTTGGTTTTGGTATATTATTTGCTTAGTGGTATGTTATTTTTGTTTATGTTTGGAAAAAGGCAAAATAGGCAAATGAAGTAAACGAAGTAATGATATGAAAGATGTGTAAACGATATGAAACAGCACGGACAAAAGGAACATTCAAAACAAGACGACATAAACAAAACAAATTTATATCTTAACAATACATACAATGAAACATTTAAAACATTACTATGATTCTATTACTGTTCGTGAAATAATCCTGTGTGTGTGCGTGTGTGTGTTTTTGTGTGTGTGTGTGTGTGTGTGTGTGCTTTAATAATTTAGTTATACGGTTTGCTATGATTATAAATGACGGATGTTAAATATCGGTGATGCAACATAATTTTGGATACTGTAGACACAGCGTCAACGACGCTGGTTGACTGTCAGTTTCTCGCCTATGTGATCAACCGACCAAGTGATAATGATCACATATGCGAGTAACTGAGAGTCACCCGGAGGCATTGACGATCTATCTATCTATCTATCTATCTATCTATCTATCTATGTGAAAGTGACTGGTTCTTTTTTATCTGAATGTTGACTTAGCATTTTACTTATTCGTAAAATTGATTCCCCATCTGATTTTGCCCAGTTAGTTTAGATATTTCTGCAAATACGCATTTTTTCATCTATCTTTCAGAACACAGTTGCCTACTAGTTAACAAAACGTTCAGAGTCCAAGTGCTTTTTTTATTATTGACTGCAAAGTTAAACTCGTTCATATTTTCATTCACGTTTACCAAAATTAGTCAAAAAAATATTCTGCAGTTCAACTTCGCCTCAATTAAACTCTGTTAGAATTAAAGATTTTCGGAAAAGAATAAGAGTCTTGTAAGAGAAATTATGTTTTATTATTGGATTGTCGGAGATACATCATCATCATCATCATCATCATCATTAATGATATCTTCTTTAACTACATCAAGTCGGTCTGAAGACCTGTCAGCTGATCAATGTTGTTGTCACTTATATATTCTACATAAATTGAAGCGCTAGTTGAATTTCAGGCAGCTTCTTGTAATACAATTATCTCAGTCCCTGTGTAGGGAGAAGCTACCCCCCCCTGGAAGCATTACCTCGTCTCGTCTAAAATAGTTAAGGGCCAGGTTTATTGCTCTGTGCCGGAGGCGGCCAGTGGGACATGAGAAATCTTTGTTCCTCCTATTGTGGAGACATGCTTTTTGCGGAGCATCCCATATGAATCCGATCTTGTGTCACATTGCGGCACTGAGTGTGTGTGGAGGGAATTGAACATCTTATGAACAAATAAATATGGTGTACCATGTTTTGATATCAGCATCGGTGTAGAAACACGCGCAGAAATTTGTATTTATTCATAAAGATGAATTAGTATTTGAACGGACAATTTCTTTTTTGAATATTTTGTTTTGTGAGTTAAATTTAAGAACATTATGCATGATCTAATTTTTATGGCAAATGACATAACAAGTCTTTTAGTTCAGTTTTGTGGTTCAGCATTTGAAATTTCTAAAGAATTTTTATTGTTTAAATAGAATTAAATTATCTAATGTACAGAAATAAAAGTTTTTTCCATCCTTCTAAAATCTTGTTCAGAATTGATCAAATATATATATATATATATATATATATATATATATATAGTTGGATAAATGTTTTTCTTTTCATCATGAGGCAACAGTGTTATTGATGTTTATAATAAACGAATAAAGAAAAAACCGAAGAAAAAAATCAACAAAAGTAATTGGAACTGTGGGAAAAACAAATCAAAATGTATGGGGAAAAAAGCAATAGAATCTAAACAAATAGAATATATAAGAAAATTGAACGAAAGAAATTCCCCAAATTTACAATGAATCCGTGGAGAAAAACGAATGAAAAATATAAAAAGTCAATTTTTTTCTTCGTGAAGTAGATAGTGTTGACTTTTTCTTATTCATTTATTCTTTTCGGCTTCTTTGAAAAAAAAAAAAAGAGCAAGAGTCGTGTTACTTAAAGAGTTTCGGAAAATATTTACCTTTTTTTCATAAACAGACAACACTCAACGCTTTAGGCATATTACTTGATCCTCCTTCTAACAGTGTATCAAAGTATTTTTTCGTTTTTAACAGTCATTTGCTACGAAGCTTATTTCATGTACACATCTAAAGAATCTCTCTGATTATACTCTAATATTATTATTATTATTTTACTCCTTGGACATTGTAGCCGGTGTGCTGCAAGGAGACACATTAGCCCCATACCTGTTTATTATCTGCCTAGACTACGTGCTTAGAACATCTATAGATTTAATGAAAGAAAACGGTTTCAAGCTGGCAAAGGAAAGAAGTAGAAGAAATCCCGCACAAACTATTACAGACGCGGACTACACCGATGACACAGCGCTTATAGCAAATACACCCGCCCAAGCCGAATCCCTGCTACATAGTGTGAAACGAGCAGCAGGTGGCATAAGCCACCCTGTCAACGCAGACAAGACAGAATACATGTGCTTTAATCAAAGAGGCGACATCTCCACACTAAAGGGTAGTTCTTTGAAACTATTGGATAAGTTTACCAACCTCGAAGCAGTGTTTCATCAACGGAGAATGACATCAATACGCAACTAGCAAAGGCATGGACTGCTATCGATAGGCTATCGGTCATATAAAAGTCAGACCTGACCGATAAAATAAAACTCAGTTTTTTTCCAAGAAACGGTCATGTTAATACTGCTATATGAATGCACCACATGGACGATAAAAAAACGAATGGAGAAAAAGCTTGACGGCGATTACTCAAGAATGCTGCGAGCAATATTGAATAAGTCCTGGAGGCAACACCCCACAAAACAGTAGCTGTGCGGCCATCTCCTACGCATGGTGTAATGGTTATCGTCGCAGGAATTGGACAAGGCGACCCGGGCTCAAATCCTGGACTGATTGCATTTCACATAGCACTAATACCCTTGGGAAAAGTATGAATCCAATTATTCTCCCTCCAGCTATGGGTAAATAGTAAGGCAGACTAGGTTCTTCAGGCTTGGTGAGGCAACTAGTCTAGGAGAAGGAAAATTCTGAATTCAAACCTGTTAAACTCCGCTTAAAAAATTGACCTTGTGTCATATCCTGCCCGAGCGGAGGGGTTGGGTAAATATGATCTACTACCCATCACGAAAACTATCGAATATAGACGAACCAATAAGGAAGAACTCATAAGCAATGTACTCCTGTGGACTCCATCATATGGATGAACATGTATTAACTTGTTAAATGTTCCTGTCGCCATATCCTGAAGTTTTACACACATGGTTTTTTTAATAGTCTTAAAATGATATTTGCTAATAGAAATAGAATTCATTTTGCTTAATTCAAGCATACAAAACACCTTTCCATTAATTATATCTTTTGGACACTGATTGACAATAGAATACCAGATGCAGTCGAGACCTTAATGATAAACTTCAATAGTTTCTCTCTAAAACTGCGCATCGTGAGTTTGAGTTTTTTTTATTTTGATAATTTTTTGAATGGCCTATTTCATCTCTAGACATTCTACAAATGATATAAAGATTATAAAATCCCTCACTACATATAGAGGTTAGATAATTCAGTAGAATACAGATTTTAGATTCAGGGAGGTGGAAAAGAAAGAAACAAAGAAAAGTAGAGGCGCCAAAAAAAGAAAAAAAAAGTAGAAAAGAAAAGTGAATTGGAGGAAATGATCAAGAGATTAGATAATACAAAAAAAGAAAGAAAATACAGGCAATTTGATCGAAAAACCGGAAAATTCGATGAAATAAAATAACATAATAATAATAATAATAGGGCAAAGAAAGAATATGACAAGCAATGGTCAATAACATCTGGTCATGTCTTCTGAAACAAAGAGTTTCAAAACGAGGCTAGACATAACGGGAGACAATCAAATTAAGATATAATTAAATACACAATGGTTCTTTTACTTTCTTTGACGTATTCTTTCAACTGACTGGCTGAATAATGTTACAGTTTTACTGATCAAGTCTCAGCACATACCAAGATTTTCTGATTTGATTCAATTTTTTAATCCTTTTTTTTCTCTTTTCATTGCCAAATTTCGCTCAACTTCTTAGCGTTTATTAAGGTTAATCGCTGACCAGATCATCACAAAAAGTCTAATTACTAACTTGGTCACCTTTTGGCAGTGTAATGGTCAACAAGGTTATCTCGCAGACAATTGATAGTGAGTTCGATTTCGTTTACTTCAGGCCATGTGCCAACTTAGGAACGATAACAAATAGTGAGTTCAGTACTCACTTAATGCCTAGCTCTATCGGTGGTGCTTAGAATACTCTGGTTGTATCCTCTGCAGAGGGATAAGACCCCCGAAAAAAGGGCAGTACTGGATACGACCCTAGACCACATTTACTATTGAGGCTCTTGTTTTATTGCTATTACTCCCAGTTCAACTCTGACCCGGTGTATACAAATATTTACAAGGTTTGTAGAGACCATCCTACCCTATCTGTTTGCGTCCTATCTATAGGCAAAAAAGATCTATTTACAATTTATTCGTATTCGGTTGAACCGTGTGCAAACATTCTTTCGAAATGACATAAAAATGTAAATATGCATGTACGATGAACGCGATTCCCTAACCTTGAGGCATAAAGTAAACCTAGACGGGTTGACATGTCGTTAAACTCAATCACTTCATCGAAGTCACCATTTATAAGTGTAAAGAAAGTTTCCGGGTTGAGTTAGAGATATTCTTTGTACGAACTTGTTTTTTGTTTTGTTTTGTTTTGTTTGTTGTTGCTTTTTTTTTTTTTTTTCATAGATCAATTTGTTTTTAAAATCTTTTAAAAAGACTTCCAATGATCAATTTCTCAATTCTGATAAAATCTTCTCACTGAGAAATGTCATTCACAAGATGAACTGATAATACATCGTTAATAATCAATTTCTGAAATCTTATTTATGTAGCAAAATAGAACGGATTAAGTGGCATTTCATTGAAAGAATTGAGATTTATTTCGATTTTTCAGAGACAGTAACCAAAATGGGTTGAAAAGGCTACAAATCAAATTGCAGGTATGTAAGATACCCTGGTAATTAAATATTTGACTCCAGAAAACTCATGTTAAATTACTGTTGCGTTCTGGTTAGTGAACGCTTGTAATACTAAATAAAGGACAAACCACGATATAAGAGGAAATAGAGATATATTCTCAGGAAAAAGTATATACAATAGAGAGACTATTTGTAGAGAAGAACATTGGATTAGTGAATACAGAATAAAGATATAGTCCAATGATATATTGGCTTCCGTTATTACGGTAGACAGTAAGGTGATCTAGTGCGATCTCCAGTCTCCAACGCTTTAATACTATTCCTATAAGAAGCTGCTCTTCACCTTCTAGTCTGCCTTGGTGTTAGTAGCTACTGCTATATATGGCAGATGGACTTGATCATTGTGTGGAGAAAGGTGGGTAATACCCAACAATTACAATACTAGAAAACTGTTTAACGGTAGAAAAATGAGCTCTGGCTCGTTCAAAAATGAAGTTCTTTACAAACTATTCCATCAGAAATCATCGATGTACAAAAAATATGAGCAATATATATAATATATATTGCATATATATATATATATATATATATCGAATCCTTCTGCAAGAGCAAAATGCGACACAGGGTAAATTTTTTTAGCGAGGTTAAATAGGTTTGAATGCAGAATTTTCCTTTTCTTAGACTGGTTGCTCTGCCATGGTTTGCAGAGCCCTCTCTGGCCGACTACTTATCTATAACTGATGGGAAATAGCTGGATTCATACCATCCCTAAGGGTATTAGCACTGTGAAATGCAAACAGACTCGTTCTGTCTATTTCCTTTGATAATAACCATTACACCATACTTACTCAACAAAAGAAACTCAACAAATGTCAACGCACAGAAACTTAGGAAAGCTCAGAAAGAATTAACCAATACATACCAAAAAACGAACAATAGCAAAAATTAATAAAATTAGAAATTCGGAAGAAGATAGACCATCGTGAATAAAGACAGTAAATGAAGTGAGCCGAAAGAAAAGCACATTGAAAGCAAAACTAAAAGCTGCCCGCCCAGAAGAAAAACTTTTGATGTGGAAAGAACATTTCAAGAATCTGATTGGAAAACCTCCTGAAATCACAGACGAACATATAAAAATTATTAATTGCTAACTAGACATCAAACTAGGATATTTTGCGGTGGAACAACTTGACGTGATATTGAAAAATAAAAGTAAAAACAGAAAGGCCTTGAAGAAATAACCTCTGAAATTTCAAAGAGAAAAAAATTAGACATACTTCTTTAACTAGGCAACGATGTCTATAAACAAAACAAAATTGAGGAATGGACGAAATATTACAACATTCTCTTCCTCAAGAAAGGCGACTTAGGTATTTACTGAGAACTAGATAAGCGTCACTCTACCTGTTATAGCTTATATTGCCCTGCTTCTCTATCGTATCCGACCCGAAATCGGAAAAATTCTTTGGAAAGATCAGAAGGGCTTTTGCACAGTCAGTCGGGGAGGGGCTGTAGAATACACGACCGCTTCTCTATGGAGGGGTAAGACCCCCTCCCACTCACGAATGTCCTGTGTATGACACTAAACAATCTGATGGGGAGGTTCCAGTAATGCTGGAGCTTTGGGGAATCCAGAGTACCTCTACATTGCTATCACCTCCAGACACACTCTAGAGTGGTAGCACCTGATAGGGTCCTATATAGAGACTAGAACTAAACTGTGTACATATATTAAACTGAATTGCTTGAAATACAACTGTTTTGACATTTAAACTACGTACTTATGCTAAATTGAATTGTTTGAAATAAAACTGTTTTGTATGCCAAACTGAATTGTTTGAAATAGAACTGTTTTGACATTTAACTGTATGTTGACAAAAACTATACTTATACTAAACTGAATTGTTTGAATTAGAGCTGTTTGACTAAACCGATTAGCTTGAAATAGAAACGTTTTTGACATTTAAACTGCGTACTTAAACAGAATTGTTTGAATTAGATCTGTTTATTTGTATTAAAATTTATTTGGCATTAAGTAACCTACGAAGGTTGATATGCCATAAAACCCAAACTAAGAAACAAAAATCAGAACGGCTTGGGAAGAAATCGCTTCACAACCTCACAGATTCTAACAATCCGTTTCATCATCAAAGGAGTACGAACAAGGAATCTCGAGGCAACACTAATATTCGTAGATTTCTCCGTAGCATTTGACTCTATACACAGAAAAAAGATCGAGCAAATATAACTTGCTTATAGTTTTCTCAAAGAAACTGTAACCGCTATAATGATGCTTTACAAAAACACGTAAGCAATGGTTCGCTCACTTGCAAGGAGATTCATTAGCACCATATTTTTTTAATAATCTGCTTAGACCACGTATTTTGAATTTCAGTAGGTCTTATAAAAGAAAATGGTTGGAGGTGCCCGTGGTGTAATGGTTAGCGTCGTGGGAAATGGACACGACGACATGAGTTCAAATCCTGGACGAGATTGATTGCATTTCACATTGCACTAATACCCTTGGGAAAGGTATGAATCCAATTATTCTCCCTCCAGCTATGGGTAAATAGTAGGACAGACTGGGTTCTTCAGCCTTGGTGAGGCAACTAGTCTAGGACAAGGAAAACTCTAAATTCAAACCTGTTAAACTCCGCTTAAAAATTGACCTTGCGGAGGGGTTGGTAAATATGTATAAAAGAAAATGGTTTCCCATAAGAAAAGGCAAGATGACGAAACTATAACAGTTGCAAACTTCATAGACGACATGCACTTCTTGTAAATACACCAACTTAAGAAGACTCCCGACTGCATAGTTTGGCCTCTACGTGAATGCAAATAAAGAGCACATATGTTTTAAACTAAAAAAGTCATCTCCACTCTAAGTGGTCGGTCTAGAAAATTAGTGGACCAGTTCACATATCTCGGTAGCAACATCTCTTTAGCTGAAAGTGATATCAACATATACACAGCAAAGGCATGGAATGCAATAGACAGGTTATCGATCATATAGACGTCTGATCTATCAGATAAAAAAAAACGAAACTTATCCCAAGCTGTTGGTTTACCATACTACTATATGAATGCACTACCTGAATGCATAGAGAAAAAGCAAAAGGGGAATTATACAAGAATGTTGCGCGCTGTCTCAAAGAAATCCTGGAAGCATTACTCCACAAAACAGTTGGTGTACGGTCACTGACCTCTCATCTTACAAACCAATAAAGAAAGATGAAAAAGACACGCAGAGCACTGCTGGAGAAGCAAGGAGGAACTTATGGACACCTACATATGAACGTGCAAGTGTTGGCCGACTAGCAAAGACTTAGTCGAATCAGATAATCACAGCGACAGGAGTTCAAATCCTAGACTAGGTTGTCTTTTTATCTCATAGCGCCAATGCCCTAGGAAAAGGCGTGAATCCAACTATTCTATGAATATATAGTTGGTAGACTTTCATCCTGATATATCATCCAGTCTAAGAGAAGGAAAACTCTAATTTCAAATCAGATGAACTCCGCTTAAAAATTGACCTTGTATCACACCCTGCGAAGGGCGAGGGGAATATATACATACATTCAGAGGTAAGACACCAATTTTGGATGTTTAGAGAGAGTGGAGTTAAACCTTGGCTTCCATTATTGACTTGAAGTGGTTGTACCTTTTTGGGTCTTATCTATGAGTCACAGAGATCTGCTTATAATTATGAAGTGTTCATCTGTTTAAAATGATTGTGAAGATTAATATTTGTACTGTATATGATAGGAGATCGTACTTGTTAAACTGATTTCAGTATAAAGTAACCAAACAAAAACAACCATCCAACCAACTTCATTAATAACAACATTTTATTACCAGTTTTACATCATCTTATTAATGTTGCTTTTTACCACAATGCACTGAGTGCCCTTGAAATAATAACTATTTTATAACTAATTGGTGTTTTTTCATCACAATACTCTGAGTCAGAGCACTTTTCATTAGTACTAGTTTCATCACAAGATTTATTCATTCTACCGATCTATGATGGACTTAGTTTGTGAGGACAGCTCACAATCAACTGCTTTACAACTGGAACTATGGCTCTCTTGATTTATTGATTGTAACAGCATGTTAACTGGTCTGGAGTTATTTTATGCCAAGAGGTTAGAAAATCGTGTTCATCGGATGTTTGCATATGCATTTGCATTTTTTGGTGGAGTTGTTTTGAAATATTTTTTTTGCACACCCTCCGATCAAATTCGAATGATTTTTAAACATCTATTTAGCCCAACGATGAAAGCCTAACTGATACTACCACTCGGGTTCGAGTGGATCAGAGAGTAATGGCAATGAAGGTGTATTCCACTCTGTCCAGATCTCTAGAACAGTAACCTCACCATCTGATGTGGACCCAGGTCGGGACCACGAAAAGACAACTCGGAACACGGTATAAGTTCAAAGATATATTGAAGTAACAAGATACAGAGGAAAGTGGTGGTGTAAGCTAGGCTTACTTGTCAGTCGAATATCGGTAGACTATCCAATCTCTTGGCTCTCAATCAATATAGAATTTGGAAGAGTCCATGTATGAGTCGGTAACGGTGCCTTGACACTATCAAATGCAGTTTTCATTTACTAACAAGTCTCTTGTTTAGGAGAGTTGTGGAGTGTACAAAACAGGATATTTACCACTGGATGCCTGTATTTATCCACCTACTCCACATCCGCCAAGAGCAAAATGTGACACCAGGTCAATTTCTAAGCGGAGTACATCTGATTTAAATTCAGAGTTTTCCTTCTCATAGATTGAATGCCATATCAAGATTGAATAGCAATTTTTTTTGTTAGAAGATGCTGATTGTCTTCTGCAGGGGTTACAGCTAGTGTATTCTAGGCTCCGCTGACGAAGCAGACTGTCTCTTTCGTGATGGTAAATATTTCATAAGACACTTTTCCACGTTACGAATAGGCACTGAAGCATTTGATTCCGGCGTTTGTTACCAACTCTCTTCCCGGAACGTTTTATTTTCGGTCTGTCTTTATAGACTACGAGCGATAAAAATTCAATTGCATCAAATGTATTGCTTTTCAACTACTGTCCTGCGTCTCTCAGAGTCACTGAAATAGATTTGCGAAACTTTTAAAGCTTTTTAGTGTTTTCAAATACTTTATCCATCTTTACAAACACTTTTAGCACATTAGATGCTTGAAGATTAATTCTTTTACTTTATTTCTTGACTACGTTTAAGAGAATGAAGCCTAACTATATAGAGATATGTAAGGGGTCTTTGAAAAAATTGTTTCGTTACTACGTATTCATAATTTGAATGAGTCACGTGAGATTGAAAGATGTAATTTTTTTTCCCAAAACTAGAAGTAGAGAGAATATGTAACACTTTTGTCAAGAGAGTTAGAAAATGCAAAGAAAAACATTATCTTAATCCACTGACAATAACTTCGGACAACAACAGATTTTTCATATTGCGATTTATATCACGCGTAAAGTGAAACAGTATCTATCTATCTATCTATCTATCTATCTATCTATCTATGTCCGTGTGGGTGTATATTCAGTGTGTCTATCAAGACAAATCTATTTGTATCTCATGTTCTTTATATATATATATATATATATATATATATATATATATATATATATATAATTACTTTTGAACAAAAAGTTGTAAACCAAGAATGTTTTTATCATTTCTAAAAGAATAATATACAAGTAAAACCGATATATCATTAAGTATTACTTATTGATAAACACTTCATTGTACAAAGAAGAAATGTCGTTTATATATATATATATATATATATATATATATATATATATATATATATGTATGTATGTATGTATTTATATATAATCTAAATAATTACATATATATATATGTAATTATGTAGATATGCACATATAGACATATGAATATATATTTATGCATGTGTATTCATATATCTCTGTATGTATATATATATATATATATATATATATATGTGTTTGTGTGTGTGTGTGTGTGTAGATATAATATATCACAAAGTAAAAGTTTTGGTTATAAGTATATATGTGCGTATATAGTATATATACATACATATTGAGAGAGCGAGACTGAGGGAGTGTTATAATATTGAAACGTTGTTTACATGTGTGTGTGTGTGTGTGTGTGTGTGTCTGTGTGTGTATACAAAACTTTCACTGAAGCAGTAAAGTTAATCAAGAAATGTCCTTTTTACCTACAATTTTGTTTCGGCAAACAAATTGTCAAAGGCAAAATTATTCTGAAATTGGTTCTAACAGGAAGTAAGAAGCAGTCTACTTTTGCTAACCCTTCCAAAACACCTAATTTTTTTCTCTAGCATTTTTTCCTCTTTTTAATTTTTAATTTTTTTTTTCAACTGCAACTAGTAAAAGATTTTTTACCATTTTTTTTTACCATTTACTTTGTTCTCGGGGTGAATTCTTTATTTTCTTCAATTATTATTCATTGATATATTCGTTTCTTAAAAAGCAAACATTAAAGTTTTTGCACTTTTCACTGAAACTAAACAGACGGCAATTTAATTTCCGCTTCCGTTTTCTTCTTAAGGACAAAGAAAAAAAAATTATGTATCTTCAACAATTAATGTCGCAAACCAAGTTATTCATCTAGGATACGCGTGTAAGAATATATACTCACACACACACACACACACACGCACACACACACACACACACACACACACACATATATATATATATTTATATATACACACACGTGTATATACACATGCACTTGTCTCAGAATATCTGATTACATGTATCATGACACATAAAGTGATACTTAGATTCATACAAAGACACATATATATTTATATATATTCATGCATTCAAACATTCATATAAAAATATCTACATTTACTCAATTTCTGTTATCACTTTTGTTCCTTTCTTTTATACATATATATATATATATATATATATATATATATATATATATATATATATATGTGTGCATTTATGTGCATGTATATATATGTATGTATTCAGGTGTACGTTTATATATATATATATATATATATATATATGTGTGTGTATGTGTGTGAGTGTGTGTGTGTGCATAAGAATATATATATATATATATATATATATATATATATATATATATATATATATATATTACTCAAAATAATTGCAATACACATCAGTGAATTGCTGTTGATTACATTATTGATGCCTTGCAGCATACCACTTTTATCATGGCTTATTTAACTGATTTTGTTTAAATGATAATAGCTGATTTGCATATATAACTTTTAAAATGAAATTGTGTCAAATAACTGTCTTCTGTTATTCCTTTCCAGTCGGGTCTTTTTGATCTTCATAAATGAGCGATTGTATTTGTTGATATCTTTGATAATTACGTTGTTTACTTACGCAAGTAAAGACGTTTTTCTTTTGCCCTGAAACTGATAGCGACCTTGTCAAATTTTTTTAGATCACAGTTTCGAAAATAAAGGGAAGGAAACAATGTTGTGCTTTTATTTATTTATTTTTACTCTTTTTTTATCAATATTTTAAAAACCTTACAAATTTATTATTTCATTTCTGAAATAATTGTTTTTCAAATTATTTTTACCAAAAAGTAACGATCGAAGTTAGTCTGTTTGTTTCGGTTGTTGATGTACTTATTGAGTTTAAAGAAAAGATCATTAAAAACTAATGGCATATATATATATATATATATACGAAGTGTTTTTCATAAGTATCCAGATAAACAGACAAGTTGCTTCTCTCTCTCTCTCTCTCTCTCTCTCTCTCTCAATTTACACTTACTCACGTATTTCATCTAACGATTGTATTTTTAATACATAAAACTAGTAGCAATGAAGCTGACATAGTTTTATCTTGCTTTACTGCCCAACATTTGAGTACTTAAAAAAAAGATGTTTTGAAAACGAATTTGTTTATTCAATATATATATATATATATATATATATATATATATAAGTAAAATTGGCGACCGTAGTCAAGGGCGACCAGAAGTGTCCTTTTTCAATAGCTACTACACCAAGGAGTAAGGGAGGGTGCGACTCCTTTCCCTGGTGTGCTCCACTTTATCCTTGATACGTACCTTATATTGCTGAGTGTTAAGCAAGGAGGCATCAAGTACTATTTTTAAATTCTTTGATATGACGTGATCAGAGATTGAACCCAGGTCTCCCTGACCATTGGCGAACACAAAGGTTAAAATACCAATTTTTTAAAAATTCTTCGTTACCCTTTCTTTAAGTATAGGTGTGTCCAATTTTTTTGTTTTTTGTAAAGAAATGACCAATTTTTGTTTTTAACAAAGAAATGTTTCCTTCCAAGTATTTGGCTTATCCTTTCGCCTAAACCAGCTGTTCGTTTTCGAAGAAAGGCGATTTATATATTCGCAAGTTGATCGCCAAGAAAGTAGATATCGAAGGTTTCAGAAAAGGATGCCAACAAAAACTACCAACATACAACGGTGTGCCCAATAATAAATAAACTGTTTGATTGAAGATAAATCACTGTTTCGCCTTGACTTTAGTATTGTCTACTTATTTTCCTTCTTTCTCGCAATGAAGACAATATTTGATTGGTGTTATTGCGAAACATTGAACAAAACACCACAATAATAAGACACGTTTAGAAGCCATATTGTGAGATGCAGAACTTCTGAAACGGTGACAAACACTATTATCTGCTGTTATATTCTTGTTTTCGCACTGGCATTATCAGCGGGGTTGAAGTCTACCAAATTCATCTTATCAATACACAAAAGTTGTTTATTTGAGGGGTTTTTGTTTGTTTTTTGTTTTTTGTTTTTCTTTAATGTTATTTGATGGTTTGCCAAATTATTAAATAAGATATAAAAGAAAATGGTTGTAATTTTGATTTTAGAAAATGTTTGTTTTGATAACAAGACTATAAAATGAAAGGTTGCATATATTAATTTTTTTTCATAGGCATCTATCCCACAGGAATGGTGAGTAAGTGGGTCTATTGCTTATTCATATCTATCTATCTATCTATCTATCTATCTATCACAGTCTTTACATGATCAATCTACCTCAGTCGCAACATCAAAGATCTCTCAATCTATCACTCTACCCAAATCTCTACATTATCGATCTATCGATCTACCTATCACAGTCTCTACATTATCGATTTATCGATCTCAGTCTCTACATTATCGATTTGTCAATTTATTTATTTATTTCAGTCTTTACATTATCAATCTGATTTGGCAATAACCTACAAGGGTTGATATGACATAAAACACAATCAACCTAACCTAACCGAACCTACCTACCAACTTTTCTAGAAGGTAGTTTAGAATTTCAAGCCCCAGCCAAGAAGAAAATTGCTTTTAAATTTAAAAAAGAAACTGTTGTATGAATTTTAGAATTTCTTCTTGGTCAGTTCGAGGACTTTTCTGTTCCCTACTTGTATCCATCTGTTGGTACATCCATCGTTTTTATATGGATCTCCGACAACCAAAATGATCAATAAAACAAAAAGGAAACTAATAAGAAATAATTAATATGAAATAAGATCCGTTAATACTGTCGTGTATGCCCAGGTGTGAATACATGATATATGATATATGATATTTAATGCATAATGATAAATATAAATAACAAAAATTATATACATATCATATCATATATAACATAATATATATGACAATATAAATACATATATATTTATATATAACAATATAAATATATATGATATAATATTCATATAACAGTACAAATATATATAATACATCATCATCATCATGTCGTGCCGCTAGCACGGATATCCCTGACCCTCTCTCGCCACTTCTTCCTATCGTTCATCGCCTCTGGCCGGTCTTCATGGCTACATCAAGTATCCTCACATAGCTGCTGCATGTATGTTCGAGCTGGTCGTTCTGCATTTGCCCGGTCATATGTGGGGGTCCATAGGAGCACATCACTTATGTGCTCGTCCTTGCTTCTCTAGTTGTGTCCTGCATGTCTGGTTCGTCTAGCTTGGATAGTTTTCGTGATGGGAGGCAGGTGGCCGTATAGTTGGTGCCTTTTGGGGTGTTGCCGTCAGGACTTGTTCAATATGGCTCACAGCATTCTTGTGTAATTGCTGTCTAGCTTCTTCTCTAGCCGTTTAGTTAGCGTCCAAGTAGTGCATCCATACAGCAGTATCGATACGACCACTGCCTGGAAGAAACCGCGTTTCATTTTATCGGTCAGGTCTGATTTCCGTATGATCGAAAGCCTATCGATAGCTATATATAATACAATATTTATATAAATATATAAATATATATAATATAATCTTATATATATATATATATATATATATATATATATATATATATATATATTACAGTTTGTTTCACATATCCATTAGTCTGAAGAATCTTGTCTGACTAATGGATATGCTACACTAAACGTTCATTTTACATCGCCTTTCTTTTAGCATATCAACCTCTTTTTAAAAATTCTTTCAAAAATATTTTAAAAACCTTTCTAAAAATGCTTCCTTTTTTCCTCAAAACTTTTTCTCCTGGCAATGTCCTGAGGTCAAAACTTGTGGAGAACCATCATAAAATAAACTACATTAATGTAATATTCCTATTTGTCTAATTGTCTTTTGCTCATATATATATATATATATAGTCATTGTATGTAAGCTTATAAATAACCGTAACCGAGACAAGACAGTACATCATACAACTTTTTTTTTTATCAGAAAATGATACTTAAAATGTTCAGTCTAATTCTCAGTTGAGTACTAATTTTGTGTGGTCAGCAATCACACAACATCATTTTTCAATAATTCTAGTTCTTGATATATCAATGAAGTGCTAATTGGAATCCTTTAATCTTTTCTAAATAGACGATTGTTACAAGGGAAAACCAACGTTGGGTTCAAATGAAGCTGTTTCTGTTTTATTTCGCACGTATGTTTCTGGGAAAGGCATTGACCCATCGGTTCTCTACCCATTGTAGTGAACTCTTAGTGAAAAGTAGAGAAGGAGGATCCATGACATTTCCAAAGGTATTAGCACCAAGCAAAAAGCGAACAATCTCGTCCACTATTTCAACTTGGGTCGCTAATTCTATTTCCTACGATGATAACCATTGCACTAAGCGTGCCTCCTAAACTAAAACTCTCCACCACGGCTAGAATGTGACACAAGGACAATTTTTAAGTGAAGTAAAGCCGGTTGGAATTTAGAGTTTTCCTTTTCCTAGACTGGTTGCATAAACAAGGCTAATAAACCAGTCTAGCCAACTATTTACTCATAGCTGGTGTGGAACTGTATAACAGACGGATTTATGCCTTTCTAAAAGGCATTAGAACGAAGTAAAAAGCAAATAATATGGTCCAGGATTTGAACACCGATTCTATTTCCTAGCATAATGACAGTTTCACCAAACACACATAAACCCAACCCCACTATCACGAGCAACACAAGGTTAATTTCAAAGTATATGACAGCTAGTGTAAATTCAGTTTTCCTCCTTCTTGTTTGGTTGCCTCACCCAGGCTAAGAACACAGTCTGCTCAACTATTTACCCATAGCTGAGGGAGAAGAAATGGACTCGTGCATTTCCCAAGGGCATTAGCACAAAATGAAACTCCCTCGTTCAGGATTAGCTCAAGTGAAACAGCTTCGTCCAGGTTTGAACTCGGGTCACCGATTCTATTTCCAACGACAATAACCGTTACTCTAAGCGTGCCTCAATGAGTGTTTTTGATACTAAGCATCTTTGTTCAAGAGGGAGTTACGAATTCTCAGAAATAAGAGTACGGTTGACTATCGGTTTTTAACCCCAAAGATCCGAAAACGAGGTTACAGTTAACAAGTATATAAACTGAACTCCAGACTCGAAACGCATATCTCTTACCACTAGGCCAGGACGCTCACAAATTAAAAAAGTAACTTATCGTGAATATTGTAACTTCATTTTTCCCCCGCCTTCTCCTGACATTTATAAGAATCTTTGACTAGACACCCCGAATGATACGAGACAAATGTATTGGAGAAAAAGGAGAAAAAGGAAATTATTCATAATCTGATAGAAATATATTACTCAGGGCTAACCAACAAAAAAAATGTCTGTAGAAGAAACATATTAAAAGAATCCGTAAAAAGCATTCAAGAAACGGCTTAGTTTTCATTGCTTTTTCTTTCTTTATTTCCCAGTTGTGCATGACACGAGATACTATACGACAGCAAAGAGATGTGATGATGTTAGTTAGATGTGAGGGGGGCGGACGAAGTCTGAGATTAAATGGAATGGCGACAGGGAACTGCTAACGTTAAAGTGAATAATTTTCTGGTCTTGGGAGACAAAAGACTATTCTGATAAGTTCTTTGTTCAATCAGAAATTCAGCACTGACTATAATAGTAAAATGTTCCCTTATGCACAATCAGAGCATAAAAAACGGTCCAACAAAAACTGAACAATAAAACCTATCTACGAAGAGAGCTCCGAAAATGATGCCGTCAATCTATTTTCCCAGAATCTACAACTGATAGAGGAAACACAATAACACGTTGAAGTGAGCATGTTTTCGTCTACAAAGCACTGTTTTTAACACATGGTCACACACACAGACTATGCACTTTAGCTAACGTTAAACAAGAGCCTGAATGTGTTCGTCAGAGAATCACTCGGAAATTAATGCCATCTATCTATCTAAAAAACGTACACATTCTCATATTTTTATTTATTGCGGACTTTTTGTCCTCATCTTATTAGTTTTTGTGATGTTCCTTCTTTCACTACGTTTCGGCCAAATTTCACCTCTGGCCTTCTTCAGGTGATTTACCGCGACCTCGGATAGGAATGCTGAGTCTTGTAACCGTATCCCCAGTAATTACTGCCTTCCATAGTTGTTGTCTATCGCACCACGTTTTTTGACCAAGTAAACCTCTGGCCGGCTTGGGTAGGATTTGAAACCGCTATCTTCTGACAATGATCACCTGGAACCGTAGAGACTCAACTCCTCTATCCGCTGCGCCACGGGCCCCGAGGTCGCGGTAAATCACCTGAAGAAGGCCAGAGGTGAAATTTGGCCGAAACGTAGTGAAAGAAGAAACAACACAAAGAAACTACCAAGATGAGGACAAAAAGTTCGCAATAAATAAAAATTAATTCTCAAATTAAGAAGCCTCATCGCAAAAGGATTCCAATTAATACATTCTCATATATATTCATATTTTGGTACGTACTCAATCATATCGATAGGGAGCGTCTTCATAGTGTAATGATTAAAGCCATGGGTTGCGGAATCGTAGTAAGTTCGAACTCCAGATAATGACCGAAAACATACAAGCAAACTTTGCCCGTGGTACATTAAAAGGAAAGAGGAACAGCACGTCCTTCAACTGATATCTTGGCCGGTGCAGTCAGCGGACTTAAATCCCATTGAACTGGTGTGGGATGAACTTGACCGAAAAGTCATGGCAAAACAACTCACAAATGCGACTCAACACTTGCAGGAAAGCCGGGCAGAACTATCTCTAGTCTACCTCCAGTCTTTGGCGGAAAGAATACCAAGTATCTATGAAGCAGTGATTGCAGAAAAAGGAGGCCATTTTGATGAATAAAAAATTTAAGCTTGTGGGTTTTTTTTCTTTAATTTGTATTTAATGTGGCTCAGGAAGACTTGTATTTAGTATAGATAAAACCGTTGTGCTGCTTAACTTGTTTCATTAAAAATAAAACTTTTAGGGTGAGAAATAAAAAAAAAAATTTGAGGATGGCCAAATGCCATGACTGTTAGAGTATATCAAAATAAATAGATCCGTAATTGATTTCATATTTGATATTCATGGATTTATTAGAGTTTTTCACACCAGCGTTGGCTGATGGTCTTTCGCTGGAGTTGAAGTAACTGCAAGTATCCTTAAGTCTACAGGACTCTTCGCAATATTCTAGCCAATCTCAGTAATGTTGTAGTTTGGATGGTCTCAATTCGTACTTTGATTTCCAACTCTTCTAGTTTCCAGTACTCTTACCAAGCATTTTGGGACTTTTCCAAACGGAATGTTACGTTTTTTGGACATTTATGCCCACTTCAAGTGATTAAGTGTTAAATTATGTCTGTTAAGTTTTTTTTATTATTTTAATAGATTTTTAATAGATTTTTTTTGGATTGTTTAAATAGATTTTTTTCTGACTTTAATTACATTTTTTTACTCAACGAATGCATCAATGGATTATACACATACGCATATGTGAATGTCCCATTGGACACACACACACACACAAAAGCACACATATACATATGATGTCATTTAAGCTAAGGTTACGCACAGCCCAGTCGGCTGAGGCTTTAGAATACGTTGACTGCATCTCTGAAAAGGAATAAGATCCCCCCTACTATCGAGTGTCCTGGTAATGATACAAAACATCTTATGGTGAGGATCCAGTTCTGGAGCTTTGGGGAATGCTAAATACCCCTTCAATGTCATTGCTCCTGTGTTCACTGTGACCTGGAGAGGTAGCACCTGATAGAGTCCTATCTATGGGTCAAATAGAGCTGTTTTACATTTAAACCAAACAGACGACTGTTGTATAGTCACAACCATGACTAACTATACAAACACATATGCATATGCAGAATCATAACGACGACACAATAAAGACGAGCGACACAGTTCTTAGAAAAATATACCTCTCACTTTATTGAAAGGGTTGTGCGTGAGAGGGAGTTAGAGACCGAACAGAACTGCAACATATTGATCCCCACTCTTATGGGCATCAGCGTGTCTTTCCCGTTCTCCTGGGCTGCTCAACCGGGGGCCTGGAGCCCAGCCTCTCTGGGTGCTGGTTTTCTCTACCGCATCTTATCTCCAACTTGTCTGATCCCCAACTGATTTATCGTGGGCCCGAGGGTTCCCTCTGCTGAGTGCTGGCTTTCTCTACCGCATCTTGTCTCCAACTGATTGAATTTCCTGTGCACTGTGTTATATAATAGTTCAACGCCCACTTTCTTGTGGGCGTCACAAATTGCACTCATTCAACCCATCCACGGTCAAGGTTATACTCTGCTATTCCTCGACCGGATGCACCAGTTATTTACATAGGTGCATTTCCTATTTTGACAGCCCGGCCGGGTCGTAGGTCAATATACAACATGACTTGTTCAATTGAATTGTTAGAAATAGAACTCTTTGAGCATCTGTGTGTAAACATAGCAATTCCTGGGACAATTTAACTGTGTGCAAACGAATGAGTAATTTTAAAAAGAATTATTTTGGTGATTAGCAATACTTGAAAATCTTTAACTGTGTCCCTAAATTGATATAACATCGCAACTGTGTGCAAATGAATGAATAGTGTTCAATTAAATGATTAGTGTTAATTAGCAGTTCTTGTAACCACGTCACTGTGTGCAAGCAAATGATTAATATTGAATAGAATTATCAGTGTTTGATAGAAATTGTTGAAACCATTTAACTGTGTAGAAACGATAGCAATACTAGTGTGCAAACAAATTAGTTCTAACTCATTTAAAAATAAGGTTACCTACAAATCATTCATTTAAAATTCATATGTATATCGAATTTAAATATGTACAAACAAATGATTAATAGTAAATAGAATTATTTGTGTTTGATAGAAATACTTGAAACTCTTTAAATGAGTTCAAAATGAACTCAGGCTTGTTTTAAAATGTTATCTACAAAATGTGTTTACAAATCATATATATTTGATAGATATGCATAAATCGGATTTGGCATTTAATAACCTACAATGGTTGATATGCCAAAAAACAAAACAAAACCAATCGAATATTATTGAATACAACCAACGCTTTTGGAGGTGCCCGTGGTGTAATTGTTATCGTCGTAGGAAATGAACACGGCGACACGAGTTCAAATCCTGGACAAGACTGATTGCATTTCACATAGCACTAATACCCTTGGGAAAGGTATGAACCCCCTTATTCTCCCTCCAACTATGGGTAAATAGTAGGACAGACTAGGTTCTTCAGCCTTGGTTAGGCAACTAGTCTAGGAGAAGGAAACTCTGAATTCAAACCTTTTAAACTCCGCTTAAAAATTGACCTTGTGTCATATCCTGCCCGAGCGGAGGGGTTGGTAAATAGGACAACCAACGCATTTGATACCTCAATTTTTTTAACCGAGTACCAAATATATCTGAATGGAAGTCATAGTTCGACTCATTATTTGCTACCATAGTTTTCAGTGGTGTTTTCTTATCGTAACTAACTTGAGTCTTCAATCTACGACAGCGAAGAAACATTGTTCAGGTTAAAATCGCAGTAACAGTTAGGGTTTATCAAAATTTTTACGTTCCCCAGTGTTACTTACATCGGAAGAAATAAGGTTTAAAATATTTACTTTCGGGTTACCTTTACTGCCCTTTTAACTTGGACTAACAAAACTAATCAGAAAGAACAAATGAGATTGGAACTTACGTTCCCTTTGCCTTAGAGCCACCTGTTAAAACATATCATCTACACTATCCATGAGGGCACCTCGGGTAGTGTAATGGTTAGCAAGCTTGACTAGCAAACCTGCAAGAGTGAGTTCGATTCTCATTGGGTGCCTCATTCAATCGGCCTTGTGCCACATCGAAGCAAAGAGCTTCGTAAATTATATCTGCACTATCCATGAGTAATCAGAAGCCGAAAATTTTCTTTTATGAAAAAAACAAAACTCTTCCATTACTCGATTACTCTTGGCACTATATTTGTAGTGATTATTTTTACGCTACGAGTATTTGGAGCAAATTTTAAATATTTTTAGTTTTAGATTTATGTTGTCTGTTATTTTTTCTCCTAATCTTCAGTTGTCTTTTTGATAACAACTCAAACATGTCGCTATCCCAGTCAGAGTTTGTTTTTTTTCATATTTTTAGTTGTTAAACTCGTTATTTAACGTGTTTTAGTAATTTTAGTAGACTAGAGAAAGAAAGAGAGTCTCTTTATTCCAGTATTTAATAATGCGACTCCTTCAAACTGTACGTGAGTTTACTTCTGAAATCAGTTTATACTATATTAGAAATTTGATGGTACTTTATATTTGATTTATTTCCCAACTGCTTTTTAGTTATAATAATAGGGAGTGTCCGTGGTTTAAGGGTTAAAGTGCTAGTTTGTGGCCTCGAAGTAAGCGAGTTGGAACTCCAATTGTTCAATTACGTTTACTTTCGGGCTAACACACTTAGGAAAAGTATGAACCCCCTTATCTTACCTCCAGAAATTGGTTAAATAGTATCACTGCTGTTTTTTTTTTGACAAGGAAGGCTTTGACATCAAATAACTCACGAAAGTTGATATGCCATTAAAAAACATAAAAAACAAACCACGCCAAGTAATAATGATAAAGTAATAGACAAGCAAAAAGAAGGGGAATATCTTTTTAACATTATTTATTTACAAAACTCTTCCAAACTCGGCGTAGGTTCGGTTATAGGTTGAGTATACAATATATTAAACAATGTTTATACTACATTGCTCTCTTCGAGAAATTCTTCTATATGTGATACATTAGTTTGCACAGAAATAGAGTTCAAACAAATTTGATACTTTTTCATTCAATTAGAGACGCTGAAAAAGCCTAGACGCAGACGTTACTATGGTGTTCGTGGATCCCTAAATGAAATAAACCTACAAAATGGATACTTAATTTGAAAATGTCACCCATTACTCGTTTAATGAACAAAAGGCTAATTATTTTCCCCGATTCAAGGATTTACTTAGTTAACTCAAAGAACATATAGTTCAGGGTCTAATCTATCCCGAACAAAATAGATTTTTTTAAATTAGCAGAGGTAACACCTGAGGTACCAAATATCTAATATTCTCATCGATGTACTGGTCTCTCAGTGTAGTTTTTCTTGAGAGGTCATTTGTTTTCAAGTAGGTGCCTTACAGTTAGCTGAGTAGTTTGACGTTCGATTTGAATCGAAAACACTCTCATTGCTTATTGGTTGCCTTTTTCATCCAATCATAGACCTTCATTCTGGTTATCAATAAAAGACATTACCTGTAACTAAATTCTTTGTCTTGGTCTTTTTCTTTTTCAAAGATCCTTCGACTACTTAATTTTACACTCCAGAATAAAAATCAAATCACCAAGTTTCTGATTGGATAGTTAGTTGACCAATCATTGTGCTTGATTTGACAAAGGTACTTATAGTATTGATCATACAGACTTGAAGAAACTCAAAATTGATCTGAAAAAATAAGACAGGTTTATTAACGCTACGGTTGCCTGGTCAAACTGAAACCTGATTGGCTGTTCACTTACACATCGTATAATTAGATTCTACTCAATTTTTCTCATATTGTCAGGTGCATTTTGGTAACAGGTTTTTATTTTCAATCAAATGACATCTGCCAATATTAATTTAAGACGAATTCACGTTTTATTTGCAATTTGATAGTTCAAAAATCAAACAAAAAAACAAACAAACAAACTATTCGAATAGTTTGAAAACTGACGTTAGTTTTACCAACAGTCAGAGTTAATAATTACTAAGCTTTTTGAGTATTCTTACTGTTAACATCGTTGAAAAATACAATAACTTCTCATTGGCCTTTATAGAGATCCAATCAGCAAAGACTTTTTCTATCTTCTGTTTCCATATCAAAAATATTTTGTATTGATAGTTCTTTATATTCAAATCCAAAGAAATGTATCGCAATCAAATCTTATTGGCTATTTATTGGTCCAATCGTAAAACTCGATTTGAATATCTTTTGATCGCATTAAACGTACTGAGAATGACTCTTGAAACCATTTGTAATGTCCAACGTAGTTTTATAGTTCATTCTGGATCATAACACATACACAAGGAAATATTCAATAAATTGTAAATTTTGGTTCAAAGACAAAGTCAATTGAACTTTTCTGAGGAGCCCTTTTGAAGAAGAAAACGTTTTAATATATCTTATTCCACTGGGACTATGGATTGTTTCTGAATAGGACAAAAATTTCTACCTTCATTATTCTACGGTCCATATATATATATATATATATATATATATATAGTACTTGTAACGCTGATCGAGAACTAAAGAACAGTATTACTCTCAGGCTAATCTAATTTAGAAGCAATTAAATCCGAATTTTCGGCCAATAAAAACTGATAATAACCCTAATAATCAACCAAGAGATGAAATCATGGTTGGCTAATTTTATGAGTCTCTTTCATTTCTCTTATTTTTTCCCGGCTGAGAAAACTTTAATTTTTTTTTTCTGAAAATCTGACGTTACTTGGGCTTATTGGCATTCAACCATCATAGCCTCGCCTATCTCCAGGGGAGAATTAAAATGAATTTTGGCTGTTTTCCCGCTTATCTTCCTTTTTTGCCCAACGGCCTTATTCTTATTCCAGTTTGCTGTTTAGTTTATCTCCCTTGCTAAAACTCTCCGTTGAATAAAGGTTTCTTTTTCAAGTGCTGGTTTATTGTCGAACAATAACAAGGGCAAATACAAGCCTTATGTGGACTCATTCAATAAGAGGTACGAATACGGCCGTAAGTTTAAAACCTTTAAAATTGAATCGTGTTCTCTGTCAGTTTCACCGGTTCAGAATTAATAGCAGCAGCAGATACTGCGCATTCAAGTCGGTTCTTTAAAGCAAGCATATAATAACAGTTGGTGCTTTCTTCGCAACGACACTGAGAATATATAATCTATAATGGGACCATTTCTATTCATTATCGACCTAAATTACGTACTACGAACGTCAGTAGATTCAATGAAAGAAAACGGTTTCACACTAAATTAAAAAAAAAACTGACGATATCCAGCAGAAACTATTATGGACGCAGACTTCACAGATTCTTTTAAATAAACCTGCTTTAGTGGATTCTCAGCTGCATAGCATGAAGCAAGCAGTAAGAGTTATTAGGCTCTCCATGAACTTAGATTATACAAAGTTCGTGTGTTTTAATCAAGGTGGTGCTATCTTTTCATTAAATTGCAAATCACTGAATTTAGTAGCCCAGTTCATATACCTTGGTAGAAAGACCTCATCTACTGAAAGCGATACTAACATATTCATAGCAAAAGCGTTATTGACAAATGAATGACCATATGGAATCTGACCACTTTGATAAAATAAAATAGGAATTCTTCCAAGCTGGTACAGTGTCCGTACTATTGTATGGTTGCACCACTTGGACTTTGACGAAACGTTTGGAGAAGAACTACTTAAAATTGCTGCATACTGTTTTGAACAAATCCTGGAAGAAGTACCCCACGAACAGCATCTATAGGACGATTTACCTTCCATCTCACAAACCATCCAAGTTAGACGATCAAGACAAGCTGGACACTAGTACGGAAGTAAGAACGAACTTATAACCAACATCCTCTTATGGAATCCTACACATGGACACACCAGTGTTGGCCAACCAGCAAAAACTTAAATTCATCAACCCTGTACGGACACTGGATGCCGTCAGGGGACTTGTGATGAGCGATAACCGATAGCAATAGATAGTAAGAAAGTGTCAACGGAATCCATGTTACTGGCTCGCTTTGAGGATGATGGCTCAAGTCAGCCTGAATGACAAAGTTCAGCTAACGGAAATAACTTGTCTGTTCATCGTATAACTATTACTTATTAAAGGATAATCGTTTAATAGGATAAAACTCTAATAAGGATTTATCGATTAATAACGTTGTAACTATATACCAACTTTCCAGTCGGATATTTGGTGTGCATCACGCTAAAAAAAGGAAAGACAGAATAACTAAACTTGAAGAGTTGTGATACAACGAAACAGTCTGTCTGTGGATGACAATATATATATATATAATCAGAGAAGAGACGATACTGTTGGTGGGGCTTAGAATACGCTGAGTTTTTCTCCTATAAAGGGGTAAGACATCAACAAAAAATGTGTATCTGAAGGTGAGGCTCCAGTTTTGGAAACCTGGAGAGGTTGAAAGACCCCCGTCATGATCATTAATCCCAGATACACTTTGTTCCGAAGCCTTATTCTATGGATTAAATAAATCTCTTAAAAAAAAAAGACTATTCAAATTCGATAGGTATACCCGTTGTCATATAACTGTAAGTTATTTGTATCATTTGTTTGTTTGTTTGGTTGTTTTTTTTTTTTTTTGCATATCAACCTTTATAGGTTATTTAATGCCAAATCCAATTTTATATAAATAAACGATTCCATTTCAATCAATTCAGTTTAGCATAAGTACGGTTTAATTGTCAAAAACATTTCTATTTCAAGCTATTCAGTTTAAGCAAACAGTTTTATTTCAAACAATTCAGTTTAGTTTAAGTATAGTTTTTTGTTTACACATAATTAAACGTCAAAACTGTTCTATTTCAAACAATTGAATTTTGTGTAAGTATAGTTTCAATGTCAAAAACAGTTCTATTTCAAACAATTCAGTTTAGCATAGGTATGCAGTTTAAATGCCAAAACATTTCTATTTCGAGCAATTCAGTTTAGCATAAGTACACAGTTGAAATGAAGCACGCATTTTAAATTTCAAAACATTTCTATTTCGAGCAGTTCAATTTTATTAGGTGCTACCACTCGGGGTCAGAGTGGACATGGGAGCGATGACAATGAAGGCGTACTCCGCATTCCCCAATGCTCCAGCATCACTGGAACTTCACCTTTAGTTTGTCAGGTGTCATATCTAGGACACTCATTGGTCGGGGGGGGGTCTTACCTTTCTGCAGAGAAGCAGTGGATAGCAGTTGTATTAGATTGGAATACTTGATATCACATAGATATGTGCTAATAAATATTCACAGAGGTGCTCGTCATAGGAAATCGAATCGGCAACCCGAGTTCAAATCCTCGACGAGGCTGTTTGCATTTCAAAAAGTGCTAATACCCTTGGGAAAGGTATGAATCCAATTATTCTCTCTCCGTCCATAGGAAGTAGTTGGGTAGACTGAACTTTTTAACCTTGGTACGGCAACCGGTTAAGGAGAAGAAAAACTCAAAATTCAAACTTGTTAAACTCCACTTAAGAAATAGACCCTGTGTCGCATCTTGTCAGTGCGGAGGTTTTTAGTAAATATATAAATATGTGCCAAAAACTACACAAAATGTGTAGATGTTTATGTATAATGAACGCTATTATCAAACTACTTGATATAAAATAACTCTAGACGGGTTGACATGGAGGTAGAATTAATCAATAAACAGATGAGAATAAACAAACGCCTAAAAAGGTTTGATAAATCAATAAGTGCTCAAGAGCTGTTCAGTAGAGCAGTATAGAAACTTAAGATTTTACCTTTCTATTATAACTTCATTACTAGAAGTTTTATGTCTCAACAAAAGTAATGAAATACATAATCCTCATAAGAAACTTGAGAGTAAATGGACAATGAAATTAATTATAAATCATCATCATCATCATATCGTGCTGGCAGCACGGATATCCCTGACCCTCTTTCGCCACTCCTCCCTATCGTTCATCGCCCTAGGTAGGTCTTCAGGACAACAACCTGTATCCTCACATAGCTGCTGAATGTACGTTCGTGCTGGTCGTCCTGCTTTTGCGCGGCCGTGTGTGGGGATCCATAAGAGTACATCTCTTATGAGTTCATCTCTGCTTCTTCAGCAATGTCCTGCATGTCTGGTTCGTCTAACTTGAATAGTTACTATAATAAAGATTAATTATATATATATATATATATATATATATATATATATATATATATATATATATATATAAGATGTTATTTGATAATGAGCTCAATGGCTAGAATTTCGTGTAAATATAAACCGCAAGCTCTTCAAAAGAACCAAAATGTTCGTTATGTGGTGTAAGTTGTGAAACCAAAATTATGATTGTTGTATCCATCATTATTGGCTTGGTTGGAATAGAATGGAAGAACTCGAATCGCTTAAATGACATTGTAAGTGACGTCAGCAAGAATCCGGAGGAAAATGTCAGAATATTGAATGTTTTTAATGAAACTGTCCGAACCTGAGTCATAGGAGTCTGTGAGGCTGATCTACCAGGATTGTTAATTGCATCTAAAATTTAGGGTTTTTTTTTTTTGTTCATTGGTATGTGTGAATCGCATCTGAAATGCTTGGTACTTTTTGCCTCTTTTGACAAAGTATTCTTGTTTGGTTTTTATTATACCTTTTACTTCTTTTTAATCTCCCAGAATGGAATATAATTTAAGAAAGGGTATTTAGCATAGCAGCCTCACTCGAAAGGTCTTTTTATTTGTCAGCAACTGTTAGTTAACTTCTCTATCTTTTCTTTTAGGTTTAAAATATATTTCAATAATTTGAATAGTTTCTTGGGAGTTTTTTAATTTTGGTCTTAATTGCAAGAAAAGAGTATTCAATTTAGAATAAAAATGTAAGTATTTTTTAGTATTAAAAACAGTTTTTAAACTTTTCTTTTATTTAAAATCTTTCTACATTAGAAAGATAAGGCAATGACACATGTCGGTGTGGACAAGGCATTTGGTTGGAAAGTACTTCTGAGTGAAATCATCTGGAGATTGCAGGTTCAATCCCAACTACAGGTAATTATTACGAGGAATACTTACTACAACTTAACATTTGTACATGGTCATGGTAATTAGAATTGGAATGATCTACCCACGAGGTTCAAATGAAGCTTCTGTGTGGATTCTCGAATTTGATATGAAACACTTAAAGAAGGGCCGAAAGACATATCGGCTGAAAAAGTTAAAAGTATTAGAATAAAGATTAGGTCCGAATATTCTAATAACAATTAGATAAGAAAACAATTATATAACGGGCTTGCTGAAAAGGGATCAGCCCGATGAAGAAGGAAATCACCTTTGTTTTTCGTGCTTTTTTTTTGTTTTCCTTTTTATTACAAAAGTTTTTTTTACTCTTTTATTTTGAAGAGTTAAAGAAATTTTGATATCGTTGAGCAAAATGTGTTGAATAGCATACATGTTTTATATCTGTTGGTCATTACCTTCTTCAATGGGCTGGGAACTTTTCATTTTTATTTTTAATAATACACAGACACACACACACACACACACACACACACACACATATATATATATATACACGTATATATATATATAGTTTAAAAAATAAGAAATTTAGAAATAGTATTTCATTTTCATAATAAATTTATTTTGCTTATTAAAGCTGGTCAGGTAGAATTCAAATGGAGTTTGGTTACTTTATATATATATATATATATATATATATTTCTTTGGATTCAAACCAAAATTAAAAGTTAATTGATTTATTTCAATAGTATTTCAGTGAGTTTAGGATTATCTTATGTCTAGAGGTTAGGGAATCGCGTTCATTGTACATTCACATTTACATTTTAGTGTAGTTATTTCTTAAAAGATTTTTCCCGGTCCTATCGAATACGAAACATTTTAAACAGATTTATGTAACCCATAGATTGGTCCCTAACAGGTACTGTTATATAACATATGACAATGATTTTCGGTTCGTTCCTAGTGACCCCGTGTACTTTGACAAGCTGTCACGTTGTGATTCGTAAACAGGATAGCGCGTCAGGGCAGTCGGGTCCAACAGTTGTGTAACCGGAAGGAGACCACGTGAAAACCACGTGGTCAGATTTAGAGGAGAGAATTGGGAGTCGAGCGAGGGATACACAGCAGATCAGAGGCGTCTCAAACCTCTCTGACGACACGGCTTGCAAGGGGGTGCAAGCATTGGCATCCCCTGGCTCCCGGAAGAAGATATGGGACAAGAAGAAGTCCCCTCTCTGAGTATATGTCTCTCTATCTATCTCTCAAATAACAACAAAAAGTGGGGCCCCTTTCGATAATAAAATGAGAGATATATTTTTTATAAACAAGTATGTTTCGTTCGTTCAGTATCTTTGATTATGTTCCTCGTCGTTCATAAAGACACAGCTGAGTATACAACAGTACCACCACAATGGATCAGTGTGAACCTGGGGGTAATGGTACTCGCCATCAGATGTAGTTTAGTTTCATACCAGGACTCAAAATTAAAACTTCATTTGAGAAATTTAGATTATTGCAATATGTTTTGAATTTAAAAAAAAAGATACTTCATAACATCAGTCATAAAGAAACGGGACTATCAAAGCTGGTAACAATGTCAGTACTTTAGATATTTGATGGTACATCTAGTACTACGCCTGAAATATTTTGTGTGCTTTGAAAACCCATCTTGTTTACTTTACATTTTACCATTGATTTTCTTTTTTAATCTCCCAATTTTGGTTCGATGAAATTCTATGGCAATGTTAGCGTTTAGCGGTCAAATAAAAGAAATTGGAGGTGAGTGGTGTGGATAAACGCTTATGATGTAATGACTAAACCGCTGGACTGCGACATCGAACTCCAGTCGCACTATTACGTTCACTTTCGGACTAATACCCTTGAAAAATGTATGGATCCCCTTATTAACAAAGCTATGGGTTCAATACTACCACTACTGTTCTGCTAAATGGCATTAAATAACTCGCAAAGGTCATTAAACAAAGGATCCAAGCCAAAAGTCATTGACGGTGAAATCAGGAAATGTGCAATGGAGAATGCAAAGAAATTTAATATCTTCGAGGCTTTGTTACAACCTAACCCTAAACATTATAAGATCTCTGTTATGAAATGAAAAAACAGAAATTATCCAATATTTAAAAAAAAGAAGAAAGTTTTAATTAAAAAGGTATTTTTATTTTTATTAAGTTTTTAATAAAACTGATACCCTGAATCACCGTAGTTATTGGTTGAAATATAATTATATACGATGGATTTGGTTTTTTTTTTAAAGATTTGGCTATAATATTGTGTTGGAATATCCCCTATAGATGGGCTCGTTCTCATATGCCATATACTGACTAAGCTCCCTTCTGCACAGTCTCAGTGAGCCGTTACCAAGAACGGTAATATTTATGATTGTTAAACTGAAGAGGGGTTTCTCCCAGTTATCGTTTATGAATGTACTATTTTCCTTCACTATATTTCTTATCACTTATTTCCGAGTCGTGTTATCATTTGAACCTCCCCTTGACCATAACATATTAATATGTTAGATAAAGTTAGAGAGTAATGTCTACCACAAAAATTGTAAAAAATACTTTGGAAAGTTTAGATGACTCGCTGTCTCTTAATCTCTTGCAGCAACGACTTGATTTGTTGGGAGTTAGTTTTACGACGTGTCAACTCTTTCGGATAACTTAATGGTTGTTCATCGCTAAAAAGCGTGAAACTCTTTGTCACAATTTTCGTCGTTTGTATATGATACAGCTTTAGTAGTTATTCTGTCACTATATCTTGGCACTGTTACTTTAAAATAGTTGTTCAACAATAATTTTAATCACTCTAATTTCAGTGGTATATATATATATATATATAATAAATGTCAGAGATTTCGTATAACTGTAAACCACAAGTTCTTCAAGAAAACCAAAAAAAAATTGGGGTGGGGGTTATTATTCTGCCTGGATGAAACATGAGATTTCTGGATTCAAATAATTTGCGAAATAAAAGATCGGATTTAGTTGTTAAATGCCGCTATGGAAATAAGTATTTACTTTGTGATCTGGCGCCTGATTGAGCCAGGTAAGTCAGTATGCCAACCACATGACTCAAAAAGAGTACGTATTTTATCAGTTAATTCTAACAAAATCAGAAGTATTGAATCATACACCACCTCAAGATCGATGACTTGAAAGTCAAAGTCGTGAGTTTTTATGATATTTTACCTTATCAGATACTTTATATATATATATACACACACATATATATATATATATATATAGAGAGAGAGAGAGAGAGAGAAACAGATAGACAGACGGACAGTGTCTTGTTTAATTAAGATCCATCTCAAATCAAATTTCCTGTGTCGAAGATGACATTTTCAAAAGCTGTTTTTCTATTCCTCAGGTTGAAATCATCAAACAAATAAATAAATTATATGGCTACCATAATGAGTGATCTCCAGTGAAAAATTCGTTTCTGACATCGGTTTCTTGCCTATAAGACATCGGTACAAGTGGTCTGTTCTCTTGCCAAAATTATTAAATGCTGATTTTGGGGGCTGATAGACTTTCCCTACTTGAAAGACTGGCGTAAAACAGTCTTCTTAATAGACACTACAGTATATATCGATGAAAAAATACATATTGTGTCTGCTTCATGTTTGATGTAGTTGCGTGTCAGTGACTGATATCCGAACCCAGGTTATCAGTCAGAATTTCGAATGCTGATTTTGATGGCAGGTATTATACACTCTACTTAGAAACTTGATACAAAATATTATTCCAAACTTCATCTTCCCCGAGCCGGCCATTTGACTTTGTGATGTACTAAACGTAAAAAATATATAGACTGTTGTTGGGACTTGGAATATTCTGCATGTCTCCCCTTCGGAGAGGTAAGACCCCCACCCACAAGTAACCTTGGTATTATATATACATCTGATAGGGAGGCACTACTCTGGGGATCTTGGGAGTGTGAAGTATTTCATTGCTATTACTAGTACGTCAACTCTGACCCGGAGTGGTAGTACCAATTAAGGTCCCATCTATGGGTCAAATAGATCTGTTTAAAAACTAGTTATATTTGATTGGAACTTGTTTAAAAAGAAATCTTCGGGAAAAAAAACTACACAAAAAATGTAAATAGGAATGTACAATGAATGCGATTTCTTAACCTCTTGTAACATACTCATATGCAGATGCTTGCAGAAACATATTCAACACAATAAAGACGAGCGGACACAGTTCTTTAGAAAAATATACCTCTCACTTTATTTGAAATGTTCAAAAGGGTTACGAAAGGTATTATGTGTGAGAGGTGATTTGGAGACTGAACAGAATTGCAGCATATTGACCCACCAACTCTTCTGGCTACAGCAACATTTCTTTCCCGTTCTCCAGAGCTGCTCAACCGGGGGCCTGGGGGCCCAGTCTCTGCTGGGACATGGTTCTCATTCCAGCATCGTCTTTCCAACTCATCTGAACTTCCTGTCGCCGGGGTTATATAATAATTTGACGTCCGTCCACTTCTTGCGAGCGTCACATTTGTACTCAATTCAACCCGTCGACAGTCAAGGTTATCCCCTGATCCCCTGATATCTTCGACTGGATGCACCTGTAATTTACACAGATGCATTTCTCATCTGACTGCCCGGCTGGGTCGGAGGTCAACATATTACACTCTAGGTGTAATATATACGGTTTTATATGCTGTTAAAATCAATCAATCAATTAATCAATCAATAAACTTAGAAAATGATATCTTTTTAAAGTATGGGTTTCTCTTTTTTAATAACTTTTCTACTTCTCCATTTCTTTGATGTATTCAAAAATAAGAATTCCATTTTCTTCTTAAACAAATCTATCAGGATTTTATTATTTCAAGTGAAATATTATACAACCAAAATGGATACAATTATGTACTACTTATTATAAAACCCATTTTGTAACCAAAAATAAAGATGCCTCATTAGTCTGGTTGGTAGAGTGTTCGCCAATAATCCGGGAGACCGGGGTTCAATCCCAGGTTGGGTCACACCAAAGACTTTAAAAATGGTACTTGATACCTACTTGCTTAACACTCAGCATTACAAGGTACGTATCGAGGGTAAAGTGGAGCAATCTAGGGAAAGGAGTAGCGCCCTCCCCTACACCTCGGTGTAGTAGCTGTTGAAAAGGGACCCTTCGGATCACTTCGACTACGGTTGCCAACAAGTATGAAGTATACTTATTTCTACATTGCTACATATGCATTACACAGACATCTTTGACATTGTTGCTGATGTTCTGCAAGGAGATACATTAGCCCCATATCTATTCATAATCTGCCTAGACTACGAGCTTTGAACGTCGATAGATCTAATTAAAAAAAAATGTATTTACTCCAAAAAAGGAAAGAAGCAGATGATAACCCGCGCAAACTATTACGGACACAGACAATGCAGATGACATAGTGCTACTGGCAAATACACTTACCCAAGCCAAATCCCAGCTGCATAGTCTGGAGCAGGCAGCAGGTGGCACTGGCCTTCATGTGAATGCAGACAAAACAGATTACATGTGTTTTAATAAAGAAGGAGACATCTGCAGTCTAACTAGTGTCTCTCTGAAACTAGCAGACAAGTTCACGTACATCGGAAGCAGCGTCTCATCAACTGAAAATGATAACAATATGCGACTAGCGAAGGCATGAACTGCTATCGATAGGTTATCAAGCATATGGATAACCTACCCGATAAAAGAAAACGTAATTTTTTCTAAGCAGCGGTCGTGTCAGTTCTACTATATGGATGCACCCCATGGACGCTGACTAAGTGTATTGAGAAAAAGCTAGACGGGAATTGCACAAGAATGCTACGAGCTATATTGAATAAATTCAAGAAGTAAGTAAAGTAAAGTTGGCGACCATAGTCGAGGGTGACCCGAAGGCTCCCTTTTCGATAGCTTACTACACCAAGGTGTAGGGGAGGGCGCTACTTCTTTCCCTGGATTGCTCCACTTTACCCTTGATCCGTACCTTATAATGCTGAGTGTTAAGCAAGGAGGCATCAAGTACCATTTTTTGAGTCTTTGGTATGACTCGACCTGGGATTGAACCCAGGTCTCCCGGGCCATTGGCGAACACTCTAACCGCTAGGCCAATGTCCGGTATATAAATTTTTTTAAGAAGTAATATCTCACAAGACAGCAGCTGTATGGCTACCCACCTCCTATCTCTAAAACCATCCAAATAAGATATGCGGGACATTATTGGAGAAGTAAGAACGCACTTATAAACGGTATTTTCCAATGGACGCCATCACATGGACGAGCACGTGTTGGACGACAAGCTGGAACCTATCGACAATAGCTCTGTACAGACATAGGATGGAGTCTGGAGGGCCTGCCGGAAGCCATGGACGATAGGGACGAATGGCGAGAGAGAGTCAAGGAAATTCGTGCAAGCAGCCCGACATGATGATAATGATAATGACATATACATGTTTTTGGTTTCAAAGTTGCAGAGTTTTATATAAAAAATATTTAATATCTATTTTGATTTAACACCAATGTAGAAATAATGAAATCCAGATAATGTTCGTTTTGATAAAAGCTTCTTTTTTTTTAATTCAAAAGAAATTGTTAGGGGTGTACTCTGTTTTTTTTTCCTTTTTTAAAATGTCTCTCTCTTTCGTTCTTCCTTCGCTTTTTTCAGCATATTCTTTTTTTTTTTTTTTTACTTCTTTTCTTTGTTCATCTCCTTATTCACTTTTATCTTTCTTGTTGCGTTCGATTTTTCTTTTGCTACTTTCTTTCGTTTTATTTCTTTCTTCGTCTACGTCTATCTATCCATCTATCTATGTTCATATCTATCTATCTATGTTCATATCTATCTATCTATCTATCTATGTTCATATCTATCTATCTATCTATCTATCTATCTATCTATCTATCTATCTCTGTTCATATCTATCTATCTATCTATCTATGTTCATATCTATCTATCTATCTATCTATCTCTGTTCATATCTATCTATCTATCTATCTATCTATCTATCTATCTATCCTTTTTTTTTTGTTCTATTTTCTTTTCTTTCATGTTCTCTCTTCTAATATTTCTTTTTATTACTTCTTTCTTTAGTTTTCCTTCGGCTTATGAGTCATCTTTTTTTTATTGCTTTTTATTATGTCTTGTATTGTATCTCTTTTTTCCATGTATTCTTTTCTTTTTCTTCATCGTATTTAGTTCTGTTATGACTGTCGATATTTTTAACCTTTCGTCTTTGGTTCATTAGAAATTAATACCAGCGTCATGCCGCCAAACTTATTTTAAATAATACAACTGACATTGTTTTCATCCACCTGGCGGGGTGCAGCCGACAATTTTTGGTTGTTTCTTTTTTCTTCTTTTTGTTGCCTTTTCCATATTTTCATTTCAGATCGCCCTTTGCCTTGCATGGCCGGGTTTTAATTAAAGTTCACGGGGAGCTATCTCTTTCTCATTGCAAGTCTCGTTCTCTTTCTCGTTCGGTCGAGATTTGTTGTAAACATATCCACTTGACGAACAAAAACGAGTAGTGATGAATAAGTAAATCAAAAATAAAGTAAACAAAAAATTAAATTCTGTAAAATAGATCAAAGATGAAAAATGAAAGAGTTTTCAGGTAGGAAATGAAAAGAAATGATTGAATGAAAAATGTTGTTATCAATATATATATATATATATATATATATATATATATATATATATATATATATATATATATATATATAATAAATGAATGAATAAATAAAATTAAATTAAAATAAGATGGCACTAAAAAGGTACTATTAGAATACGACTATGGACGACCTACGCAACAAAGAATTATGACTGAAAATTTGGCATAAACGGAGACAAACAAAATAGTAGCAGCTAAAATAACTTTTGTCGAAAAGCCCAGTCAGCAGGATTTAGAATACGCCGACTGTATTTTCTGTAAAGAGGTGAGAACCTCTTTCCAGCTTCACAACAAATAAGATGTCCTAGGGATAATACTAAACTACATCCACCAGACTCTTTTTCAAGCCTTTGGGGACCGTTTTAAGGGCACCAACTACACTATCACCTTCATTTTCCACAGCTTTTTTACACTCTGGCAAGGTCCAAGTATTAGTCAACCTTTTTTGCTTTCTTTCATTTTCACTCTACTTGATGACGTATTCTTTTTCTCGTGTTGATTAAAGCAAGGTTTGATCTTCTGGTAGGGATTCGGTGATCCGTTCGTAACTCGAAGTCGCAGAGAATTTTACGCGTTTCATTTTCAAGGACAGATTCTGACTTTGTGAATATAAAGTAAAAAAGTAAAGTTGGCGACCGTAGTCGAGGATGACCCGAAGGCTTCCTTTTCGATAGCTACTACAGCAAGGTGTAGCGGAGGGCGCTACACCTTTCCCTGGATTGCTCCACGTTATCCTTGATCCTTACCTTATGATTTTTCCGTCTTGTCTTGCTCTCATTTAAGATGTGTTGATCTATGTAGAGTAATTCTGCTGTGCCCCTGGATCCTTTGCTGCATCCTTTCTATTCGTCAGGGAACAATCCGCGGCTTGTTAGCGAGTGGCAGATCTTTTACCTTATTTGTGCTGTTAGTATTTTCCACATCATTGGTAGGTAGGTTATGGGTCTGTAATTGTTTGGAACAGTTCCTTTGCTAGGGTCCTTTTGGATTAATGTAGTCTTTCTCCTGGTCATCCATTCGGGTACTAGCGCGCCTTGTAAACATCTCTTCATTTCTAGTGCTAGTCTGCCGTGAATGGCGGTGAATTTCTTGAACCAGAAGCCATGTATTCCATCATAGCCCGGTGCTTTCCAGTTTGATATTCTTTTAAGTGTTGTTTTGAGCAAGTCGACGTGTATTTCCATTTTGGGGCCTTCTTCAAGTCCCTCTAGTTCTCTTGTAATATTGTTTATCCATTCAGTATTTTCGTTATGTTTCTTTGGCTGCCATATTTTAGTCCAAAATCGTTCGGTTTCTTTTATATCCGGTTGTTGGTATGTTTTCGTGTCACTCCCTCCTAATTGTTGGTAGAATTTTCTTTCGTTGTTTTGGAATGTCCTATTTTGTCTGTATTGTTTTACCCTTTGTCGATATCTCTTGAATCTTCCTTCTTTAGCCTGTACTTTCTGGTTTATTTCCTCGAGTTGTACTGTTATTTTTCCCCATGTTGCCTGTTCCTTCTTCCCGCTTATTTCAGCGCCTCTCTTTCTTACTATTCGGGCTTGTTTTCTTAGTTTTTTTATTTGCGTTTCCAGTCGAATTTCCCATCCCGGTTTTGACTGTTTCTTCGTGCTTTTTGAGGGGATCCCAATTTTCTCACAAACTAATTTTGCTCCTGCGTAGATTAGTTCCTTTAACTCGGTTATATTATTCGTCGGTATGTGATGTAGTATGTGATTTATTTTTTCCGTTTCTATCTTAAGTGTTTTCCATTCTATGTTTCTTAATTGAGGTAGAATAGTCTTTTCACTACTCATGATTCTCTTTACTTTTTCTAGATTTACGTTTTGTTTTTGTGATAAAGTTTCTTCCTGGTTGTTTGGTAGTGTATCGTTTGGGAGATTAGTGTTTTCATTGGCCGAGGTTTGCAGTTCTTTTTCGTTGGTATTATTATTATTATTATTATTATTATTATCATTATTATTATTTAGTAGAAGTAGCTACTTGAAACCATATAAGTGTGTGTAACTCAATCGTATTCGATTGGAATATATGAAACCATATAAATTATTTCTATTAAATAAATGATTATGATTATAATCATAAATTTACAAGCGAATTACATTTCGACATTAAAGGATAAATAAGGAGTTGATATGCAATTAAACAAATAGACCTAAACCTCTTTGATTTAATAGACATTCAACCGAAATGTGGTGGATTCATTCATAATGCGAATACACTAATATAACATCAACAGTTCTGCCTTATAAAGTTGGATCACAAACTGGTTAAGATTATAAATCTTAACGAGTTTGTGATCCAATTTTTGAATTTCAAATCTATTTAAATGCCCAACCTGAACTTAGAACAACAGATTCATGGGATTAAATGCGTTGGTTTCTTCACCCACGTCGAAACTGTAAATGGACCCAAGTAGACTCAAAAATTTTGACAAATGATAGACAGGCTACTTGATGCATTTTAGGATGACTAAACTAGCTACCGACGCCTGTGGTCTGTATCTAGACACCAACGAAATTAGAATTTTGAATGCGGATTTTTTAGGCATACAGGTTCGTCTGAACACAAGACAAAATCTCCCTAATCTCCAATTAATTTTTTTTACTTTTCGAAAGAAGGCTTGAGAAATTGAAATATCCAGCAATTATGAGAGAAAAGAAGGTTAGGATCGTTCGAGTAGAAAGAAAAGAAAATATGAATTAAAAGAATGAATGGACAAATGAAAGAAAGGAAAAATATGAGTTAAAAGATAGTGTAGACAGAAAAAAGAAAGAAAAATCTAAAGTGTCTGTTAAGAAAGAAAGAAAGAAAGAAAGATGTATAAAAAGAGAGTAGAGAAAATGACAGAAAGCAAGATGAATAAAGAGAGAGTGTAGACAAAGAAAGACGAAGTAAAAGGGGGTGTGGACAAAATAAGAAAGAAGGACTAAAAGAGTATGTTGACAAAAGAAAGAAAGATAAATAAAAAGAGGGTGTAAACAGAAGAGGAAGAAAGCAAAAGAGAAAAAAATGAATTAATAGAGGGCGTAAAAAATAAACGTCAATTAAAAACAGCGTAGACAAAAGAAAGTATGCGTGAAATATAAACTAATAGGGGGTGTGGAGAAAAAGAAAAATTTAATGAAAGAGGAGTAGAAAGAAAAAAAAAGAAGATATTTGAAATAAAAAAAAAAGTGCAGGCATAAAAAAGGAAGAAGGATTATTTGGAAAAGGGGTAGAAAAAAAACAAAAAACAAGATAAATAATCTAAAGAGAGTCCACGCTTATTCAAAAAAAGAAAAAGAACAGAAAAATAAAGAAATAATGAAACAAATTTTTTAAGAAAAGAGGAAAATTAAATATTGAAGAAAGAGATGAAAAAAAGAACAAAGAAATCCTTACGATAGTTATTTTGTTATGGGCTATGGCGTATCGTCTTGCGTCTCTGTCTACTACATAAACCATTTCTAAACAATACACTTAATGGTTTTCATACAATGGCCTACTCCTTCCCTTCTACCTCAACCTGATCCTACTCTTCCCTGAAACTGAGTTTCAAGTAAATGAGCCGTCATTTCGTTTTGAGCGCTTTACTTGAATTGGTGAGCTCAATTTTGATGGGCTTAACACGCCGCGGCCACCTGTGGCAATGTGGAACGAGCAGCCAACACAGGTGTATTTAATTGCTCTCTTCAATTCTTCACACGCCGGCAGACAGGTCCGGCCAATAGAAAATAATACCCGTTACACGATGGCATGGGCAATTTTGGCAAGTGAAGTGTACCAGTGCTGGACATGGAGCGTGATCCGTGATTGCATCTCCTTTGAAAGAGGGGAAAGCGAAAGTGAAAGAAGGAGAGACATCAACGCTGCCAATAACAACGCTGTGCGGAGCGCTTCTCTTTTCGCCCTCGTCTGACACCATTACATGTTCCACCGCAATTAGAAGGTTCTCGATGTCTCGTTTTTATTTGCAGGATTCGTCGCACGTAAATGTGGATGTTAAGTTCCATCATGCCGTGTTCATTGGATAGAACTGATTAACACAAAACACGGAAGTAGTGGAAATAACATAGGATAACGTTGAAGCTAGAAAAAGGCGGGCAGTGTGTAGCTTACTGGTTATAGCATGAAAATGAGGACTGCGAAACTGACTGTTCAATTCTAATGCTATCTGCCTAATGACGTTGTGTTAAGAGTTTAATTTTCCGTTTTATTGGTGAAGCTCGTCTCACTTGCCGTTTTTAATCTGTCATATTTGATGGTGCATAAAACTCACGGACATATAAGCCATCCACTTCCATTTTATTAGGGAATTTTGGATTATTCTTAAATGGTACATTAAATGTTACTGGAACTTTATCCATGTTCCCTATTTGGCCCAGTTCAAGCATTTATTAAACATTTATGATATTCTAAAATTTAGGGGAAAAGTGGATCTTACGCGCCATCCGAAATAATAGATAGATATTAACTGAGATAGATAGATAGATAATGAAAAGTTGGAGAGAGATAATAAAAAGACGACTATGGGCAAGGTAGCAATTGATAGATAAATTGTAAAAATATATCAATAGATAGATAGATAGTAATAAAATACTAACGTAGATTAATAAATAATGAAATATTGATAGATTGCTTGATAGATGATGAAAAGGGTATCATAGATTTATAGATGATGAAAGGATATACATAGATAGTAGATTGATACATAGAAAGATAATAAAAAGATATCCATAGATTGATCTGATATCGCCAATAAGTACGCTCCTAACAAGTTTTTTAAAGGTTAATTTTCTTCAAGACAATAGATACCTGATTATTTTTTCCTAATGGAGCATTATACTCAGAAACTTGATATTATCAAGCATTATTTAATTTTAAACTTTTACTGGATTATTTTTGCACTGCGACATATTTGTTTTTTTTTTTCTTGTTTTTTTTTTTTTTTTTTTTGTAACAGAGTAATTCGGTAGTATTCATTAACAAAAAAATACTTTTTGATATCCATTTTTATTGTCTAATGTACGGTTAGAAATAGTGAAATCTCGATTTTGATTTAAAAGAAAATTAAGTTTTTAAAAATTTTAAACGTTAGCAGTTTGTTTTGATTAGGTTTCTTTGTTTAGAAGCATATTAACCTTCGTAGACTATTTAATGTTGTATACTGGCCTACGACCCGGCCGGGCTGTCAAAATAGGAAATGCACCTGTGTAAATAACAAGTGCATCCGGTCGAGGAATATAAGAATTATAACCTTGACCGTGGATGGGTTGAATGAGTGCAATTGTGACGCCCACAAGAAGAAGGAGGCGTTGAACTATTATATAACTCGGTGAACACAGGAAGTCAGTTAGTTTGGAGACCAGACCCGTTGGTGACAAGATGCGGTAGAGAAAGCCAGCACCCAGCAGAGTGGGCCCCCAGGCCTCCAGTTGAGCAGCCCAGGAAAACGGGAAAGGAACGCGGTTATGGGCAATAGAGTGAGGGTCAATATGTTGCAGTTCTGTTCAGTCTCCAACTCCCTCTCACACGCAACCTTTCAAATAAAGTGAGAGGTATATTTTTCTAAGAACTGTGTCGCTTGTCTTCATTGTGTCGTTGTGTTCTGCATGCATGTATATGTGTTTGTATAGTTGGTCATAGTTGTGACTATACAACATTTAATGCAAAAATCATTCTTGTAGAAAACCAGTAGTGGTACTATTTAACCCATAGTTGGGAGAGGATAAGAGGGTTCAATACTTTTACCAATAGTATTAGCAAAAAATGAACGTAATAGCGTGTCTGGGGCTCGAACTTGTTTTCTACAATGTCACAGTCCAGCACGTTAGCCACAAAACCCCGAAGATTACCCACGTTAGCAGTGTAATTATTTATGGGCACAACCATAGATAAACAGATAGATATGAATCCATAGGAAATTTATCGTAATAACGTCACTGTATGATTGCGTGAAAAGAAACTACCTGCAAAAATGATTTATATGACCATCCATTTCAGCAGGGAATATAAAGAAAAAGATTTTAGTTAAGATTTTTATTAATGGGTAAGAATTAAATCTTATTAAGATATGCGTTTTAAAATGTTATCAAAATAAGCATCTTCAAATATTCATAAAATATGCTTTTTTAAATGTTATTAAAATATGCATTTTTAAATGTTATTAAGATATGCACTTTTAAATGTTATTAAATATGCACTTTTAAATGTTATAAAAATATGCACTTTTAAATGTTATTAAATATGCTGTTTTAAATGTTATTAAAATATGCATTTTAAATGTTATTCAAATATGCACTTTTAAATGTTATTAAAATATGCACTTTTAAATGTTATTGAATATGGACTTTTAAATGTTATAAAAATATGCACTTTTAAATGTTATAAAAATATGCACTTTTAAATGTTATAAAAATATGCACTTTTAAATGTTATTAAATGTGCATTTTTAAATGTTATTAAATATGCACTTTAAAATGTTATTAAATGTGCATTTTTAAATGTTATTAAAATATGCATCTTTAAATATCATTAAATGATTTTTTGATATTCCTATCCGAGAACACATTATATAAAACCACAACGCCCTTTCCTTGTCGATGATAAAATTCTGCTGTAAAAACTAACTTAAAAAATACTAGAAATTTTCTAGGCTATAATTATTAAAAGAAATATAGACATTAGAATGCAAAAAAAAACATTGAAAAGGAATTAAAGATTGCAGTTAGAGGAAGAGATTGAAGAAATTAAGAATTTCACAAAAATGCTACAAGCTATTTTGAACAAATCCTGGCCGCAACACTCCACGAAACAACAGTGGTACAGCCACTTACCTCCCATCTCTAAAAGCAAACAAGTAAGGCGAACAAGACATGAAGGGCACTACTGGAGGAGCAAGAACGAAGTCACGTTCATCACATAGACACGCCAATGTTCGTTAACCAGCAAGAACTTACCTACATCAGCTCAGTGCTGACACAGACTGTTGTTTGGAAAACCTGCCATGAGCGATGGACAATACGGACGGACGGAGAGAGAGAGAGAGAGAGAGAGAAAGAGAGAGAGGGGGGTAAATCTGTGCAAGCAGCGTGACTTGATGATGATGATAATGATGATGATGATGATGATTTTACTTGGAAGAAGAAAAAGGTCTAATCTAAGCGAAACATTCAAAATAACAAAGGGAATTTTTAATTATGGTGGACATTTTTTCAATATTTCTACTCGAATTGGAAATTTACTGTCAAGGCAGATTTTAAAAACTATGTCAATTTGATTTTTTGCTAATACATTTATATATTTTTGAATAAATTGTCTGATTAGACCATAAAGAGCAATCTTGTAAAAAAAGTGGATATTGATTTGGATCATTTCAGAAACAATAGCTAGAAAAATAATTTAAGAGGGCATTTTAAGGAACTATCAGACTAATTACTTAACAGAATTTCATCTGTTTACAGATATTGTACAAATAGTGTATGCGTTCTGTGTAAAGATTCCTTTTTTTTTTATAAGGTTAATGTGAGAAAATAGCAAAAGGTGCGATGCCCAAGGAGGTATAACAAACAAATACTGTTTGAAAAATAAGTAAAATTTTAACACATAGAAACGACATTAATACGTAATAACATAAAGCAAAAAAAATTAAAGATTTCTAGAAATGATATGATCAACAATAACACAATTTGGGACTTTCACTCTTTATTCATTTTTCATGAAGGACAATATTGGTCGAAATTACTCGAATTTGAATTAATACCTCCATTAACACTGAACGTTTCTTACATCCATTCAAACTTTCAATGATATGGAACATCAACAGGAAATACTAACTAAAAAACTAACAATCATTATCTGTAAGTCATTCTCCGTAGCGTAATGATATTTGACTGCAGTCTCGTAGTAAGAGAGTTCGAATTCTAGTCGCGCTATTGCGTTCACTTTCAGACAAATATCTTTGAGAATGGTATGAATTACCTTATACTCCCAGCTATTGGTTAAATGGTAGCACTGCTATTTTTTTTCCAGGAGTAGCTTTGATATTAAATAACCCACGAAGGTTGACATGTCATTAAGCTAAGAAACCTAACCATTATGTTTGCTTAAAAAGGATAAAAGTTTGGATCGTTTATTAAGAATTTTGTTTTGTTCTGAGATACGGATGCTTTAAATTAAAAAAAATAAATGACTGTCTTGACGAGTCAGTACCAATTCAAAAAGTGAATATGAAGCTAGTTTTGCTCCTTTTTTATTTTTATTTTTTTGGCAAGACACAGGATTGTATAAGTGCAGTACCTTCCTTACACTGTGTAGCCTTTCCTAGTTTCCTAAAGTAAAATTTTATCTCTGAGTTAATATTTTAGAACATGAACTATAATTGAAATAAATATGATGACGCAGTATTTCAACATACACAAAGAAGTTTTAGTGGTACTTTGCTCACCAGAAAACTTGCCGGAATAAGTCTGTTGAATAGAAAAGGGACTATTTTGACAATTAATTCATTGCTCATTTCTCTCTTGATAAATATACCTTCACCTCATTACACACACACACACACACACACACACACACACACACACACACACACACACACACACACACACATCTATATATATATATATATATATATATGATAGAATAATAAAACAGGATAAAAACTCACTACTCACCGTTTCACGTTGTTGACTGCAGTTCTCGTAGTAAGAGAGTTCGAATTCCGTATTCAACGCGTCTGACTTTATTAAGTTCGAATCTAGCAAAGACAGACATGTTGAATACTAGTTCGCCTGAAGATCGACAAGAAACTTAGTCATGACTTTTTATTATTTTATTATCTTATTTTATACTTGCAATATTTTGTGTTACTGCTTTGTATTTTCGTTCATTGAACATAGTAAAGATTTTACGGATTAAAAAACGCTTTTAGCAATAAATCTAATTATAATTGTGTGTAGGATATATATATATATATATATATATATATATATATATATATATATATATATATATATAATTTATGTGTGAGAGAAAGAGAGTGGCATTATGGATTTTACAAGAAGATATATGACCATTGTTTTATCTTATTGCTAATTACATCTTGAACAATTTTCGTCTTTATTATAATAATTTTGATATTTACCACTAAGAATTGACAACAAAATAAATGCATTGTTTTTATTTATTAGAAAGATCTCGCCATTTTTTATAATACTATTATCTATTCTATCTTTCACGCTGAAGAGTTCCATTCATCGTTATTTCCCAAACAATAATGACCATTTTGTCTCCGTTTCAATTTTATTACATTTCTTCTAACAATTAATGTGTTCGCTGGATTTTTTTTTTTTTTTTTGCCAACATCGTTTTTCGTTTTATTCGTGAACGAATGTCGCAGTTTTCAGAGTTTGATTAAAAACAAAAGAAAGAAATATTTATCACTCTCAATGTGACAAAAGCGTTGTTAATGATGGTGGGAGAGGGTTATTTAATATTCGCTGTCCCAAAACGCTAGGCTTGCAAATGAGGGAAGCCAAAAGGTCAGTTATTAGAATGCTTATCAGGATTTCAGGAATTCTGATTAAGATTTGTCCTTGTTTTTGTCGTTGTAATTAAATGAAGAATTAAGACTGACTTTTTCTTTCTTTGACACGTTTATACTTTTCCTGGTACTGACGACCTCCCTTCTCAGCCGTAATTCCAAATTTCCGACGTGCTTATCAGTATTGTATAAAACAAAGCGATCAAATGAAGAGAATTAAGCTTATGGAAATGTGTTTGATATTGTGAAATCTTGATGAAGGCTTTTAAAGAAAAGAAAAAGAAATAATAAAGAAACATATAGAAAGAAAACGGAATATAACAGTAGAAAGACAAAATGAAAAAAAAAAAATCATGATCAAGGTTTTTAAAGAAAAAATAAAGATTTGTCAAATAAAAAAGAAAGAGAGTGAAAAGTAAGATTCGGAAGAAAAAAAAAGACAGCTTTTTGGGAAGGCTTTTGAAGAAAGAAAGATAAGAAAGACAAATAGAGGAAAAAATTTAAAACAGAAATTTGATGAAGCCTTTCAAAGAAAAACAAATGAAATTAAATGTAATAATGTGTAGACAAAGAGAAAGAAAGACATCTTGATGAAAGCTTTCAAGGAAAGAAAGAAAAGGAATAGACAAAAGTAGTTAAAAAAAGAAAAATTAAATGTCGGAAAAATCACAGTGAATGCTTTGGAGGAAAGAAAGGACAGAGAAATAAAATAAAAATAGAAATAAAAATAAAGAATTTTTATCATTAAGGGTTTTCGGACTATTGTCTTCATACTTATTGTTATATCCACAACGTTTCGGCCGATATGTCCTCCGGCCTTCTTCAGGTGTTTGTCGAACTCAGGAGCCTACACAGAAATTCGAACTACGTCCTTTATTGAATCCATGGGCTCGCTTGTTCTGATTCCGTTAGCCATAACCGGGTACATGTGTTAAGCATTCCTGTATTGCTACTCGCCTGCAGTCAGGATTGAACCTGCAATCTCCAGATAATTGTCTCCTTAGAAGCTTAGGGAACCAATGCCTATAACCGCTACGCTATGTGTCTTGCTGGACACATACCCGGTTATGGCTAACGGAAGCAAAACAGGTGACCCCCGTGAATTCAATAAAGGACGTAGTTCGAAGTTCCGTGAAGGTTTCCGAGTTCGACAAACACCTGAAGAAAGCCGGAGGACATATGGGCCAAAACGTTGTAGAAATAGCAATTAAAGATAAAGACAATAGTCCGAAAACCCTTAATGATAAAAATCATCAAGCTTCGTCTCAGAAATTTAGGCAACTAAAAATAAAGAAGTTTAAAAAGAAAAAATGCGCATCTATTTTTACATTTCTTACAAAAAGTCTTTCAAAGAAGGAGAAAAAATGAAAAATCTTTCAAAGAATAAAAGAGAACTTAATGTAAAAGTAGTTAGACAAAGAGAAAGGAAGTTTGGTTTGGTTTGGTTTGGTTTGGTTTTATGGCATACCAACCATTTGGCATTTAATGCCAAATCCTCTTTATACATATATCATTAAATACATATGATTTGTAAGATTATTTTTTTGCACACGGTTTCAAGTATTGCTATCTTATCCGAATAATTGTATTTACTATTAATGATTTATTTGCAATCACTTAAATGGTTTTTAAAGTATTGCTATACAAGTTGTAAGGTGGCCGACCGGAGTCTCCCTTTTCAATCCCTACAACATCGAGGTGTTGGAGAGGGCGCAACTCTTTTCTCTGGATTGCTCCACTTTACCTTTGATCCCTACCTTATAATGCTGAGTGTTAAGCTTGGAGGCATCGATTACTATTTTTTGAGTCTTCTATATGACTCGACCCGGGATTAAACTCCAGTCTCCCGGGCCATTCAGCCGTTTGTTTGCGCACATTTAAATTGATATACATGATATGTAAGAGATTAATTTGTCAGTAATTTCATTTTTAAATGAGATAAAACTAATTTGTTTACATACAAGTATTGCTATTATAACTATACAGTTAAAGGGTTTCAATTATTCCTATCCAGCACTTATAATTCTATCCAAAATTAACCACTCGTATGCGCACAGTGAAGTGTTTACACCGATTGCTATTCAACACTAACTATTCTATTCAACATTACTCATTCGTTTGCTCACAGTTAAATGTTTCCAAGTATTGCTCGGCATAACTAACTATTCAATTAAATATCAGTCATTTGTTAACACATTTAAATGTTAAAACAGTTCTATTTCAAACAATTCAGTTTAGCATAAGTACACTGTTTAATTTTATTTGATCCATTGATAGGACCCTATAAGGTGCTACCATTTCGGGCCAGAGTAGACCTGGAAGTGATGTTAATGAAGGGGTACTCCACATTCCCCAAAGCTTCAGCATCACTGGAGCCTCACCATCAGATTGTTTAGTGTCGTATCCAGAACACTCGTTGAGGGAGGGTTTACGCCTCTGCAGAGATGCGGTCAGTTTATTCTAAAGCCCCAGCCGACTGGGCTAAAAGAAAAAGAAAAATATCTTTATAAAGGCTTCAGAAGAAAGAAAAAAATGTAACCTTTTCTATCTTGATTTAGCTAAGCTTAAGAGGGAACAATATTTTGGTTTGGTTTGGTTGGTTGTTTTACGGCGTATCAACCCTTTTCAGGCCATTTAACGCCGAATTAAGTCAATTTTATAAAAGTTCGTATGTTTCAAGGTCTGCCTAATAGATTTGTTTGCATATTATTTGTATTAGACAGGAATACTTGATACCATATAACTGTGTACAAATTATTTATATGAAAAATAGTTACTCTAAACTATGACTGTTTACTAAGGACTATTATTATTTTTTTGAAATATATATATATATATATATATATACGCTCCCCCAGGGGGTGTTGAGCACTCTGGTGAAGGAATTTTCGGCCGCCTCTTGCATAATGCAAAGCTCTTCGAAAGAATTGAGCACTCTGGTAGCCGATAGGGTATAAAATGTAAACAAACGGCTGCTGCTGTCGCTACATAAATACCTTAACAATTCCCTTAGCCAAACGTGGTACGCTTGTTGGCCGAGCGGTCTGAGACTTAGTCTAACGAAAAGTTGGATGGGTTTCGATCCCGGCTTCGAGCCACACTGAAGAGTTCTGATCGAACGAAACAGTCTGTCTGTGGAGGACTATATATATATATATATATATACACCAAACCTTACGCACGAGCAGGATGCGACATAAAGTCTATTTCTTAAGCGGGATTTTTCTTGTCTTAGACCAGTTACCGAACCAAGGATAATGAGCTCAGCCTTCTCTACTATTTACCCATAGCTGAAGGGAGAATAGTTGGATTCATACCTTTTTCAAAAGGTAGCAATATGTCAAATGTAAACTGCCTCGTCAAAAATTTGAACTCAGATTGCTGACTCCATTTCCTACCACGGTAACCATCTTGAAACCATATAACTGTGTGTAAACAAATGATTATAATAAAAAAGATTTGAAATATTATTAGAAATACTTATTTCAAACCATATAATTTTGAAGAAATGTTTAGTTTTATATAGGAATACTTCAAACGATACAACTGTGAGCGAATGTTTTTTTTTTTATAGAGGAATGCTTGTTACTCTATAACTGTGTGCAAACAAATGCGTGTAGATAAATAAAAAGTGCAATGGAAGATTTAAAGAATGGTTTTGATAGCTTTTAAGCATTTGTAAATGAATCAAGTTTCGGTGTTGGGTAAACCATAAAAGGTTGTTGCTCTGTTGAACAAATAAATCAGACCGAACCCCTCTCTGTAAGGTTTTCAGCCTTCTATTTATGATTTTAGAGGTTCGCAGAATCCTAAGTCTCATTTCTCCCCCTTTTGATCTCACGTTATTCCGATTATTCCTCTATTTTTGCTTGTTTGTTTGGGTTTTATGGCATATCAACCTTTTGTAGGTTTTTTAATGCCAAATCCGTTTTTATACAAATAAACAGTTCTATTTGAACAAATTTAACTTGGAATTAATGGGTAGTTTAAATATCAAAACAATCCTATTTCAAACAATTCAGTCTAACATAAGTACACAGTTTAGTTCTATTTAACCCATAGATAGGACCTTATCAGGTGCTACCACTCCGGGCCGGAGTAGACCTGGGAGTGATGATAATGAAGGGGTACTACGCATTCCACAAAACTCCAGCATTACTGGAATTTCACCATCAGATTGTTTAGTGTCATATCAGGACACTCGTGGGGGGGAGGGGTCTTACCCATCTGCAGAGAGGCAGTCGGTGTATTCTACAGCCCCCGCCGACTGGGCAATCATCTATTTTGAATTGTTGTGTAGTATTTTTCACCAGTATAATTATGACTTATACAACGTAACAACATTCCTTTTTCGCAAAAATTTATCACCTAAGATTTTAAATTCTTTTCCTGTGATACTTTCCGTACAATAGTCATTGAAATTTATCCACCTGTTAAATTTGTAAATGTCTTTGAAACGTTTTCAGTTCGTAACGCCAGATTTTTTAAAATAATTATTTTATATATATATATATGTCTAGATCAGCGGCGTTAATCAACGATAAGCCAGTTCAATACTTGGTTGGGTAATCACTTAACCAACATCCGCGTATTGTAAGCAATTTAAGGCCTGTGTGCCATATCTAACCAAAGCTGAGTAGAAATTTACCTAGCTTTTTGCTTAGATGTGGTACAAGGCCGAATGAATGGAGTACCCAATGAGACTCTAACTCACTCGTGAAGGTTTGGTAGTCTAGCTTGCTGACCATTAAACCACCCTTGGTAATTTACTAAACATTTTGCTTAGATGTAGCACAAGGCCGCATGAATGGAGCAACCAATGAGAATCGAACCCACTCGTGCAGGTTTGCTAGTCTACCTTGCTAACCATTACGCCACCCGTGGTGTCCAAAGCAAAACTGAGTTGATAACAATTCCTTGAAGCTTAAGATATTAAGAAGCTAATATTCAATCGCCTTTTCGAAATGATCGATTTTATACCATTATCCTAATCTTCATTTAGATTTTTAAATTTTTTCTTAATATTAGTAATGTTCAAAATCTATAAATTTGGAATGTTCCAACAAAAATTTGAGCAGTTAGAATTCACCCCCAGGCTTTTACCCCCTTGAGGGGGGTTCATCGCCCGGCGCCTGAGGCGCTCCAAATAAGGGAAATGCCGACGGGTCCGTAAGCATTTTTGGAAATGCCGGGCGCGTGTGGGCTACGGCCCTACGCCCGGACCCACCAAAAAAAGGCCTTGTGCCACACATGCCCGTTGGGTGGGGCGGTCATCAAATACCGCAGTTAGAATTCAATCGTTTGTTTTATTACTTCACCTGAAATACTTGGTACGTTTTAGGTTTAGTTTCTTTGCTTAATGGCATATCAACCTTCTTGGGTTATTTAATTTCAAAGTAATTATTATAGAAGAACAGGAGTGGTACAATTCAACACCTGGCTGGGAAGGGGATAAAAAATTTCAAAACTATCCTAACGGTATTAGTCAGAAAGTGATAGTAATAGTGCGACTTGAGTTGGAACTTATTTACTACAATGTTTCAGTCCACCACGTTTGTCACTACGCCACGGGGATTCCTCAGTCAACTTTGTACTTATTAATGGGCACAGCCACCGATAAAATATTGCCCTGTAGGCTGGGGTTGTATAATATACCGACTGCTTCTCTGCAGAGGAGCAAGACCCCTCCCCATAAGGAGTGTCCTAGGTGAGGTACCAGTGATGCTGGAGCTTTGGGGAATGCGGAGCACCCCTTAATTGTCGTTGCTCCCAGGTCCACTCTGGCTCGGAATGGTAGCATCTGATAGGACCCTATCTATGGTTTAAATAGAACTTACTTATACTAAACTTAATTGTTTGAATTAGTACTGTTTGACTAATCGGAATAGCTTGAAATAGAAATGTTTTTGACAATTAAACTGTATTTACATTTAAACTACGTGCTTATGCTAAAGTGAATTGTTTGAAATGGGACTGTTTTTGACGTTGAAACTATACTTACACTAAACTGAATTGACATTTAACTGTGTGTAAACAAAATCTATATTTATACTAAAATGATTTAGCTGGATTAGAACTGTTTAAATGAACTGAATAGCTTGAAATAGACATATTTTTGACAATTAAACTGTGTTGTTTGAAATAGAACTATTTGCATAAAAATGGATTTGGCGTTAAATAACCTACAAAGGTTGATATGCCATAAAACCCAACCAACCAGCCAACCAACCCACCGATAAAATAAATATCTTTTTTGCGTTCGTTTCTCCCTTCAATTACCACCTGTCACTAGGTAGGACCACCTGGCATTTGTACCGGGTGGTTAATTGAAAATTGATCATCTTCCTCTACCACAGGCTATATCTATTTTGCCAGGTTGAGTTTATTGCTAGGCGCCTGAGACACCAAAATAAGGGAATGCTGACGGGACCAAGCATTTTTAGTCGAGCCGCGCATGAGTCTTTATTTATGCATAGCTCCCTACTTTATGACGACCTTGTGTCATGCATGGACTGGGTGAGTAGTCGGTTAAACCCCTTCTTTTTCAACTGTTTCGCTATGACTTTGTGTCTATTTTGGTTTGGTGCGAAGCTGAAAAAGTAATTTGGCATTTATTTCTTTCAAATCTCTCAATGTTTGTTTTTCTGCGACCCTTTTTTTAAAAGAAAATATTTCAATTAGGTAGAGTATATAAATTCATTGGTTCAATTTTATTTTAGTCCCCCACCATTTTTTCCTTTTTTATTTTCCCCTTTTCTTCCTAATTAGGTGACAGAGATCCGAGTTCTCCGGAGATGTGAGAGTGTTTTGTTTTGGCACACTTCACACATTATTTTTTCGACCAATCAACTCAGTTGTCTACTATTGTTGTTTGTGAGGGGGGTATGTACTAACAATCATTTTATTTCTAATGGTAAATAGATATTTTTTTTTTTATTTGCATTTCATTGGGGATTTCTTTTTGCTATAAAAAATCATTCCCCCTTCTTTACAATATATGCACATATAGGAATAGTTTACACACTTATAGATTTAATTTTGTATGATTTATTTGTTTAATGGCATATCAAACTTTATGGGTTATCTAATGCCGAAGCAATCCCTGCAGAAGAACATCAGTGATACTATTCAGCTCATAGCTGAGAGGATAAGGAGTTCATTCCCTGCCAAAGAGTATTAGTCTAAAAATGATCGTAATAGTGCCATTGGTTACTTCGCGACTGCAGTTCAGCATTTCAGCCATTACACAGCGGGAAATCACAAAATGACTGGTATTTTCTGATGACTTGTGATGTGAAAAATTTTCAGATGAATATTGATTTGTTTACAATGAATACAAAATATGGTACAAGGCCTAAAAGTGGGGGTGATTTTCATTATCCCCACTTTAACTTTGGGAACATTATCATCTCATTATATTGTCTTGCATCACTCATTATCATCATATTTTCCAACATTTTAGGACCTGTAGAATACACCGACTGCATCTATGAAGAGGGGGTAAGACCACTCCCTCAGAATGTCCTGGATACGACCCTAAACATTGATGACTCTTTGAGGAATGTGGAGTAACCCTTCTTTGCCATCACTCCCAGGTCCACTCTGAGAGCACCAGATAGGGTCCTATCGATGGGTCAAATAGAACTGTTTGACATTTAAACTGAGAGGAAACGAATGACGAATGCTAAATTGAATTGTTAGAAATAGAACAGTTTGATCATTCAACTGTATGTAAACAAATGACCGATGTTTGACAAATCAAATATCTAATATATATTTATTAATAGGATTTGGGCTTAAATTATGAACAAGAGTGGATATGCTATAAAACCCAACCTAACCAAACCAAATCAAATCCAACATTTTATTGGGGCTGCTTTTACGTTGGGCAGAACAGAGAGTAGTCCTGCAATTTTCGTGACTTCCAGATGAAAGAGATCGTGCGACTGTATTTATTATATGGGGCACCTCGGGTAGTGTAATGGTTAGCAAGCTTGACTAGCAAACCTGCAAGAGTGAGTTCGATTCTCATTGAGTGCCCCATTCAATCGGCCTTGTGCCACATCGAAGCAAAGAGCTTCGTAAATTACGACTGTATTTATTATATGAGATGAATGAGTTAATAAGAGAGACATCCAAGGATAAAGAAAGGTAAAATATACAGGTGACCGCTTCATTAACAAAACTCCGGGTTTTATGAGCAAGTGTAAATATTTTTGTTTATTGAAAATAAAATAGGGCGTGACACCAGTCACTAGGGGATCCTAAACCAAACTTGTATGTACATATATCGTGAGAAGGCGAAGATGATTAAAATTCTATTAACAAAAAGCCGTCTCTGATGACATGAAAATAAAAAAGGAACTTCAGAATACAATTAAAAAATAAATATGACTATTAGTACCTCCATCTCACGAGCTTATATGATCGAAAGAAGATGATTTAACTTGTTGAAATATAGATTCGAGTAGAAAAAAAAAGTTATGAAAGCACTTTATTCTCTGTTGTCTAATGAGAGAGGGAGGGATAATTCAAATAAAAAGATTTTGGGGAGAGAATGCTAAAAATAAAAGTAAAGTTGGCGACCTTTGTCGAGGGTGACCCGAAGGCTCCCTTTTCAATAGCTACTACACTGAGGTGTAGGGAAGGGTGCTACTCAAAATGAGGCTAATGTGCTTACATTCTAACGGCATGTCAATCCGTCTTGGATTGTATGACTGTTGGGATTGAATAAGAAGTGGAAAACGACAAAAACGTGTAAGAGCAGAATTGGCGTTAGGTAGGATAAGTTTCGTGGGAGGCAAAATAGGCACATGCCTGGGAAGAGGGGTTTCCAAGTATCGGTGGAGGGAGACTTTTTTTTTCGCTTGCCTCGAGGTGCCTCGACTAGATGGACCTTCCTTTTCTCCCGGCTTGCTGAGACGTGAGGACTTATCAGCGCGTTGTCTCTTCTACTGAGCACAGACACATGGTGGACCCTCAAACTTACAATTTTCCAAAAGTGATTCCATGATATTCATCAAGCGCCTTGATTGGGGGAGCACGGATGTCTCTGCTGGTTCGCAAAATAGTCGCGGGCCCTGAAATTGCGTTTGGGGGAGTCCCTGTCTTTCCTTTTTCGTCCGTCGTTCATTTACAGCTTGAACAAACAAAAAGATAAGTTAATGGGAAGAAGAAGAAGAAGAAGAAGAAGTCAGTTACCAACTTCAGAATTTCCCTATAATAATATACATATACCCCACCCCTCAAAAGAAAAAAAGAAAAAAATTGTAACCTATACACCAAAAGGTTCGGGAATCATATTCATTTTTTACGTTTTTTGTGTAACTGTTTCTTAAAAGATTATTTATTTAATTTTATCTTATTGGCACGCGGTCGTATAGAATCCGAATGACTTGCAAACAGAGCAGTTCGATCCCACTCCAGGTCATTGTGAACTTGAGAGTAATTGCGCTGAAGTGGTAATCTCCACTCGCCAGATCATCAGAACTGGAGCCTTACCATCATATCCTGGACACCAGTAAGATTTTCTGAATAAACGTGATATTACGGTGGTAATTTACTAAGCTTTTTTTTTTGTTGCTTAGATATAGCACCAGGCCGTATGAATGGGGCACCCAATGAGAATCGAACTCACTCGTGCAGGTTTGCTAGTCTACCTTGCTAACCATTACACCACTCGAAGTACCCAAACGCGATATTACGGGGAAGAGAATCATATTGTGGGTTCTAAATCAGTAAATAGAACGCGTTAAGTTAAAGATAGGATTGTAAAGATCAAACTCCTCCACCCGTCTTTAGGCCACATTTGTATTTCCCTCGTACGATAAATATAAAATTCTACCGCCATGTTGGACCCAACTCGGGGAAGTAAGAGTGAATGATAGATGTTTACCAGAGAGATTACGAAGCCCCGGATCAATATAAGGAAGAATTTAAGTGTCTACCGGACTTTGCCACTAAAGGATAGAAAAATCGAGGTGAAGAAAGTAAGTTTTTAATTAAAGGTATTTATTAAATTTTTAATAGAAGTAATATATCGACTTCATTATCGCATTCGTTGATTCATGTACATATAAATTTGCTTCGTTTCTGGTTGTGATGTTGGTAAGTTTAATATCTTTTCCTGCCTGGATAATTATACAATAGATGTAATTTAATTTGACTTTGCAAATGATTTAAACTTTATTATTTAACTAATTAGACCCTAAAAAAATAAAAAAAATCAATGCATTTTTTTTTTCCCAAAAAATTCTTTTCATGTGTAGATTGATCTATTTCCGGGACAAATAAAAAAAAAAATCAACAGAAGTAAAAATAATTCGATCTGTCTTTTCCGACGCGAACAATTCTGGAAATGAATAATGATACTATATGAAATTAAAGTTTGAAAGTGACCCCACCTCCAACTTTATAGTCTTTTTCCGCTGTCCAAAATAAGATAATTGCGGTGAGTTTGAGAGTCAAATTGATTCAGATTTTTAGAATAATATATAATTTTCTTCCTGGTGAACTTGAATGAGTGCACATTTCAATTTTTTTTTTTTTTTACCTGTATATGTATAAAATCTTTGAACAAAAATTAAAGTTCTAACTTACTTAAATCTGTTTTTACCATTTTGTTGTATTTCATGAGTAAATTGCAAGAACTGTACAATAAGTATCAAAACGGCCAAAAATCAAAGTTATTACATTTGAAATAATTTCTGTTTATCTAAGAATCCGCTCTCAAACATTTTATTTATGTGTGCTGTCGCTAATACATTCTCCACATCAATTTGAGTTGTCAAATTTACTACTCACCTTATGAAACAGAAATATCCTTGTTCTGTTACACTTCAATTTTCTATAATCTCTCTCACCCCGTTTACTGCAAGTCTTTGAAACAAGACAATGGAGATTTCACAAACGTTCTTAAGATTTTTTAAAAATGTATATAAAACTGGATTATTTCTCCTTTTCATTGTGGATTGAAAGTGACTGAAATCCAAAAGTATATTATATCCTTCTCTGGAGAGAAACATGGTTAGGGACAAATTATGTACGGATGAGGAAAATATTAGACACGACATTTGTTTTTCTGAATGCCATAGAAAAGTAATTTGTTGTTCACAAGTTTGAGATCCGAGGTGCGAGTAAGTTTACATTATGAGAGGTATTTCAAATCTCACGATGTCATTTGAAATCATTAAGTACTGACTGAAATATATCACAGATAAAGTAACGTTTAAAATGTTATTTTGAACAGCTTGAATTATTTGAACTAGAAAAACCAATACGATGCAAAATATGCCATTACCTGATCCTAAACAAACAATCGCATTGTCAGTGTATTATTAGGATGGCATTTTAAATCATCACTTGGTCTGACTAAATCATTCAGTCAAACTTTAGAGTCACAAAGACTAAATTCGTTTTGGATCTCAAATTTCAGGGTGTTTCACTGCATTCAGTGCTATTGATATTTTGTTGAAGATCTTTCCAACTCGCAAGTGCTGAATAGTGTTGCTATTTCCCAAAGATTTCTCACCGTAAATGTTCTGTACTCATTTTCAAACTTGTTTATTTCCTATTTTTAGTCCAGAAATTCCGTGAAGAGAAAGAATGGAGACAGAGTAAAGTAGATACGTATTTTTTCCTCCAATTTAACAATTTAAACAAAGCCAGAGTAAGATCTGTATTTGAAGGGTGCTGAAAAATCCTCGGCCTAACCAAGAAGATAATGACTTGTGTGGAATATTTACTACTCAAAATATTCGTCTTGCACTTGCTACATTGTATCTAGAGCCTGCTTTTATAAAATAAACCAAGACTATAAAAAAAATATAAGGTCTCGGGTCATTGGCCTAATGAGTAGAGTGTTCACCAATTGTCCGGGAGACCGGGGTTCAATCCCAGGTCGAGTCATACCAAAGACTAAAAAAAATGGTACTTGATGCCGCCTTGCTTAGCATTCAGCATTATAAGGTACGGATCAAGGGTAAAGTGGAGCAATCCAGGGAAAGGAGAAGCGCCCTCCCCTACACCTAGGTGTAGTAGCTATTGAAAAGGGAGCCTCCGGGTCACCCTCGACTACGATCGCCAACTATAGAAAAAAGAAATCCCTTAAATTTTTAAAGATTCATTCTGTAACGTGGTCGGTACTAATACAAGGTATGTGATGAGGCTTTTTTCTCCCTCCACCCACTTCGTCGTCTCAATATATTTTCTATCTGGAGAAATGCCATTTGATTAGCTACGTTCAGACGATCGATGTTTTCCACTGTCGTTGGTTCGAATAGAATGACTTCGGCCGTGTCATTCAAGTTTGCAGGTTTTTTGGTGACAAGGTTGTTGAAGTCATTCGGTCTTCATCTTCCTGAAAATCAAGAAGGCTCCTGATTCCTTTCAGGAGGTGGGAAAGACAGCTTGCTCGTCACATTAAGATAACTGATATAAACTCAAGGAATTTTAGTTCACTGCTGATTTTATTGTTTGTCTGTTTATAGACCAATACAATTGACGATTGGGCGAAAAAGTGAGTAACTAACAATTAGGATCTCCACCTTTCTGAAACTAAACAAGGATCCTTTCGACTTGGAGATCGATTATACTGTGAAAAGATTCAACCCAAATCCTATATTTATAGCCAGCTCGGGCTGTCCTAAAAGTAATTTGCCCTCACCTGCCAGATCAATATTTAACTATCCTATTCCAATTGACGCCGGCCCGTCTTTCTTTATATCTTAAATATATTATCTTTTAAAACTTTGGTACTGTGAATCATTTTTCGTTGATCCGCACTAGACTCTTCGATCTAATTTAACCAGAATGTCCTCCATAAATCTACGAAAGTCCCCAACTTGTCTGGAAATTCTTGTCATTTATTTAATCATATTTCCAAGCACTTATCTCTGTGTTACTTGATCGAGTTATTATTCGTTATTTTTTTTTTCAACATGGGGAATGTTTTTTGTACAATTTTTCAAATGTTATATTTTTATCTTTTTCATTTCTAACAAAAATAATCTTTATTTCTAAACGGAGAACCTCCAAAGAATTGATTTTAAACTGTGTAATCCTATTTACCAACCCCTCCGCTCGGGCAGGATATGACACAAGGTCAATTTTTTAAGCGGAGTTCAACAGGTTTGAATTCAGAGTTGTCCTTCTCCTAGACTAGTTGCCTCACCAAGGCTGAAGAACCTAGTCTGTCCTACTATTTACCCTTAGCTGGAGGGAGAATAATTGGATTCATACCTTTCCCAAGGGTATTAGGGCTATGTGAAATGCAATCAGTCTTGTCCAGGATTTGAACTCGTATCGCCGTGTTCATATCCTGGGACGATAACCATTACACCACGGGCACCTCCAAAACTGTGTAATATACTATACTCCATATGACAAAGGTAAGCATTCTTTTATTGGTTGGACTGAGAACTTCTCATAGCTCAATAAAATCGGCATTAGTAATATTTTATAGAATAAGAACAGAGGAAATATTTGTATAAAGATAGAATTCTCCAAACTACGTCTACCGACTTGAAAAAATTGTATCTGGTCCACAAACACGAATTAAATAACCTATTTTTTTTTCCTACTTTGTCACTTTGCAACAGAATCATTTAATATCTGATATTTTTACTCATTTATTTATCACAAATTGAAGTATCCATTATTGCCATCGAAGCGGGTTAAGATTTGGATAGCATTTGGTTGAAAATACAATAGAACGATTTTCTCGCACTGATTAGAATTGTCTCGGTTAATAACGTTATGCAGAACATGAAAAGTCCTTGAATTATTGAGGAAAGTCATAGTTTGTGACACCCTATCGATTCTAAATACCTTGGGGAATTATTTGGAATTAAGGTATGTTCAAAAATGCAAATAATATGCATAGTATATGTTGATATACATGTTTTTAGTTAACGGACTTGACTTTTAACAATTTTACTTGAACCTAAAAAAAGTATTGTACACAACGTCGAGTGACGATATACTGGGTACACTCTGAACAGGTGAATTCTTGTTTAATAAATTTTAGTTTATTATTTGTGTCCACCTAGCGTTCGTGCCTGATGGTCGAGAATAACATTTTAGTTCCCCGGGACGTTCCTCCCACCACCTCCACGCAGCATCCGTATCCTGCACTAAAATGGATAAAGGTTAGAGTTAAAGCATAAGGTTATGGCCCGGAAAACTCTTCTAATGATTGAGTTATCATCTGATCAAGACTTTCATCGCGGTACAGCTTTTTATTTTATGTTTTTAAGAAATCACATTTATAGATCATCATCATCATGTCGTGCCACTAGCACGAATATCCCACTTCTCCCTATCGTTCATCGCCTCTGGTAGGTCTTCAGGGCTACATCCCGTATCCTCACATAGCTGCTGAATGTATGTTCGAGCTGGTCGTCCTGCTTTTGCCCGGCCATATGTAGGGGTCCATAAGAGTACATCACTTATGAGCTCGTCCCTGCTTCTCCAGAAGTGTCCTGCATGTCTGGTTCGTCTAGTTGTATAGTTTTCGTGATGGAAGGTAGGTGGCCATATAGTTGGTACTTTGTGGGGTGTTGCCGCCAGGACTTGTTTTATATTGCTCGCAACATTCTTGTGTAATTGCCGTCTAGCTTTTTCTCCAGCCGTTTAGTTAGCGTCCAAGTAGTACATCCATACAGCAGTACCGATGCCTGGAAGAAACTGCGTTTCATTTTATCGGTCAGATCTGATTAGCCTATTGATAGCTGTCCGTGCATTCGTTAGCCGCGTGTCGATGTCCTTTTCGGTTGATTCGACGCTGCTTCATAGGTACTATTTACCAACCCCTCCGCTCGGGCCAATTTTTAAGCGGAGTTTAACAGTTTTGAATTCAGAGTTTACCTTCTCCTAGACTAGTTGCCTCACCAAGGCTGAAGAACCTAGTCCGTCCTACTATTTACCCATAGCTGGAGGGAGAATAAGGGGGTTCATACCTTTCCCAAGTGTATTTGCCCGAAAGTGAACGTAATAGCGCGACTGGAGTACGAACTCGCGTACTACGATTCCGCAGTGCATCGCTTTAACCATTACACCACGAGGACACCCCGCTGCTTCATAGGTAAGTGAATTTGTCTACTAGTTTCAGAGGGGTTCCGTCTAGACATTTATAGATAAGAATTCAAAAACAATTAATCTGAGACTTTTATAGGCTTTACAAGGCTGAAATGAAATGAAAAATGAGCCTAGTACCAAAAGCCCATGTTGCTTAAACAGCAGTATATGGTTGTCATTGTCTCCCTTGGTGATTTTGTGGCACACCAAATGTGGTATAATTTGAAGAGTGCTGCATATCTGTAATAGAGCTATTATATAATATAATGATATATATATATATATATATATATATATATATATATATATATATATATATTTAATAGCATCCATGCTATTTAATATATATACAATCTAATATATAGGTACTTCTGGTGGTGTAATGGTTAGCGAGCTTTACTAGCCAGCCTTCAGCGAGTTCAAGTCTCCCTAGGTTCCCCATTCATAAGCCCTTGTGTCCCATCTTAGCAAAGAGCTTAGTAAATAGATGTGAGTGAGCGTGCGTGCGCTTATGTCATTTGACCTTGTAAAATAAAATTAATATTTTACAGCTTTCTCCAATCACATTACCCAGTCGGCTGGGGTTGTTGAATACACCAACTGCATTTGTGCAGAGGTATAAAACTCCGCGAGTGTCCTAGATATTACAGTAGATAATCTGATGGCGAGGCTCCAGTATTTCTGGACCTTTGGGGAATGCGGAGTATCTCTTCATTGCCATCACTCCCAGGTCCACTCTGGCCCCGCAGTGGTCGCACCTGATATGGTCCTATCTACAGGTCAAATGGAATTAAACAGTGTACTTAGGCTAAACTGAACTGTTTGAAATAGAACTGTTTATATATATATATATATATATATATATATATATATATATATATATATATATATATATATATATATATATATATATATATATATATATATATATATATATATATATTTGGTATTAAATAACCTACGGTAGGAGGTGCCCGTGGTGTAATGGTTATCGTCGTAGGAATTGGACACGGCGACACGAGTTCAAATCCTCGACGAGACTGATTGCATTTCACATAGCGCTAATACCCTTGGGAAAGGTATGAATCCTATAATTCTCCCTCCAGCTATGGGTAAATAGTAGGGCAGACTAGGTTCTTCAGCCTTGGTAAGGCAACTAGTCTAGTAGAAGGAAAACTCTGAATTGAAACCTGTTAAACTCCACTTAAAAATTGACCTTGTGTCATATCCTGCACGAGCAGAGGGGTTGGTAAATATGGGATATGGTATTAAATAACCTACAATGGTTGATGCGCCATAAAACCAAACGAAATCCTCCCATCACAGTAGTGTCTGTAGGCTAAAATATTGCTAAAAACCCTACTAACAATTACTTTTACTTAAAACATTTATTTACATATTAATAAGCACAGAAAATAAACAATTTTTCAACCGCTCTGAGGGAGCTTCGCTTCCTCTTCGGCACCCTCACATTAAACCAACCTTTGTGTAATATTTCGGTCTCGTGAGAAGTCAAAAACTTCTACCTGGTAGGTCTAAATGTTTATAACATTGATCAGCTTCGAGAATGCCTTCTCCTGTGTAAGGTAGGTCAATTCGGTGTTTAATATCATATATACATAATAAAAACGTTATTGTGGCACAAGCCCACAGTGAGAACTAACTCACTTGTCTGCTAATTTAGTTGGCTAACTATTCAACTACGTAAAGTGCTCCAACGTTGCCAAATAAGAATTAGTGTGGACGTAAAGTTTAAGTATTTCAAATATCCAAAATTTGATAAAAACATTTGAAATGTTTTCATTTAACCAAAGAAATAAAAGCCAAACAATTGTATCTTTTCCTTTTTAATATTAGACGAAAAACCAGTTGTCTTCAAGGAACAACCTTTAATGAATAAATTTCCTTTCTCAAAGATTCCGTTGACTGTCTTAATAAAAACTAAACTGAAATTTGATTCTGACTTTATTAGCTCTAAAGAAAACCCCAATCGGTAAAAAGAAAGAAACAAAGTAAATTAGAAATTCTGAAACGCATTCACCTTTAACCCTGTCGACCTGATCGCCGAATTTCAAGATCTGTCAGACGGTTAGTAAAGTATCTTGCGATTGTTTATACACACACACACACACACACGTAAGGACAAACAATACAGAGTACGGTTCTTTAGAATCGGGACTTCCAAAATTGACTATTCCTTCACAGTGCACAATCAGTTTTATATCTTTTCAATGATAAATACTTTTGACATGATACCCGGTAAAAAAAAAAAATGACAAGAGGGTGAGTGAAAAGCAAGGAGAAAATGACATGGCACATATGACATGAAAATAGTTTATAGTTTTCTTATTTTAATAATTGATTAAACGGCACGTCACTTCGTCAAAGGTTATTTCATGCTTAGATGTTCGGGAATTGCAGTCATTGTACATTTATATTTACATTTTTTGTGTAGTTGTTTCTTAAGTGATTTGCCCATTGGGGTATGATAGTAAATATTCTTATCTAATACAAATAATTACATAGTTTAAAGTTGGCGACCGTAGTCGAGGGTGACCCGAAGGCTTCCTTTTCGATAGCTACTACACCAAGTTGTAGGGGCAGGCACTACTCCTTTCCCTGGATTGCTCCACTTTACCTTTGATACGTATCTTATATTGCTGAGTGTTAAGCAAGGAGGTATCAAGTACCATTTTTAAAGTCTTTGGTATGGGATTGAACCCTGGTCTCCCGGACCATTGGCGAACACTCTACCCACTAGGACAATGAGCCGGTTTAGTTTAAAGTAATTATATATATTTGATAATCATATTTACCAACCCTTCCGCTCGGGCAGGATATGACACAAGGTCAATTTTTAAGCGGAGTTTAACAGGTTTGAATTCAGAGTTTTCCTTCTCCTAGACTAGGTGTCTCACCAAGGCTGAAGAACCTAGTCTGCCCTACTATTTACCCATAGCTGGAGGGAGAATATTTGGATTCATACCTTTCCCAAGGGTATTAGTGCTATGTGAAATGCAATCAGTCAGGTCCAGGATTTGAACTCGTGTCGCTGTGTCCATATCCTGCGACGATAACCATTACACTATTAATAATAGCTATTTGTTTGGATACAGTTATATCATTTCATATAGCTAATAACAATCCTTAGAGAAATATTCTTAATAAAAACAATTTGTGACACCCAGTATTACTATCAAATAAGAATAATTTTAAGACATATCTATTTGATCCATTAATGGGACCCCAACAAACAGTCTACTCACTGGGTTGGAGTAGACCTTGGAGTAATATCAATGAGGGGTACTCCACACTCTCCAAAAGCAAAGTCTTGCTATCCGATGCAGTTTAATTTGATACGAGGATACCACTTTTGGTTTGGTGAGGGTTTTTATCCTCCTGCAAGGGATGCAGACTATATTCTAAGCTCAACCCACAAGGGGATAATTTATTCTAAGCGACCCTCAAAAATAGAAGAATCTCAACGAAATTCGAATACATGCTTAGATTTTTCACGAAAATTTGTAGTAATTATGTTATTGTTCTTAAATAGGAATACTTGAAAGCGTTGAACCGTGTGCAAGTTATAGGAATACTTGATATTCTATAACTGAGCTAACAAATGATTAAAAAGTGCACTTGTAAAAAATTCAATGGATCATTGAAAATGTTTATTAAATAGAATAATAAATGTTAGATAAGACTTGAAACTGTTTAATTGCATGCTAATTCTTTGTATTAAGAATAGTTATCAAAGACATCGACACACGGCTATCGATAGGCTTCTGATCATATGGAAATCAGACCTGACCGATTAAATGAAGCGCAGTTTCTTCCAGGCAGCGATCGTATCGAAACTACAATATGGATGCCCTACTTGGACGCTAACTAAACGGCTGGAGAAGAAGCTAGACGGCAATTACACAAGAATGTTGCGAGCAATATTGAACATGTCCTGGAGGCAACACCCCACAAGGCACCATCTATACGGCCACCTGCTCCCCATCACGAAAACTATCCAAGTTAGACGAACCAGACATCCAGGACACTGCTGGAGAAGCAAGGATGAGCTCATAAGTGATGAACTCCTATGGACCCCTACATATGGCCAAGCAAAAGCAGGACGACCAGCTCGAACATACATAAAGCAGCTATGTGAGGATACGGGATGTAGCCCTGAAGACCTGCCAGAAGGCGATGAATGATAGGGAGAAGTGGCGAGAGAGGGTCAGGGATATCCGTGCTACCGGTACGACATGATGATGATGATGATGATGACTTGAAGCTTTAATTCTTCCCTCAAGATAATAATTACTTGAAATTTGCTTGCAAATTATTGGCGTCAGATAGGAATACTTGAAACTATATAAATGTGTACTAACAAATGATTAAACAAAAATTATCTTTTTAAAACTAGAACGGGAAATTGAAAATTTACTTATTTTAATTAAAAATTTATAAATGAAGCGAATTTTGGCATTTCGTAATCCATGGGATGATATGCGGTTAAAAAAGAAACTAAACCATTAAGTCTTGAAGGCCTTTTTTAATTTCTTATTCAGGCAGCTTGTATAATACAAATAATTATATAGTTTAAAGTTGGAGACCATAGTCGAGGGTGACCCGAAGGCTTCCTTTTCGATAGCTACAACACTAAGGTGTAGGGGCAGGCACTACTCCTTTCCCTGGATTGCTCCACTTTACCTTTGATACGTATCTTATATTGCTGAGTGTTAAGCAAGGAGGTATCAAGTACCATTTTTAAAGTCTTTGGTATGACTCGACCTGGGATTGAACCCCGGTCTCCCGGACCATTGGCGAACACTCTACCCACTAGAGCAATGAGCCAGTTTAGTTTAAAGTAACTTAATAATAGCTATTTGTTTGGATACGGTTATATCATTTCATATAGCTAATAACAACCCTTAGAAAAATATTCTTAATAAGAATAATTTGTGACACCCAGTATTACTATCAAATATGAATTGTTGCAGACTGTTTCCACTCTAGAGAAACAAGACCCCTCCAAAGGGGTGTCCAAGGCATGACACTGACATTACTTCCCGGTTAACTCTAACTCAGAGGGATAATAACTGCCAGCGTCTCATCCATGGGTCAAATAAAAAAATAATTTCTATTCGACAGGAAGACTTATTTACTCATTGTTATCATCATTAATTGTAATTACTTGAAACCATTTAACCATGTATAAATTAATTGCTTGTAATAGATAGGCATACTTAAAACCATCCAACCGTGAGCAAATCATTTGTATTAGATAAGAAAATTTGATGTCATAAATGTGTGCTAAAGAACACTTTAGAAACGACTACTCAAAAACGTAATATACAATGAACGCAATTACGTAACCGCTTGGCATAAAATAACCCTAGAACAGTTGTTATGTCGTTAAAATCTATCATATAATTTGACTCTGAGATAGAAGAAGAGTAACTAGATTATTTTTAAAAGTTCTGAACATTTCCGAACGCCCAGTAGATTTCACGGATGCCCAATTATTCCAAATGTTTGTGTGTGTAGATAACATACATGTAAGTTTGCTTGGATAAATCAGTCATACGAAAAGCATTTAAAATACACGAAATTTAAAAAAAGGTAATTCATATGCTTATGTCTGCAGAAACAGACGCTTGAAATAGACAGACGAAAATAGAAAAGTATTTACATGCTTCAATGCAATCATTTGTAGGAATTTTCTGTTTGTATGCATGTTTCCAATTTGTTTTATATATATATATATATATATATATATATATATATATATATATATATATATATATATATATATGTTTAAAGAAAAGAAAACACACAGGCACACACACACACACATATATATATATATATATATGTGTGTGTGTGTGTGTTTTCTTTTCTTTAAATCAAACTAGCTACACAGGGTGGAACGATAAAATTGTCGCCCTAGAAAAAACATGATTCTATTTCCGTTTAATGAAAACCGGTTTTCTTATTTTGTTGCAGACCATCTACTTGTTGGCCAGTTGTGTACAAATCCCAAGAGCGATAGGAGCCTTCTATCAGGTCTGAAAGTGACACAATGTTCAACGAGCGAGATCGGAGATGCACCGCTGTACAACCCATGCTCTCTACTGATCCAAGTTATGACAACAGAACCATTGCCAGCAACCTCAAAATGCAAATCTGGATTGCCACGAATAACAGGAACGTGCCCAGGGTGATGAAAACAAAGTTTCCGGCTACGGTTATGGTCTTTGGTGTAGTTTCAAGTGAGGGCCACATCATGCCACCTCACATCTTCGAAGTCAGCTTGAAAGTCAACACCAAAGTGTACGTGGATGTGCTGAAGAGTGTGGTGATCCCCTGGTAAAATCAGTTGGCCGGTGGCAGACCCTGCGTGTGGCAACAGGTCCAAAGAGACCCAGGCTTGGCTTCAGAAGGAGTGCTACGACTTTGTACCCTTCTCTCACTGCCCCCTCCTCCCCCGACGTGAACCCACTGGACTACTTCGTTTGGTCGTACGTCGAGAACATCACCAACATGACCTCCCACAACACCAAAGCCAGTCTGATCCCCGCTATCCGCCGAGTATTCGTCGAGCTCCCGCCGGCGCTTGTAGAAAAGGCATACTCTCAGTTACGGATCAGTATCGAGGCGGTGGTTGAGGCTGAAGGCGGCTACATTGAGTAGATGTCAGCTCTACTACATAATCAAGTTACCTGAATTGATTTTTTCAATAAAAGTTTTAAAATAAAGCTGTAGTGTTGTTTTCTTTAGGACGACAATTTTATCGTTCCACCCTGTACTAATGCATATTACATATGGGCTTAAGTGAAAGATTTTAACCAAGTAATTTTTGAATATATACGTTCATAAAGTACTTTGTTAAAAGTTTATGCCAAACATACATGTCATTTTTATAATTTGATATCACAAATATTGTCGAAAGAATTTCTAACAATAGATCATTGCTTATGATACATGTGGTTTTCGTCTTTGCCCTTCTTGGTGAGGGTTTGTATAATCAGGAGTTTTAACTGTTCATCATCACATAGAATTGTCCATATGAGGAAAAATCACTTTTTAGTTAGATAGTGATCTGGAAATGCCTGTCCCTGTACTTAGAAGTATTTCCCTCCATCACGCTACCCACCCCAAAAAAAGTCTTGTCGGCTGGGACTGAAGAATACATTGACTGCATCTCTGCTGAGGGATAAGACACCCCTAAAGAGTGTCCTGGATATGATACTAAACAATCTAATGATGAGGTTCCAGTAATGCTTGAGATTTGGGGAATACGGTGTACCCCTTCATTGCCATTGCTCACAGGTTCTCTCTGGCGTTAAATGACCCAAAAAGAGATTGATACACCGTAAAACAAAACCGACCAATTAAAAAAAACAAACAAACCTCTGACGAGCAACTGTTGCATACTAAAGATAAACAGTTTTTCGCTGATTGGTTGATTTTTAATTGCATATCAACCCGTCTCTAGTCTCTATATCTTGAAATTAGGGAGATGCTTACATTGTACGTTTATATTTATATTACATTTTTTTGTGGTTTAAGTTATCTGGACACGGTTATATGATATCAGGTATAACTAACTAATATAGATAATTTACAAACAGGTCTATTTGATCTCATACATGGGGACCCTAACAGGCAGTTTGTCACTGAGAACAACAGGAATTCATAGGATTGATAGCAATTTACAGCTAGGAAGACATGATAGATCCCTTTGAAAAGCCAACCTCGGCCAAATCTTCCAATAGAAAGTAAACCCTTTCAGGGGTAAACCAAAAGATTTTTAAAAATCTTGATGGGAATCTGACATAGGATGTCTGTTTTAGTTGTAGGACAAACATTTGGTGAATTACTTTTTCCCCAAACTTTTAATATCTAAATTTAAAAGAAATATATAAATATATATGATTATTGGCAATTTTTAGTTAAATTCTTTTATCATTTTTCTTTCCATGCTCTTGGATAAGATCAGTTGAGTTTCATCTTCGGACAAGACACGACGTAAAGAACTTAGTCCTGATGATTTCATTGCCAGAAAAGTGCACCGTAGAGCACTAAAGGGAAACGGGCCAAAACGACTTGGTATTCTTTTTCTCTATTTACATGAACGTATGTAGGATATCATATTAAGCCATGATTATTCTTTTCTTCGTCAGGAAACAGATAAATGCAATCATTATTCGAGACGCAAAAGAAAGCAATTCTTGTTCTTGGATACCCTCATTCTTGGCAATACATTCCCAAGTCAGTTCAGTAGAATTCGCGCATGTACAGTTATTCCAAATTTTGTTGTTTATTGCATGTAGATAACGTACATTGAAATTCTTTTGAATATAAGGAGCCGTAAAGATGTTCCTAAAACATTTAGAATATATGAAATTGGTAGTATTTAAAAAGGTAGGTCATATGCTTATCTCTAAGAAAACGGACGCTTAAAGAAGACGAAATTTAATTGGTTTATCAAGAATTAGTAAATATTGTTTGGTGCACTTGGAAACCTGAATTAAGTCCTAGTGGGATTCAACAATTTTCCCTTTTAATTACAAGTTTCTTTCAGACTAGTCTTAAACAGCAAGATGGGCGGTAACTTTTTTTTTCAGTAGGTGAAAGAAAGATTCATTCTCTCACAAATCTTAACCCATCCCACAGTAATGAGAAGTTTCGCTTCAGCTCCAAAATAAGCCTCTATTTCCATTATAGTCTGAAACTTCCTGCGCTTACAAAACATATATATGATTAGGCTTTAGATAATTCATAAGGGTTTATAAAGCATTAAACCTCAACCAACTTAACTTTTGAATCTGACTCAAATTTTTCTATTCGCTGGTCTCAATAGAATAACCTTTGGTCTATACGTGTTTCTCAGACGCTTTCCTACTTCCACTTGGGTTGATTTTTTTTAGCACAGTTACACATGAGTTTGGATTTGTGCATGGGTCCTCACTATAAAATGACCTTGTGTCTATTTCGACTGGATGAGAAGCTGGAAAAATATGCCACTGTTTGGCTTGTGATGGTAGGTTGGATTTGGTTGGGTTGGTTTTATGGCGTATCAAGTATTGTGGGTTATTTAATGCCAAATCCTCTTTATACATATATATTGAATATATATGATTTGTAAACATTTTATTGATAACATTTTTAAACGATCCTCAGCTCATTTGTTTTGCACACACTTAAATGGTTCTAAGTTTGCTATGTATCACTAATAATTTAATTAATCATCAGTTATTTGTTTACACATAGTTAAATGATAAGTTTTTTTTTTAACGATTCAATTTATCATAAGTCATTTGTTTGCAATCAATTCAAATATCAAAGTTCAACTTGATTCATAGAGAAAACCCTGTCAGGTACTACCCCTTTGGGTCAGAATGGACCTGGAAGTGATGGCAATGAAGGGGTACTCCGCATTCCCCAGAATTCCAGTATCACTGAAGCCATTCCATCAGATTGCTTAGTGTCATATCAAGGACACTCACTGAGTGGAGAGGTCTTAGCTCTCTACAGCCGACTCGGCCGGGGTCGGGTTTAATGACCTATAAACCCAAGTAGGTTATTAAATGCCAAATCCTGTTATGTACGTATAATTTCTAAATGAATACTTTGTTGGTAACATTTTAAAACTAGTCAAATCTCATTTGCTTATACCCAGTTTAAGTACCTTGAGTATTGCTATCTAGCACTAATAGTTTTATTCGCACCAAGTTACAGTGAAACGCATAAGTATTGGCTACATGTTATTTTCTGTTATAACTCTTGTTTATGTTCGCCATTTTGCCTGATATTTGGTAAATCATATCTCGTAAAGTTGTTTTAGTTGTATGTGGAAGGAAAATTAAAAATTCATGGTTGAATCCTTCTTTTTTTATCAAAGTTCAAAATTACTTTTGTATTGGGTAATTTTCAACTTGTTTTTACGAGTTGCCAGAGCAAACAGAGTTGTGTGAAAACGACAAAGAATAATTTACTGCGTGTTTGTTGAATAGCATATCAACCTTTGATGGTTATTTAATGCTAAGTCCTGTTTATACATATGTTTTAAAGTAATTAGTTTGAAATATTTTTGAAACGAGCAAGAGCTCTTTGGTTTAAACACAGTTAAATAGTTTCAAAGGTTTGGCTTCTTTGTTTAATGGCATATCAAACTTTGTGAGTCACTTAATGCCAAAGCTATCCTTCTAGAAGGACAGCAGTGATACTATTTTATCAGTAGCTGTGGATTATAGGGTTAATTTTCTTTTCCAAGGGTATAAGTCGAAAGTGAATGTATTAGCTCGACTGGGGTTCGAACTCGCTTACTTAAAGGTCGCAGTCCAGCACTTGAGCCATTATTCTACGGCGACTACCGCTCAAATGGTTACAAGTAGTAGTAGCAGTTGTAGTAGTAGTAGTAGTAGTAATAATTTACTAAGCTTTTTGTTTAGATGTAGCACAAGGTCGTATAAATAGGGCATCCAGTGAGAATCGAACATTTGTGAAGGTTTGCTTGTCTAGCTTGCTGACCATTACATCATCCGAAACGCTCCAACTGGTTTATTACAATTAAATAATATTACTTCAACTTAATATCATTTCTTTGTACATGGTTAAACAGTTCTATTTAACCTTTAAATGGAACCACTATTCTGGTGGCCAAGTCGGATGGGGCCGTAGAATACACCGACTGCATATCTACAGAGAGATAAGAATCCTCTCCCAACAAGTGTCCTGAATATGACACTAAACAATCTGATGGTGAGGCTCCAGTAATGCAGGAGCTTTAGGGAATGCAGTACCCCTTCGGTGTCATCGCGCCCAGGTCCACTCTGGCACAGAGTGGTAGCACCTGATAGTACTATCTATGGGTCAAATTGAAGTAAACTGTGTACTTATACTAAACTGAATTGTTTGAAATAGAATGTTTTTTTATATTTAACTGTGTGTAAATAAATGACTGATGTTTAATTAATTTTTAGTGATACATAGCAATACTCAAAAGTTTTTAACTATGTGCCAACTAATGATTCATAGTAAATCAAACTATTCGTATTAGATGGACGTAATTGAAACGAACTGAGGCTCAAGGACAGAAATTGATTGAGTTTATCCAATGGTGCACATAAAAAAACAAGTTCTTGGGAACGTCTTCGGAGGGACTTTTCCGGGCTCCTTCCAACAAAATCTTTCACTGCATCCACATTGTGGGGACATCTTGCTGGGATTTTCTGTCTTCTGTCTGAAGTTGTTTACTGGCCCTGTGGCTTGAAATTTGTGTATCCAACGATAAATTTGGCTTTTCTGGGGATAATTAAGTTAAGTTGAACTTCCTGCGAAATTTTGCTTGCACAGTTTTGAATGATTTTGTCTCCAAATACGTAATGACGCATAATGATTTTCCTCTCTTATCCAAAGCAATGAGATCAAGGCTTAATAGTAGTTATTGCTTACAATTTTCAAATCTAAAACAAAAAAATGGTTTGGTTTCTTTCTTTAATGGCATATCAACCTTTGTAGGTTATTTAATGCCAATGCTATTCTAGAAGAACAGTAGTGATACTATTTAACCCATAGCTGGGAGGATAAGGGGTTTCATACCTTTTCCAAGGGTATTTGCCCAAAAGTGAACGTAATAGCGCGACTGGAGAACGAACTCGCTTACTACGATTCCGCAGTCCATCGCTTTAACCATTACACCACGAGGACACCCCCTAAAACAAAAAAGGATACAATATTATTATTAGAAGAGTTATTAGCAGTCACATGGTTTCCATGTATATTGAGACAACCTGTATATAGATAAAAAGTATTTGGCATTAAATAACCTACAATGTTTGATAAGGCATGAAACCAAACCAAATCAAACTACCCCTCCGGGTTAGGGTGAACTGGGGATCAATGAAGGGATACTCCACATTCCCAAAAGCTCTACCATCGGATGGCATAGTGTCATATTAGAACACTTGTTGTAGAAGGGGGTTCTTTCTCCTTGACAGAAATGCAGAAGGTGTATTCTGTATCCCCCAACCAACTGGGCTAACAAAGAATTAGTGAAAAGAACTAATCCAAGTTATTTCATCTCTAAATCTTTCTTGGAAATAGTTTATAATGGATCTTAAATCTGTCAAACAGATTCATCGGAGATGCACATAACTTTGTTAGCATTGCACTTATTTATAAAGTCATTTAACATGTAGGCACCACTGCACAAGACACCATTAATATATTGATAAATAGATGCCTGATTCAGTACCATAAATCAAGATTCTCTGATCTAGACTTTTTAGTATCTATAGGGTTTTGGTTCAATGTTATCTTTGTCTTGACCCTCAGGTGATCTCAGACTAAGATCAAACTTCTTTAATATTGACTCAGTCTAACTTACTACCCTTTTGGCGAGGGCTTAGAATACGTTGACAGTATCCTCTGCTGAGGGGTAAGAACCTCTCCAAAAAGTGGTGTTCAAGCTGTAACAATGTAACATATCTGATGACGGGGCTCTAAATTTGGAGATCTGGTGGGTGTGGAATACTCTTTTATTGCCAGTTCTTCCGGATCAACTCTGACCTGGAGTCCAAGTATCTATGGGGATTTCATCTGTAGCCCAGTCATCAGGGGCTATAGAATGCGCTAACTGCATCTCTGCTGAGGGGTAAGATTCCCCCCACGAATGTCCTAGTCATGACATCAGATAATCTGATGGTGAGACTCCAGTAATGCTGGAGTTTTTGGAGAATGCTGAGTATTGCCATCACTCCCATGTCCACTCTGGCCCGAAGTGGTAGCTTCTGATAGGGTCCTATCTATGGGTCAAATAGAACTATTTGACATTTTAAATGATTGCAAACAAATGACTTATGATCAATTGAATTGTTAGAAATAGAACTGTTTGATCACTTAACTGTGCGTAAACAATTATTAATGTTTCATTGAACTGTTAGTGACACATAGTGTCACAAACTTGGAACCATTTAACTTTGTTAACTGAATTGTTATGTTGTATTTTGACCTTCGACCCGGCCAAACTTGCCATTCCAAAGTGATGCACCGGAAGGAAGTGACACATTCCAATGGCAGTTATGAGAGGAAATCGCGTAGGCGGAAATTGGCTGACGAAATGGGACAAGGTAAAAAATCCCATGATACACTCATAGACTGATGCACCGGAAGAGAGTGACCTCTGAACTGCATGACAGTTATTTCCGCTTGATGACAATCAAGCATGCCATTCCAAAGATTGAGTGGGCGATTGAGTGGGCGTGAACTATTATATAACTCAGTCAAGACAGAAGTCAGACAGTTCGGACGGAGTTATAGACAAAATGTGGTAGGGAAAGCCACACCCAGCCGAGGGGGCCCTCGGGGCCCCCGATTGAGTTGGGGTCCAGAGAAGTTGCTGATAAGATGCAGTAAAGAAAGCCATCATCCTGCAGAGAGCTGGGCTCCTGGGCCTCCGGTTGAGCAGCCTTGGAGAACGAGAAAGACACAACGCTGACGTCCATAAGAGTGGGGGTCAATATATTGCACTTCTGTTCGGTCTCCAGCTCCCTCTCACCATAAAACCTTGAATAACCTTTTCGAACCCTTACAATAAAGTGAGAGGTATATTTTTTAAAGAAGTCTTCGCTTGTCATTTATCGTTGTATCGTTGTGATACTTTCTGCATGAATTTGCATATGACAATATAACAGTTAGAAATAGAAATTTGATCATTTAATTGTATCTCTAAAATGTTTACAAATCATATATTCAATATATATGCAAAACAGTATTTGGCATTAAATAACCAACAATGGGTGATAAGCCATAAAACCAAAACAAACCAATTCATCGATAGGTCAAATAGATTTATTGAAAAATTATTTGTATTCGATTGGATCGTGTGCAATAAAAAATCTCTTGAAAAATAACTAAACAGAAAAATGTAAATATGAACGGAGTTCCCGAACATCTAGTTATAAAATAACCCAAGACGGGTTGAAATGCCATTGAAATTAATCACACACACACACACACACACACTGACACACATACACACACCAGTGTTGATCTGCCAGCAAAGACATGGATAAATTAGCTCTGTTCGGACAATGGATGCAGTCTAGTTTTGTTTTGTTTGGTTTCTTTGTTTTAATGGCATATCAACCTTTATAGGTTATTTAATGCCAAAGCTATTCTTCTAGAACAGTAGTGGTACTATTTAACCCATACCTGGGTTGCAGTCTAGAGGACCTGCCTGAAGCGATAGACGTTAGTGATGGATGGTAATAGAATCAAGGGACTCGTGTTATCAATACAGCTTGATTAGCCTTTGGTCCTTGTTAAGGAGTTCGATTCTCACTTGCTGCCCCATTATTTTGACTTTGTGACAAATTGCCTAAGCCTAGTAAATTTTTTAAAACTACTTTCTACCAAAACAATTAAGATAACATTTTTTTTTCGAGGGGGTGCATTTACTTTGATTAGTGGTTCAATTAGATTAAGTAAGTAAAGTTGGCGACCTTAGTCGAGGGTGACTTGAAGGCTCCCTTTTCGATAGCTACTACACCGAAGTGGAGAAGAGGGCGCTACTCCTTTCCCTGGATTGCTCCACTTTACCCTTGGTTCCTACCTTATATTGCTGAGTGTTAAGTAAGGAGGCATCAAGTACCATTTTTTTTTTTGAGTCTTTGGTATGACTCGACCTGGGATTAAACCCAGGTCTCCCTGGCCGTTGGTGAACACTAAATTACATGATATCCAAAAGTGCATTTTCTGTGTGAATTTTTTTTTACCTGTGCATCATAATTTTAGAATGCTTTTATAGTAATGTATATAAAATGTTATACCAAATACCAATAAAATAAAACGAAATGAAATGTTTTACCAGTGCATCTTCTCGGTGAAAATGTTATCGAATAGCAAAAACCACAAAGCGACAAGTTAATTAATGCGAGATTTGGTCATCTGGCTAGAATTTGGTGGTCTGTTTGAGAATCGTATGCGTTTTATTTTCTCGGGCAGATTCTTGTTGGTGCCTATACCGTGTAAGTATAGCCCAATTTTGATTTCTTTCACAATTCCCTGTAAATCACCTTTCCCACTCAGTCATGCCTACTCTTATCTTCTTTTAATAATAGATTAAGTTTCATCTCTGTCAACACGTTACCTACATTTGCTATTCTGCTGCGTTTTTTACAATTCCCTAATTTTTCTGAAAAATTTACACGTAATTTATTGATTGCACAGCATTTATTTCCAACGGAATTTTTATTTCATAGATTGTTTTTTGTTTTCCTTCTCTAGACAATTTATAAAATCTGTTTTAATAGTGATTTAAAAAACATATATATTATTGCCTTGAGGATTGATATTTACTTTGATATTTCCCGTTTAAAGTTTCAAAAGTAAGTTTTCGGTTTATGATAAAACACCATTTTTTTGTCCCCCCACCAAAAAAAAAAAAAAAAAAAACGTAAAAATTATCTTCTTACCTATTAATTTTCAATTAAAAATATAGGCTGATGGTTGACACAAAAAACTTTGACTTCGAATTTTTTATTTAAAACTTCTTTGAAATAATCTTCGCCTAGTCTCACTTTTGTTTTTTCTTCTTTTTTTTTTTAAACTTAATCATCCAAAATTTCATTAAAATCTGATAAATCAATCAACTGATCTACCTAAAAATACTCATGGGTGATTCGGATTGTGTAATGGTTAACAAGGTAGACTAGCAAACTATGACGAATGCATCCATGTCTCATTGGGTACTTCATTTATACGGCCTTGTACCATATCTCAGCAAAAAAAGCTTACTAAATTACTGCGAGAAATACCAATAATTCTGCTCGCCCTTTTGGCAGAGCTTTGAATGCACTGACTGTAGTTTCAGCAGGGGTGTGGAGTAATACCTCCCCTCAAAAAAAAAGGTGCCTTGGGTATGACTCAATCATATCTGATGATGATGCTCCGGTTCTGTAACTCTGGAAAGTATGGAGTACCCCTTCACTGCGATTACTCCAAGTTCTTCGCTCTCTGAGTGGCAGTACCTGTTAGGGTCCCATTTGGTTGAAAATTAATTAAAATTAGGTACGAATGCTTTATATACTGGGTGTTTCAATATACAAAGGACCCATCTAACTGCTAATAACTCTACTAATGATATTGTGTTCTCTTTTGTTTCAGATTTGAAAATAGTATACGATAACAACTATTCATCCAAGATTACCATGCCTTGGACAAGAACTGAAAAAATACTTTGCCTTACTACTTATTACGAGATAAAATCATTCAAAACGAGGCAACAAAATTTCGCAGGAGGTTTAGTTTAACAGTTATCTCTAGAAAAAGGTATTTATCGTTGAGTACACAGATTTTAAGCTACAGGGTGAGTAAACAACCTCAACAAGAAGACAGAAAATCCCAGATCAGGCAAGAAGTTGACTGCAAGATGTCCTGACATTGTGGATACGGTGAAAGGTTCTCTCGAAAGAGTCCGAAAAACTCCCTCCGAAGATGTTCCCAAGAACTTGGTCTTTCTCGTGCCCTGTTGGATAAAGTCAATCGATATCTGCCCTTGTCAACTGATTTGACCTTTCTGAAGGGGTGATTGTTTTGCTTTCTTAAAGACTCAGATAAAAGATGACTTGATGCAATATGAATTATAATATTAGTGGGTTGTATCTGAGACACCCTGAACAACTGTAAATGATTGGTATTAAGAACAGTTACTGGAAACTATATTTGATTACTGAAATTTTTTATTAGTTACAAGAAACCATATATCTGTGCAAATAAATGACTATTATTGAATATAGATAATTAGCTGACATTAAGAATGCTAAGAGCTATATTGAACAAATCCTGGAAGCAACATCCCACAAAACAGTAACTGTATCACCACCTACCTCCCATCTCTAAAACCATTCAAATAAGACGAACAAGAAATGTAGAACACAGCTGGAGAAGTAAGGACGAACTCATAAGCGACGTTTCCCTATGGACCCCTTCACACGGACATGCAAGTGTTGGCCGACCAACAAGAAGTTATCTACAATAGCTCTGTACGGACACAGGATGTAGTCTAGAAGACTCACCGGAAGCGATGGACGATAGAGATGAATGACGAGAGAGAGAGAGAGAGAGAGAGAGAGAGAGAGAGAGTCAAGGAAATCCGTGCAAGCAGTGTGACATGATAATGATTATTTATATTTGATAGAAATACTTAAAACCATAAAACTGAAAAATACTTGTATTAGATAGGAATACTTGATAAATAACAATGAATGCAAAATAAAAAACACTCTTTAGAAACAATTAGTCAAAGTATAAACGTAAAATTGTTTGGTTGGTTTTATGGCATATCAACCTTTATAGGTTATTTAATACAAAATCTATTTCTATAGAAATAAACAGTTCTATTTCGAAAAATTCAGTTTAGCATAAGTACACAGTTCTATTTGTCCCATAGATAGGACCCTATAAGGTCCCAACACTCCAGGCCAGTTGGCAATGAATGGGTGCTCCACATTCTTCAAAGCTCCAGCATAACTGGAACCTCACCATCAGATTGTTTAGTGTCATATCCACGACACTCGTTGGGTGGTCATACCTCTCTGCAGAGATGCAGTCGGTGTATTCTACAGCCCCAGCCGACTGGGTAACAGTACAATGGGGACTGTTTATTAACCTCTTAGCCTAGAATAACCCCCAGACAGGTTATCAGGCCGTTAAAATTAATCAATGATTTATAATTCTGCATAAACGATCATCACCTTGTGCGCCAAAGGTGATGAAATGGTTAGCGAGCTCAACTAGCAAACCTACACGAGTCAGTTCGGTTCTCATTGGGTGCCCCATTCTTATAGCCTTGTGCCATATCGAAACAAAAAAGCTCAGTGAATTACTAAATATTCATCTCTTCTTTAAATAGCTATTTAAAGAAAAAGTAAACACACATCAGTGTTAATTTTGTGACCAAAACATCGTTAATCATTAAGCAATAAATTACGCTGACAGTATTCGGTGTAGATTTTCTGATTTCTAGGAAAAAAAGACGGCACCTTTTGTTTAAACCTAATTTTTATCAGCTTTTTTAATTGATTGATTTTAACAGCATATCAATCCGTCTTGTGTTATTTTGTGCCAATGAATCGCTTTCATTGTACTTTCATATTTATAATTTTTTTGTAATTGTTTTAAGAGTTTTTCTAAAGCTTAAAATAAATATCTTTAATATAAGTAATTTGCACACAATTATATAGTTTCTCCTGTTTTTATCAAATATTGAATTATCAAACGGATCTATTTGGTCCATAGATGGGACTGTAACCGTTAAAACAACTGCGAATCAAAAAACTTGGGAGTAAAGGCAATGAAAGAGTACTCTACCATACCTAAATCTCCAGAAGTCGACCTAACCCATTAATTGCAGTTAAGTATTATACCGAAGACTTTTTTTTTCTTTTTTTTAAAAAGAGAACTTTTTATCTCCCCCGCAGGGGATACGGTTAGCATTTTCTTAGCTTCGTCAACATGACTCGCTCTTAGTTCTCATTCTATTTTTTTAAATTGTGTTTCTACTGTAAATTGTATTTCTACAGTAAAATATTACCTCTTTCTTTTCTTTATTATATTGTCCCCGAACATACACTTTTTATTTGTATGTGTGTGTGTGTGTTTTTGGGTTTTTTAATACTTCTTTTGCTGTAATGTCTATTCCGTTTATTTTCTCATTCTTACTCCTTTTTCACTTCCTTTGACATCTTTTTTTTCCTTTCCTTCTTTTTCCTCTTTAATATAAAACATAGGTCATTGATATCACTTCGTCGTAAACAACCAGTCCTGAAGAAAATGGACTCTGAAAACAGAAAGCAAAAACAATCGCTAAAAACACTGCTTATAGAATAAAAAAAAAACTCGATACGACACAGGTTAGTGGCTAGATTATAATACACTAAAACCGTTCGGAAAAAGAAGAAAAAAAAACGATGCAAATAAAATCCTAAATGTCTAGGTAAAGATCAAAAGAGCAAAGCCAGTAGTGGACAACAGGGCAAAGTTGGTTGACATATTGGTCAAAAATGAAGAGGGTAGCGATTATTGTTCGAACATCTGTCACCTCTCAGGAGGCGCTCTTTAAAATTCATAAATATATTTGAATAAATGCCGTCTGCTTGGGAATGTTGGAAGCATGATAAACTAGCTGAAGTACATGTCTACGGTGGGTAATTACTTCGAGGCCACAGTCCAGCACTTTAGCCATTACGCCACGGGGATTCCCCTTGTCAAAGGTTGTTTGTTTTTTTCTTTTTTAAATATAAGTATTGGCAAAAATCCCTTTACAACTAATGTTATAATAGTTAGATTGATTGAAAACAAGAAAAGAAAATATATCCTAATATATATCAATAATCGGAAGTAATTTGTTTTCTTCAGACAGCCAGTTTAATCGTTATTGTCGCTTAGTTGGTTTTCGAACATGTCAGCTCTTGTTAGGTTATTTTATCCAGTAATTTTTTTTTTCTCAAACAATTATTTCAATTACTTATCTTGGTAAACTATAATAGTTTAAAGTAACTATTCTTATTAAAAAATTTTCCCACATATGGTTTCAAGTATTCCTATGTAATACTAACAATTTCAGAAAAGATCTGTTGGGACAATAGATCTGACCCTATCAAGTACTACCACTTTGGATTACAGTGGACCTGGAAGTAATGTCAATGAAGGGACGATTGGACACTCTCCAGATCTGCAGAAATGTAGCATCATAAAATGCAGTTTCGTGTCATACTCAGGACACTTTTTTTAAAGAAACTACTTTTCTTCAAATGATGCTGTCGGCGTATTCTAAGCCCTAACGACAAGGCTTTATCTGACACCTTGGAGTGAAAACGGCAATTCATGACAATTGCTGAAATAATCAGACTCCATTAATCATTTAAGTGATTTCTAGAGCCACTCAAGCGTGCTACCCAACTCGGTTCTGAGAACTCTAATTAAAGAAACTATTTTTCGAGAGTAACGAGTGAGGGCGTAGTATGGGCTGAGAGAAAAAGGATCATCCAAAGATCCCAGAACAGCCGATTCCTACTATAAAAAAAACATCCGCGAATCTATCCCAAATATTATGTCGGTCATTAGCTGCCACGTATTTTCTCGGACACGGTGACTAAACGAAGAGAATGAAAAACAGAAGGACCCATGCTCAAGGCGAATTATGATCTTGTTTTCTCTCTCTTGACGATCAGTTCATCATCAACCAAGCATTTATCTGTGACAATGCCACATATGAATGAAAAGTGTTCAATAGAATAATAAGCATACAATAGCAATACTTGTAACCACTTCACTGAGTGCAAACAAATGATCAATGTGAAAGAAAATTATTAGTATTTGATAGCAGTAATTGAATTCATTTACAGGGAAGAAACAAGACCAATACTTATTTGTGAGCAAATTAGTTCTCACTCATTTAAAAATAAGATTTCCTACAAGCAATTCACTTACAATTCATACATGTATAAACACTTAAACTGTGTGTAAACAAATGATTGATGACAAATAAAATTATTACTGTTACATAGCAATAATTGTAACCATTAAGTAAAGTAAAGTTAGCGACCATAGTCGAGGGTGACCCGAAGGCTCCCTTTTCGATAGCTACTACACCAAGCTACTCCATTTCCTGGATTGCTCCACTTTACCCTTGAACCGTACCTTATAATGCTGAGTGTTAAGCAAAGTGGTATCAAGTTCCATTTTTAAAGTCTTTGGTATGACTCGACCTGAGATTGAACCCAGGTCTCCCAGGCCATTGGCGAACACTCTAACCGCTGGTCCAATGTCCCAACCATTAAACTATGTGCAAATAAATGATTAATATTAAATAGAACTGTTTATGTTCGATAGAAATACTTGATACTATTTAACTGTGTGCAAAAAAGTTAGTTCGGGCTCGTGTAAAAATGTTATCAACAAAATGACAAATCATGTTTCATATGTTTAAACATGATTTTGAATTAAATAACCCAAAACAAACAAATGCCTCGTAAATACTTGCGTTTCAGTCCACGTTAATGCCTTCGTTCCCTCTGCTATAAGAATATAGTCGGGCAGACTGGGTTCTTTAGCTTTGGGTAGACATCGAGTCTAGAAGGAAAAGTTTGCAATCAAACTAGCTTTACTTCGCTTAAAAAAAAACTAGACATTGGGTCACACCTTGCCATTGGTAGGAAGGATTGGGTGAATACACAACGATGACAATTTTGTGCATAGGTCGACCCTTGATTTATGACCCCAAAATTATTTATTTACGGAATTGATTTTTGAAAGTTAATGGTTGCGCCTGTACCTGTGTTGTAACCTAACAAAAAGGTTACTGAATGAGAAAAAAACCAAAACAGGTTGGATATGAAATGGAAATCTTTATAACATTAAGAAAATACAATACTTGCCAGTGGCGTAAAGAAGGTACCCACTGCTAGTGGCGACTACTTAGTCAGCAAAAATACCCTCTCCACTATAGTATCCAGTATAATTATGAGGAATGGGACATATCCATAAATGTTCACCAGTAGAGTACATATTTTTACCAAACCCCGCCGCTGGGGTAGAATATGACACAAGGTCAATTTTTAAGCGGAGTGTAACAGGTTTGAATTCAGAGTTTTTCTTCTCCTAGACTAGTTGCCTCACCAAGGCTTAAGAACACAGTCTGTCCTACTATTTACCCATAGCTGGATGGAGAATAATTGGATTCATACCTTTCCCAAGGGTATTAGTGCTATGTGAAATGCAATCAGTCTCGTCCAGGATTTGAACTCGTGTCACCGTGTCCATATCCTAGGTCGATAACCATTACACCACGGGCACCTCCCATGTTCACCAGTAGAGTATATAACCACCTGTTATGTTTGAATTTAACATTTTAAGAATATATACAAAAGATCTTCGCCATTCTTTAATCTAAAAACTAGTCATGTTAAAATTGGACCCTTAAACGAATATATAGAGCACTTGAATCTGCTGTCGATTGATTTCACCTGATTACTGTTAAGATGAATAAACATGACAACTAAATCAAAAGGATAAAACCGAAAGAGAACGGTTTATCTGTGTTGATATTCTGCCATCCCCCAAATGACTTGTTAAAATTAGAAAGGAAGTAAAAGTGACTAGGCACGTTCCCTTGTGTGCGCCATTCGTATGACACGTGAGTTAATCAATTTAACCCGAGAGGGAAGAGATGGAGAAACTTCTCAGTCGATTCTCTGTTTTGTGTCATCTGCTTCAGCCGTTTCATTAAAATTTATAAACACATTTCAGTTAATGTATCTACACATGTAATCACGTAGCAGGTAGGGGGATTTGTATAGAAGCTTTCGGTAAAAAAAAAAATACTTCCTCTTCAGTTATAAAAGCAAAATAATATAAAAGGTTACCTAATTTTTAAAGTTTATTAGGTTACAGAAAAACTGGTACAATTAAAACCATAGTGTCTGTCTGCGAGAAGATTCTCTTCGAAATTCAAGATGGCTGTAAGTTAGCTAAGACATAGTTGATCTGTAGTAAAAGAAAGTGTATGGATGTATCACCGTGGGAGCTTATTGATTGATTTTAATGACATGTCAATTCATCTGGGGGTTATTTCATCCCGAGAGATTTTTATGTAGTTGTTTCGTTAGGCTTTTTTTTTGTGCATGGTACAATCAAATACGAATAAATCTTATACAGATTTATTTAATTAAACTTTATTGGTAGTTACCAAGCGTTGTTGACACAATACCTACACAATCCGAATTTATTATAATATTTACCCAACCCCTCCGCTCGGACAGGATATGACACAAGGTCAATTTTTTAGCGGAGTTAAACAGGTTTGAATTCAGAGTTTTCTTTCTCCTAGACTAGTTGCCTCACCAAGGCTGAAGAACACAGTCTGTCCTACTATTTACCCATAGCTGGAGGGAGAATAATCGGATTCATACCTTTCCCAAGGGTATTAGTGCTATGTGAAATGCAATCAGTCAAGGATTTGAACTCGTGTCACCGTGTCCAATTCCTGCGACGATAACCATTACACCACGGGCACCTCTGAATTTGTTATACACAGCTATATATTATTATGTAGTCATGATGAAGAAGAAATCACAACACTTGGTTTTCAAAAATATATACGTCTCTTTATTCTTTCGAAAGGGGTCAAAGCTTCTGTGGTGTGAGAGAGACAAACGGAGACGAAGACAAACTGCCATATTGACCCATAACTTCTTCGTCGCTTTGTGGGACGTTGCCCTGGCGGGGCGCCCAGCTACTCGCTGGCGCGCATAGCCACTCGCTGGCGCTCTCCGTGACTGACCGAATCTCTCCTGGCTGCAAGCTGAGACTGACAGGCCGACCGTATTTTAGGAGGGTATCTGCAAATATCATTTCACAACATTCACCATTTCTGTCCAACCACAAGACTGCTTCCGCTTATTTTTACAGGTGCGTCCTGTGCAGAGAAATCTGACGGCTCGGTCAAGGATCAATATGCAACAATATCAATTATTCTAATCTTCATATATATATATATATATATATATATACGACGTCAATGGTAATGTTCCGATCAAAATATCTGAAGTAATATTAATTACTTGAGACCATGTAACTGAAAAAAAAAAATGCAACATCAAATGACTCTACAAGTTTTGACAATCTGAAAAACCAACCAAAGGTAACGATTGACCTTTGCCGTCGACAAACGTCCTTTTCATATACTCTATATTATATTATGTGTGTGTATATATATATATATATATAGTCAACCACTGACAGACTGTTTTGTTGTATCGCAACTCTCCAGTGAGGCTAGACACGCGAAACCCGCCTAACTTCACGTCAAACCGATAACATACCTTACAGGCAGTAGCAGACTCATTTTAAGCTTGGAAATTTACCGTATATGTATTAACTTTCGTTTGGATACGTTTTGCGCTATTGGATACCGAAGTACTCAATTCGTTAAAAGAACTTTGCATTACGTGAGTGACAACCGTTAATTCCTTCGCCAAAGAGCTCAACCCTCGTGGAGGTAGCATATAAATTTGATATTGTGTGTGCGCGCAGAATGATTCTTATCTATTATATTGCCCATAAAGAAGTGCAACTTCACAATTCTTATAAATCATCAAGTTTTTCTCATGGTACAGATTTCCTTGTCTCTCTCACCATTCATCCCTACTATTCATCGCTCTTGGCAGGTCCTCAAGTGGGTTTCTTTGTTTAATGGTACAGCAACCTTCGTGTGTTATTCAATGCCAAAACCATCCTTGAAGAATAACAGTAGTGGTTCTACGTGGTGTCTTCAATAAGTTTCCAGACTTTTTTGTACAGGTATTTAAAATTGTTGTAGACTTTTGAAAATTCACTATGTTATTACTATACATCTTATGAGATGACTGACCAATCTTTATGATTTCAGCTTCAAATGAACAGCTACAGCAGGAATTGGAATACACCCTACTAAAACCTGATTGTCACAGCTGGTGAATTTCAAAAATGCAATCTGGACATGAGGACATTTTATAAGAACGATGTGCAATAAAATTCTGTTTTAAACTTGGAAAAAATTCTACAGAAACGGATGGAATGCTTCAGACTGCTTTTCGACCATCTTGCATTAATCGAGCATCAGTTTTTGAGTTGCATAAGAGTTTCAAGGAAGGCAGGGAGTCTGTGAGGGATGATGAGAGGTGTGGGAGGAGTAAGGAAGTGAGAACACCAGAGTTGATTAGCCAAAGGGTTAGGGTTACAGTTACTATGTTGAGGTTTTAAGGGAGTTCAGCAAGAGATTCCGTCACAAGAGGCCAGCACTCTTCAAATCGGGTCAGTGGCATTTCCACCTGCACAATGCACCAGTCCACAACTCCATCCTTGTCACAGACTATTTGAGCAAGATGGGCATCAAGACAGTTCCTCACCCTCCCTATAGTCCAGACCTTGGTCTCTATGACTTTTGGTTATTCCCTAAGCTGAGAGGCTGTCGTTATGAGAGAATTGAGGAGATAAAAGAGGCTGTGACGAAGGTCATTGAGACGCTCATACAAGAGGACTTCCATGGGGCCTTCCAGAAGATGTTGGAACTACAACATGTGCATTGCAGGCGGAGGAGATTATTTCGAAGGGGACTAGAGTTTCATGTGTGTACTATCAATAAAAGTGCCCATAAGAAAAAAGTCTGGAAACCTATTTAATGATCCTCGTATTTAACCAATAACTGCAGTGATAAGGGGGTTCTCACTTTTTCCAAAGGTAGTAGTCCCAATCAAATATAATGGTGTAATTGGAGCTCGAACTCGGTCACTAGCATGCCGCCATCTTGCACGTTAGACACTACCCCACAATCTCTCCTCGTATTTGGTTACAGTTTCAATGCTGTAGATTTCGGTAATAAGGAACAGCTAATATTATCCATTTTGTCTTCGTACAACCATTACACATTTGGTAATATTCCTAAAAATAATAAAAATCTAAAAAAATAATAAAATCATAGAAGCTTTGATTTTAAGATTCATAAAGAAATCCAGAAAGCTGTACCTAATAAAGGGGTAATTCTACGGTCACTCGCTTCTCATCTGCCAAATCATCCGAGTATGGCTAATAAAACATTTTGGGCACACGATGGGGTCCACGTGGAATAATGGCTACAGTCCTGGTCCGCTACCTCCTAGTAAGCGAGTTTGAACTCCAATCACACTAATACACGCTCACTCTCGGACTAACACCTTTACGAAAACTATGAAACACCTAATCCTCCAAACTCTGAATTATATAATATCATTGATATTCTTCTACAATGATGGTTTTAGCATTAAATAACCCACGAAGGTTGATATGCCATCAAACAAAGAAACCAAATCAAACATCGATATATCAGAATTGGCTTACCTGCAAAGACATAATAATTTCTGTGCAGATAATGAATTCCGGCAAAAGAACCCACCAGGAGCGATGGACGATAGGGATGGATGGCGAGAGTCAAGTTTATCGATCCTTTCAATAAGACTTACTGATGATTTATAAATGTTGTAAGGATTGCACTTTATGGGTAATACTATAGATAGAAAGAAAATTTTTTCGCCTACATAAAGATATGTATAAAAAAAGAGTTGGTTCTCTTTAGTCAGCCGAGATCAGTGGTTATATTCGGTTGGTTTTTATCGCGTATCAATTCTTGTGTAATATAATGGCCGAGGGATTTCGTTTTATGCCTTTGGGTTTAGTTAGGCTGAGAACCTTTCGGCTCAGAGCATGGGTTACTTAGGTGCAACATTAATGCAGGTGTTCACGAGCGCGGGCGGAGCAGACGTGTCACTCAGAGATGTCACAATAGCCCAGATGGGAAACGGGGCCAGAGAGTACGGGTGACGTCACACACCGGAAGCGCGCGGAGGATTTGCGGAGATTTGAAAAAAAGTGAGTTGAGTTGAGTTCTGCCCCGGAGGAAGAGGGTCGACTATCGGGGCTCGCTGAGGCCAGGCGAATTTGCGCGCTACGGGCGCCGTACGAGGTGGAGGGCAGATGGAAAAGCCACAATAGAAAGAATGTGTATCTCTCTCCTTATGTCGAAGAACCTTTTAACTCAAAGGTAATAAAAAAGTTTCGTACCTGAACTAAGAAGTCGTCAGTGTTTTTCGTGTTTCGGGATTCCTATGTTCTATGTATATATGTTATGAACATTCTATGTACGTTTTCATATATCCATACCTGTATCATGAGTATGGTACACTTGTTGGGTTAGTTAATGCTGAAATCATTTATTTCTTTCAAACAATTACATAGTTTCATGTAACTTATTCTACTTTGCCAGACATTTTGATCTTAACATAACCATTTTATATTTTAAAGAGAAACTAGAGAAAGCCAGATGCGTATTCATCCACTTCTTTTCAACCAGTGAGTACATTATGTTCCTTGTAAGCGGTTGTTTTAAATAAAAATCATTAAATATACATTTCAGGTTTGAGTGAAAGATCTGTTAACATCTTTCAATATATCAGGAAAGACAACTGTAACTCATGTCAATCCCCAACTGAGACAGATGTCAGGACGGGAATATTGCTGGTTTCGAAAAAGCATATTTTTGTATATCATTCTGTGTGCCTTAGGTTTCATTTCCTTTCGTCGATATCAAATAAACTGAAAATAAAACGTAAAAAGTATTGATGTTATTTAACCGAGAACAAAATAATCAAACAAAAGTCTATAAGCAAAGAAATCATTTTAAGTCACCTTTTTATTGACATTTTTTTTATATAGAAACTTTTTAGAATGATTAATACCATTTTAAAATTAGTAACTTTAACAATTCCCGTTTAAATGATCCCAGGTTTTAACTGCATGTATAGAAACAACTTAAAATTTTATGTTTTGATATCGTTGGTGCTTTATTTTTCTTCTCAGGTATAAAAATCTCATTCACTGGAAAAGAGAGCAAGTTTGTAAATAATTATAACTCTTTTTAATTTTCACACTGCTACATAGGAATATTTGAAAACCCCTTCACCCAACTAGGCTTAGAATACGATGTCTGTATCCCAACAGACGGCTAAGATCCCCATACACAAAAAAAGAGTGTTTTAAGTATGACACTACCTAGCTCTAGTGATTAGGCTCCAGTTTTGGAGAGATGGGCGTTTGTGTGGATTATATATTTATCGACAGTACTCCCGGATCCACTCTGACACAGATTGATAGAATATGTAAGTCCCATCAGTTGGTCAAATAAATATGTGTGCAAACCCCACCTTAAACTACAAAAAATGTAAACATAAGGTACAATGAACGCGATCTCCTAACCTCAAGACATAAAATAATTCCAGATGAGTTGAAATGCCGTTAAAATCAATCAACCACCCCCTCTGCCGCGAGAAGGATGTAATACAAGGTCAATTCTTAAGCAGGGGAAAGGTGATTTAAATTCTGTTTTCCTTTTAGACGAGTGGCCTAACCAAGGCTAAAGAACTCTACTCTGCTATTTATGTATTACTAATGAGATACCAGATGGGTTCATGCCTTTCCCAAAGGCATAGAATCCCAAAAAGCCTCGTTCAGGAATAGGTCACCGATTCCATTTCTCACAGTGATAACCGTTACACAACGTGCGCCTTCTTGTATGTATATATATCAATATATGATGCGTTTATCATTGTCTACAAATAATCTTCCTTTGCAGACTCAGTTCTTGAACAAGGTGGTCAATCCTACCAATAAATTGTCTGTACTTTTTCATAAGCACAAATATTCTTGCTTCAACATATCGAAATGTACAAATTCATATTGTGGTAAAGATAGATTCCTTTTCTCTCTCTCTCTCTCTCACACACACACACACACACACACAGTGATATAAAACATCTTCTACTCTCATTTCGATTTTATATTAGCTGCAGGGAACTTTATTGTTATTTCTGAGAAATTACAAGAGGATTGTATTCACAGCTACCATTATATCTCTCTGCTACAATGGAAACGAGGCGGAACTCATTGGAATTCGCGCCATTTTTTCCTACTCCATCTCCTGGTACTCTGATTACAGGTTGAACAGTTCAATGCAAAAGACTTGGGGGACATTCATTTCATTTTGTTCGGGCTGGATGCTCCAAGATTCAACAACACATCAATTCAGTTATTTAAAGGCACATATTTCTATGTAAGAATTTACATTGAGTATAGATTGAAATACATCGAGATACACAAAAATAACGGGAATCATTTACTCAGCACAGGTCACCACTTTTGAAAGAAAAAAAAATGGGTCCAAACTTCTCAAATCTTGACCCACAAACTTGTCTAACCAAAAACTTCTGTGAAAAGCTTCTCTATTTATAAAGCCCTGTTGGCGGGGCAAAGAATACGCCGACTGCATTCTCTGGATAGGGATACTTGATATAACTGTGCAAACAAATGATTATAGACAAAGTGAGATTAAAAAGATTCAATGGAACATTGAAAATATAATTCAAAGATTTAAAAATGAATTAAATTTTGGCATTAAATAACTCATAAGGAGTTTATATGCTGTTAAATAAACCAAAACTGTTTGGGTTCATCTATAGGTCAAATACTAATACTTTTGGAAATATTTTGTATTAGATAGGAATAAATTAAATCATCTGCTTCTGTGCAAACAGACGTTTATTATCAGTAATGGTTACCTTATTGGCTTGTAGGTAGAGTGTTTGCTAATGGTCCGGGAGACTTGGTTTCAATCCCAGGTCAAGTGATACCAAAGACTTAAAAAATGGTACTTGATACTCAGCAATATAACACTCAGCAATATAAGGTACGTATCAAGGGTAAAGTGGAGCAATCCAGGAAAAGGCGTAGCGCCCTCTCCTACTCCTTGGTGTTGTAGCTACTGAAAAAAGAGCCTTCGGGTCGCCCTCGACTACAGTCGTCAACTTTACTTTACTTTTTACCTTCAACTATACAATTGTGTATAAATTATTAATATTCAAATGGAATATTTGAAACCATACCATTACACAAATCATTTGTATTTGCTAGGAATAGTTGATATTATATAACTGTGCAAACAAATGATTATAGACAAAAGTGAAATTTTGAAAAAAAGTGCAATAGAACATTGAAAATATAGTTATGATTACAATCTTCGGCTTTAAATAACCCACAAAGGTGTCGATATGCCTGTAAAAAAAGTATATCAAAGTATTACAACAACTTAAAAGAAAAACAAAACTTCATGCTCAATCTCTGGTGAAATTATCAGCCATCGGTAACATCACCCTACATGCTTGTAAAATCAGAAAAAAAAATTACAGGAAACACTTACTATTCTCTTTGACCCTATCGATCAATCTATCGTTTTAGCATTATCATTTTATTCCTTGCAAGTTTTTCACACCAATTTTAACTGTTCTTTTTCACTGAAGTCCGCGTAACAGTTTGTTTCCACAGGTCTTCAGGAATCTTCAAAATACCCAAAGTGATTTTTTTCAGTGCTGTTGTCTGGATGGTCTATATTCTTCTTTTTATCTCCAATTTCCTCACTCTCTTTCCCATGAGTTAAGGTAACGTTCCACGTGCTTCAACTATAATTGGTATCACCGTCATCTTCATGTTCCATGGCTTTCTCAACCCTCTTTGTCTTTTCACTTTATTTTTATTTTTACTCTGCCGTCTGCTGAAACATTAAAATCAGCTCGATGATGATTGTTTTTTTTCTTTTTTGTTACTTAACACTTGGTCTGGTCATCTGACCAGGATTAGGATGTCTGTTTGTCACTATCCTTTTTTTTTAAAGATATATAAAATGTTTAAAAGATACAAGAGAACGTATTTGTGGTTTAATTGCTAACATTCTGAACTATGACATCGTAGTAAGCGAGTTCAAGCACCTGTTGCGCTATTAGGTTCACTTTCTGACAACTGCCCTAAGAAAAAGGTATGAACTCTTTTATCATATTTACCAACCCCTCCGCTCGGGCAGGATATGACACAAGGTCAATTTTTAAGCGGAGTTTAACAGGTTTGAATTCAGTGTATTCCTTCTCCAAGACTAGTTGCCTCACCAAGGCTGAAAAAATAGTCTATCCTACTATTTACCCATAGCTGGAGGGAGAATAATTGGATTCATACCTTTCCCAAGGGTATTAGTGCTATGTGAAATGCAATCAGTCTCGTCCAGGATTTGAACTCGTGTCGCCGTGTCCATTTCCTACGACGATAACCATTACGCCAAGGGCACCTCCATGAACTCTTTTATCCACTCCCACGCTCAGATATGGGTACAAGTGTACCACTACTACCGTTCTACAATGATGATTTTGGCATTAAACTTCCCACGAATGTTTTTGTGTCTTTGGCAAAGTCTGTGTATTTATCTATTTTTCATTTTTCTAGCAACGTCAGTGTATTTATCTACTTTTCATCTCACTCGCAACGTCTGTATATTTATCTACTTTTCATCTCACTCGCAACGTCAGTGTATTTATCTACTTTTCATCTCACTCGCAACGTCTGTATATTTATTTACTTTTCATCTCACTCGCAACGTCTGTATATTTATCTACTTTTCATCTCACTCGCAACGTCTGTATATTTATCTACATTTCATCTCACTCGCAACGTCTGTATATTTATCAACTTTTCATCTCACTCGCAACGTCTGTATATTTATCTACTTTTCATCTCACTCGCAACGTCTGTATATTTATCTACATTTCATCTCACTCGCAACGTCTGTATATTTATCTACTTTTCATCTCACTCGCAACGTCTGTATATTTATCTACTTTTCATCTCACTGGCAACGTCTGTATATTTATCTACTTTTCATCTCACTGGCAACGTCTGTATATTTATCTACTTTTCATCTCACTCGCAACGTCTGTATATTTATCTACATTTCATCTCACTCGCAACGTCTGTATATTTATCTACATTTCATCTCACTCGCAACGTCTGTATATTTATCTACTTTTCATCTCACTGGCAACGTCTGTATATTTATCTACTTTTCATCTCACTGGCAACGTCTGTATATTTATCTACTTTTCATCTCACTCGCAACGTCTGTATATTTATCAACTTTTTGTTTGCCGTTACTTGAACAATTTAGTCTGGGACGGTGAAGTTTATTTTCTTTTCGTTAAAACTAGATCATGTCTTCTGAATTGGGTAACTCAGTCAGCTAGGGCAATAGAATACGCCGATTGCATCTCCAAGACTAGCGACCTGCATATGACAGCAAACAATCTGATGATGAGGCGCCAGTCATTTCCCTGTGGGGAATGTGGTGTGCTTCTTCATTGCCAATCCTCCCTATTACCGTCTGACCCGAAGTGGTAGTACCGGCTAGGGTTCCATTTATGGGTCAAATAGAACTGTTTACTATTCTTGAAAAGATTTAACTGTTTACAAACAAATGACTGATGTTAAAGTGAATCGTCAGTATTAGATTACAATGCTTGAAACGATTTAACTGCAAAGAAATGAATAATGTTGATGAGAAAAATAGTATTATAAGAGTTAAATAGAAATACTGAGAACAATTTAACTGTGTGCAAGAAAATAATTAATTGTTGGTGCTGGATAACAGTACTTGAGGCCCTTCTCCTGGGTGCAGGCAAATGGACTCTGGTTTGTTTAAGGGTAAAATTGTTTGCAAGCCGTTTGCTTACAAATCATATGTATACACAGGATTTGGTATTGGATAGCCTATAGGTGTTGATGTGCCTTAAAAGACAACCAAACCAATTTGGACTGGTGATTGTGAGTTGAGCTTTGGAAGAATACGTGTCTTCAATTCCTATTGTCTCCATTGATACCAAACATATGTGACCAATAATTAGGATATGACATACATTTTTAGATAAAATGGAAGAAAGCATATCTATGGAATTACCATTGTCTCTATTTATACCAAACTGACACACAAGACCAACAGTTCCAACTTGGTATTTTGCCATTTCTAATATTGACAATAATGATAATGCCAAATTTAATATTTATAACATTTTAATGGATTTTTATTACATCCCTTCAAATATGAAATTACTATCCAAACAACCCAAAATATTTTCTTAAGATAATTTTTAGAAGTTTACAGTGGAGATCTTGACTTTATTCTTTGTGGCTGTAATAGATAAAAATCAACTATATTCCACTGCCTACTCTCAAAGACTTTGAGCGGTGAACTTTGGTTTAAATGTTTAGAAAATTTTTTCTTCTAAATCCCAGATTCTTTCAATAATGAACTAAAGATTAGTTTAATTGCAAAAAGTGTTAATCATATTAATTAAAATTTGATGACTTATATGTAAACAAGTATTTATATCATCTTCCGAAATGCAATTTTCTGAACGATCAATTTTCAATAAAGGGAATGAGGTTTGCAATGTATATCAACAATGTTTTCATAACTAAATCCTTGTTATTTTCCAATATATATTTTGAAACAATAAGGAAAATTCGGCAGATTTAATTCTAGGGATATAATTAAGTTGAAGTAATTACCTTCGCTTGTTTATCTATTGGTTGTGATCGTTAAACATCTTCGCCAAATTCAACAACTGTCACAAATGAGCTATAAATGACAGGGCAAGAAGGAATATTTAAAACAACAAACAGGGGAGACATTGCCAACAATTTTGGCACAAGTTTCTAAAACAAGACTGATAAGGGTCAAACTAAAGAGAAGACATCAAGAGATTAAGATTTTCATGTCTTTTTACAGCAAAGTACCAAGCAGTTATTTAATAAGTTCTAGTTTTAGATGGCATAAGGCCAAATTAATGGGACGCCAAGTGAGGATATATTTCTCTACATTATTAATAGGTATCACGTCATGTGTAATGTTTAGTAGGACATTCTTATGTGTTTAATACTTCTGTTCAAATATAGTAAATGATAATTCGACCCCTTGCAAAAACTATGGACTCGCCACTCTTGGAAAGCGTTTCTTTCGTTATTTTTACTTCCATGAAAAATACAAAAAGCAATTCAAAACAAAATCTACTTTATTTGAGAGCCAAATCTGGCTTTATGAAATATAGGTCAAATAAAGGAAAATATCTACTTTTAATTAACAATCAAGATTTATTACCAACATAAGGTAGCGAAGAAATATTAAGGAATTTCTAAATTATAAAGAAAAAGAGTCAGTCCATATTTTTGGCCTGGGGTTGTGCAGTCTTCAGTGATGACACCACCCTGTCGCCTGAGACTGTAGAATACATCGACTGCTCTTCTGCAAAGTGGTAACACCATCATCACAACGAGGCGACGTGTGAGCCGTGGGTGGCGATCCATAATGATTAAAGACGGGACCCGACAACTGAAGTGATCGCGTGATCAGCAACTCTCCACACTATACATATCATATTTACCCAACCCCTCCGCTCGGGTAGGATATAACATAAGGTCAATTTTTAAGCGGAGTTTAACAGGTTTCAATTCAGAGTATTCCTTCTCCTAGACTAGTTGCCTCACCAAGGCTGAAGAACCCCAGTCTGTCCTACTATTTACCCAGAGTTGGAGGGAGAATAATTGGATTCATACCTTTCCCAAGTGCTATGTGAAATGCAATCAGTCTCGTCCAGGATTTGAACTCGTGTCGCCGTGTCCATCTCCACTCTATACATATAAGATTAGAATTAAATGTTTGTTAAATTGTAAGAACTTTGCTTCATAAACATTACCTGTATACAATCCAACTATGCATCTGTTTTAATTTTCGCAAAGAAACCTGGGGTAGTAGAATGCACCGACTGTTTTTCTACAGAAGGGTAAGACCCATCTAACGAGTGTCCTGATATGACACTAAACGATCTGATGCTGAGGTTCCAGTAATGCTTGAGTTTTGGGGAATGCGGAGTACCCCTTCATTGCCATCGCTCCCAGGTCTACTCTGGCTCGGAGTGGTAGCATCTGGTAGGGTCCTATCTATGGGTCAAATAGAACTAGACTGTGTACTTATGCCAAAATGAATTGTTTGAAATGGAACTGTTTTGACATTTAACTGTGTGTAAAAAAACTATACAAAATTAAATTGTTTTAATTCGAACTATTTGACGAAATTGAATGGCTTGAAATAGAAATGCTTTTTACAATTAACCTGTGAACTTATGCTGAACTGAATTGTTTGAATAAAAATGGATTTGGCATTAAATAACCTACAAAGGTTGATATGCCATGAAGCCCAAACAAACAAACAAACAAATACATGAAAGCAAAGTAATATTTCAATTTTTTGGAGACTCGCAAGTATCATAAAAGCATCATGAATGTAGAACTTGAGAAAGCAATGTTCACGGAAAATTTTATGGGGTCTGAACTGAGCTTCATTTTTCTGATCGTCTAAATTCTAGATAAAATGGAGATAGCAATGAAATTCTAACAATAATTCTTCACTCCTTAAATAGAAGCATCAATATCATCAAGTATTGCAGTCACAAGGTGAATTAATCTATTCACTAGTCGTTTAATAGCATATATATCATCAGATTAAACTTCATTTGATGCTTGCATCTTTTATTTCATAGTTGATACAGGAAATGTCCATTGATGAGACGATAGTTAAAAAGTGAAATTTTAATTTCTTTGCTGGTCAGCATTTGAGCACTTTGAGATTTATCAAACGTTTTTAAACTCTGGTTTCTCCTCTGTTATATAAAAGAAAAGTATATAAAAATGGTTTGTTGTTGTACGCAATCATCCGATGATTTTGTTGTCAACATGAAACTTCAAGCGTTCATATTTCGAATATTTTAGTTTTTATGTTTGTTCGGCCATAATAGCATCAAGTGCTTTCTATGTGCTTTTCTTATATATTTGTGTGTGTGAGCTCGTTTGATTTTCACATGACAACTCGTCTTGGATTATTCTATGAAAAGGGGTTAGGGAATTGCAACGAGAATACGTTTATATTAACATTTTTGGAAGTTTCTAAAGAGCTTTTTTTTTGGCGCACGGTTATATGTATTCTTATCTATTATAATTAATTTACGGATTTATTTGAACCATAGTGTACGCTAAGAAGCACTACAACTCCAGGTCAGAGTGGGCCTGAGAGTAATAGCAATGAAGATGTACGCCACTCTCCCCATACTTGTGTCATACCCAGAACAGCTATTTTGGCGGGGTGTACCTTTATGCATTGGATACGGCCAACGTATTCTAAGATCCTCTGACAGAGTGGGAATATCGTTTGAGTATTTTCACATCATTGCAATCAGTATGTAAAACACTTTTCCCAATTTATGGTTCAGTGTTTTCGGCGTTATAATTATGACAAATTTCACTAAAAATCTTTTTGAATTAATCTTTAGTAATTACTGACAAAGGCATGACTGGTAAACAGATTTTTTTTTATTTTGTAGAATGTTAGGGAAAAAAGCATTTTTTATTGAGGAACATCGGTCCTGTTCTGATTAGAATTTCAACCTTTTCTTTCTGTCTTTTGTATTCTTCGAATTCTTCTCTCCCATCTACTTGATCTCGAAAACCCTCCAAGAAACTCCCACGCTGACGTTTCGCTCATTACTAATCGGTAGGACAGATGCAAATAATGATAGACTCACGATACAAATATTAAAATTGATAAAATTAGCAATATTTAACAAAAGAGTTCTTTTTTGTTCATGAAACAAAGCTTTATACATTTTTATCTTTTTTGAGGATTTCGTTTAAATTTTTTTTTTTTTTTTTTTTGATAGCGACATTTTTTTTTTGTTTTTTGCACCGCCTACTTTTTTCCCCTCCCCGCAGTCAGTCTCTCTGTGAAGAAAACACTATCCTATATTTCGAAAGACTGAATGGATGGAAGTAGTAATTGACAGCAATAATGAAGATCATAATTAGGTTAAAGCGTAATAAAAGATACTTCTAATTTGACAAATACTTTTCCAGCTACTTTCACTTTCACTTTAGCCGCTTTCTCGATGTACCAATTTCTGAATACTTTTATCTTCCTGTTATCTCTCAGTAACTTAGATTTCTTTCTTCTTTCTCTCCAACGTAGCTTCTTTATAGTGTCAGTGGGTGTCTTCCTCTTGTATTTACCTTTTCTGATCGTTCATGACAAGATCTTTGCATTTCTCTTTCTTCTACTCTTAGCTACTTTCAAATGGGGCGTGGTCAGCAAACCATTGTTGATTCTGTTCTCGCTGAATATCCCATACTTGAGACCTTGTACCAAATTAAGCTTAATGAGCAACTATTTTACATTGAACATTAAACTCTTGTTATTATTTTCTTTCTTTTTCCTATAATACCGTCAGTCATTTTCTTTGATAACTTTCGAATTCCGTCACACCCACCCTGTCGGTGGGTCTTAGAATAAACTATTTGTATCCCTTGCAGAGGGGTAAGACCCCCTAAAAAGAGATTGACAATGAACTGAATCAGATAGTGAGGATACAGTTCTGAATCACTGGGGAGTATAGAGTACCTCTTCGTTGCATATATTCCTTATCCACTCTGACTCAGAGCATTCGCTTCTGTTAGGGTCCCATCGATTGGTCAAATAGATCTGTTTGCAAATCATTCCTGGTAAGAATACCTGCGACCATATAACTGTAAATTATTTGTATTAAGAATAGTTACTTAAAGCTATGATTAGTCACTGAAGATTATTATCAGTAGTTACTGGAAACTATATAACTCTCTTAAAAATACTGATTAGAAAGAAATAATTACTTAAAACTATATGATTATTTTTATTTAGAATACTTGAAATAACTGTGTTCAAATTATTTGCATTATATTGGAATAATTAATATCTTAACTGAGCGCAAAAAACCTTTAAGAAATAATGCAAAAAAAATATAAATATAAATGTAAAATAAGCGCAATTCCCTAACCTCCAGGCATAAAATAACCATAGACAGATTGAGATGCTGTTAAAATCAGATTTTTCTTTTCCTGAATTAGGTAATAAACGCATTCGACTTTTTAAGTCGGTGAACTTACCAATGAGTTTGCGAAAAAGATATCCACAATAATAATAATAATGATAATAATAGAAAGTCGCATGAATTTGTAAATTTATTTTTGTCTGTAATTTCTCAAATCTAGTTAATAAAAGGATGTTCATAGTAATCATGATACTGGTGCGCGATAAGAGTGAAAAGAAAAACGTAACGTCAAGACAAGCAGAAATCTCTAGAATCCCGCATAGACCTCTAATTCTTTATTCAGTGACGCAACTTTATTTCCAATATGATAACTCCTTTTTCTTTCCCGGGAAGTCCCCGCGGTATAAATAGCTAAACTGCTGGTTGGGAGCCTCGAAGTAAGCGAGTTCGAACTCCAGTCACGTTACTACGTTCACTTTCGGACTAATACCCTAGGGAAAATGTATGGAACCCCTTATCACCCCCACAGCTATGAGTTTAATAGTATCATTGTTATTTTTTCGACAAGAATGCCTTTGACATTAAATAAACCAAGAAGGTTGATATGCCTTTAACCAAAGAAACCAAACCAAACCAAACCCTTTTTTTTTACTATCTACGGCAATTAAATCCAACATACTTGTTAGGACAGTATGGTCGTTCTTACACACAAAATCTAAGGAAATCTTTATATTTTCTAGAACAGCATCTAATTAGCACAAGTCTCATTTGTTTTTAAGTTGATTGGTTTGGTTTGCTTTGGTTTAATGGCATATCAACCTTTGTAGGTTATTTAATGCCAAATCTATTCTCCTAGAAGAACAGTAGTGGTACTATTTAACCCATAGCTGGGAGGATAAGGGGGTTCATACCTTTCCCAAGGGTATTTGCTCGAAAGTGAACGTAATAGCGCGACTGGAGTACGAACTCGCGTACTACGATTCCGCAGTCCATTGCTTTAACCATTACACCACGAGGACACCCCCCTTTTTAAGTTGAGTCGAAGTTATTTGCGCAGTGTATGACTGATCCTACTTGACATCATTTACTATCTCGTTGTTCAGTTTTTGCTTTGAAACCAAAAATATGAACCTGTTGGGTTTCTGCAAAACAGTAGTAATTTACGAAGCTCTTTGCTTCGATTTGGCACAAGGCCGAATGAATGGGGCACCCAATGAGACTCGAACTCACTCGTGTAGGTTTGCTAGTCAGGCGTGCTAACCATTACACCACCAGAGGTGCCCAGGTTTCTGCAAAACAGTAGTCCATAATTATTCTACTGCATCTATCTAGGAAGTAAAAAAGATTCAGATGAGCATTTCATCAGTTATATTGAGAATTTGAATAATTAAAAAGACAATGACATTTAGTACTAACTTAGATCCCATAAAATCATCATTTGGACTGGAAATCCTTTTATTCACTAAGTTGGGGCATTTTAACTGTATTGCGCTAGTAAAAATCTCGCTGTGATGTGCCGATTACATACATATATACATATGAGACTGTTTGCGTTTCACTTTGTGCTAATACCCTTGGGAAAGGCATATATCCATCTCTTCTTCCACAGCTCTGAGTAAATAGGAGGTTAGACATCTTTAGCCTTAGTCAAGCAACCATCTTAGAAGGAAAACTAAATTGAAACCGGCTTTACTCCGTATAAAAATACCTTCATACATTCTGTCCAAGGCGGTGGGGTTGGGTAAATATATACAAATATTTTGAGAATTCTAGTAATAGACAAAGGGTGATGGTAGAAGGAGTGTAGGGGTGTCTATACCAAAATTAGAGAGGGATGAGGGTAGAGGCGAATCCCATTGATCAGACACTGTAATCAATGATAGGATGGTGAGAAAAAGTCAGATAATCGATCTGTCTATCCTTTCTGACAGTAATTTGTCACTAAATGTATCCGATAAGCCATCAAAGTAGAAAAGCCTTGAAAATCGAAACAACAAAAGGGTGACGACCATCAAGTGCATTGGTTGTGATGTTGTGCCAACGCGCACCCAGTTCTTAACGACAAGTTGATGGAGACAAATATCAACAGAAATTACCCCTAACAGGTGATATATACAATCTTCATGATCATCATCATATCGTGCTGGCAGCACGGATATCCCTGACTCTCTCTCTCGCCACTCCTCCCTATCGTTCATCGCCCTAGGTAGGTCTTCAGGACAACAACCTGTATCCTCACATAGCTGCTGAATGTACGTTCGAGCTGGTCGTCCTGCTTTTGCGCGGCCATGTGTGGGGATCCATAAGAGTACATCTCTTATGAGTTCATCTCTGCTTCTCCAGCAGTGTCCTGCATGTCTGGTTCGTCTAACGTATATACAATCTTAGATAAACTAAAAGCTAATGATATTTTTTACTTTACATTAAACCTTCTTGTATGTACACATATAATGATTATTATTAAAATAAGCAACCAAGGCAGATATTATTAGATATTATTTATTACCAAAGGCAACAATTCAACATGGTGGTCAGGAATTATAACCTTACAAACAGAATAGTGTTACATGTGTGCCTATATATATATATATATATATATATATATAAAGTACTGTGCAAAAGTCTTCAGCTACTTTAAACTAATGTAAATTTCTACTATTTGCCAACTGAGACGTGGATGTTTCGTGGTGGAGGTGTTCGCTAGAAGGCCTCCTTTCAATCTGAATGGTCGGTTGGTTGTTTGGGTTTTATGGCATATCAACCTTTGTAGATTATTTAACGCCAAATCTATTTTTAGGAAAATAGTTCTATTTCAAACAATTCAGTTTAGCATGAGTACGCAGTTTAAATACGATAAATATTTTTGTTTCAAGATATTCAGTTTAGTCGAGCAGTTCTACAGTTAAATGTCAAAACAGTTCGATATTAAACAATTCAGTAAGTACAGTTTTAATGTAAAAAAAAAAAGACATTTCCATTTCAAATAATTCAGTTTAGCATAAGTATGCCTTTAGTTCTATTTAACCCATAGATAGGGCCCTATCAGGTGCTACCACGCCAGGCCAGAGTAGACCAGGGAGAAATGGCAATGAAGGGGTGTTCCGCATTCCCCAAAACCCCAGCATTACTGGAACCTCACCATCACATTTTTTAGTATCATATCCAGGACACTCGTTGGGGTGGGGGGTTACTCCTCTGCAGAGGTGCAGTCAGTGTATTCTGCAGCCCCCGCCGACTGGGCAATTTCAATCTGAAGTCACATCCTATAAGAAATGATATATTAACTAACTTTTATACTTAACAAGTATCAAAGCACAAATCTGTTGCATCTGTTGAGAATTTTAGTATGAAGCTGTAACTCAGGACATCACAGAAACTTATATTATATTAAAGAAATACAATTAATGAATACGTTAACTTAGAAAATAAAGCCACTCCCAGTTCAATATGTAACAGAATAACGCTTTGTGGGGTCTGCATTCATGCTGAACGATATCTTATAATGATCGAGATTCTCAATATAAACGGAGATAAATATGAAATCGTAATCACTCTACAACGTTAAAACTATATAACTATATATTATTGCATAATTATATATTCGTTAGTCGCATGGACAGCTATCGATCGGCTCTCGATCATATGGAAATCAGACCTGACCGATAAAATGAAGCGCAGTTTCTTCCAGGCAGCGGTCGTGTCGATATTGCTATATGGATGCACTACTTGGACGCTAACTAAACGACTGAAGAAGAAGCTAGACGGCAATTACACAAGAATGTTGAGAGCAATATTGAACATGTCCTGGCGGCAAGACCCCACACGACACCAGCTGTACGGCCACTTGCCTCCCATCACGAAAACTATACAACTTAGACGAGCCAGACACGCAGGACACTGCTAGAGAAGCAAGGACGAACTCATCCGTGATGCACTCCTATGGACCCCCGCATATGGCCAAGCAAAAGCAGGACGACCAGCTCGAACATACCTACAGCAGCTATGTGAGGATAGGGGATGTAGCCCTGAAGACCTGCCAAAAGCGATGAATGATAGGGAGGGGTGGCGAGAGAGGGTCAGGGATATCCGTGCTAGTGGCACGACATAATGATGATGAGGAGGAATTATATATTCCCTTTATAGTGATTTAGAGCTTGGCAATAAGTAATACCTTATATCCATTTGAAATGTATAATGTTTCATTCTCACACTGTTTGGCCCAGTTGGCCAGGGCTGAAGAATACACCGACTACATCTCTGCAGAGGGCTAAAACTCCTCCAATCAGTGTCCTGAATATATGACACTAAACAATCTGACGCTGAGGTTCCAGTAATGGTGGAGCTTGGGGGAATGCGGACTACGTTTTATTCCAATCGCTCCCAGGTCCACCTTCTTGGGTCCTATCGATGGGTCAGATAGAAGCATTTGACATTTAAACAGTATTTATGCTAAACTAAATTCAGTTTAGCACAAGTTCGCAGTTGAAATATCAAAAAAGTTCTATTTCGAGAAATTTAGTTTAGCATAAGTACCCAGATTAGTTGTGTCAAACTCATAGATAGGGCCCTATCAGGTGCTACCACTCTAAGGCCAGTGGAGACCTGGGATCGATGGCAATGAATAGGGTGCTCCGCTTTACCCAAAATTTCGGCATCGCTGGAACCTCACCATCAGATTGTTTAGTGTTATATTCAGGATACTCGGTAGGAGGGGGTTACCCCTTTGCAGAGGTGCAGTCGGTGTATTCTACAGCCCCAGCCGACTGTGCAAGGATTTGGCATTAAATAACCTACAAAGGCTGATATGCCATAGAACCAAACCAAATCATCACACTGGTCTCGTAACTCGTTTTGATCGTGGGGGTGCTATTCCTGTAGCGTCTCTTGGGCTGGGCCCATTCCCCTCTAAGTCTACAATTTATCTGAATTCAGTTTTCCTTCTTCTAAACCGGTTGCCTAACTTCTTTTAACCATTGATGAAGAGAGGATTGTTAGATTCATAACTTTCCCGAGTCCACTTCTTACGACAATAATTGTTACGCTACGAGCGCCACTTATGTTCCACTTGAAATGATAAAATCCTCGGGGTTTGGGGGGGGGTTAGAAGTTAAATTAACTTTTTATTTAAAAATGAGTTGAAGTGTACTTATTTATGGATCAAACTATACGAAATATACTTACTTCAGTAAAGTACCAATACCTATTTCGTCTCGTTAGCTCTCAAAACATTGATATTACAAGCTAAGAAATGTTTAATTATTTAAAATGATCCCTAAGATACGTATTTATCATCATCAATTCAAACTGACAGCGTAGAGTTCCCTGACTCTTTCTCGGGTCTTCTAAACTACATCCTGAGCTGACGTAAATTAGTCTCTCTGGTCGAACGACACTGGCAGGTCCATGTGTCGAAGTCCGTAAAAGAACGTCACTTATAGGTTCGTCCTTGCTTTTCCAGCCATATCCCACATATCTTGTTTGTCTTACTTTGATAGTTTTTGAGATTGGGGATAAACAGCCAGGATCAAATAGCTCAGTCAGGAAACTACAGCTACTCATCTATAAGATTGATGGGGAAAAGAAGAAATACCTAAGTCATAGTAATCTTTAGTTGGCTGTTTTTTTACAGCCAACTAAAGATTAATATGACTTAGGTATTTGTTCTTTTTATATAATCGGAGAACATAATTATTACACTTACTTCGGTATAAAATAACTCAGCAGGTGCCTACATGCCGTAAAACCAACCAACCTGTTTAATCTGTGGGAACAATTTTTTGAATTAATTTTTATCTAAAGTCTGACGATCATGAAGTTGCCACTTGTTTTATTAATGTATTTTTCTTGTTTTAAGGAATATTTTCGATACTTGGGCAACACGTACATTCTAAGATGTAGATTAGTCTTTTTGGTTTTTAGACGATCTTGGCAAACTATTTTTTGGCAAGATATATTGCAGCTTTTTGCGTCTTTATTTTTTTCTGAAAGAGTCTATAAGTTTTCTGAATGCCAGATTTTCATGAAGAATACCAATGTGTATGACAATATTGGCAGATTTACCACACTACCTCCCCTTACCACCTCTAAAAACAAAAAAAAAATTCTCTCAATGAAGTTGGTAGAAACTCAGATTATTTATTTATCATTTTTTATTGAAACACTAGTTATAAAATAAAATATCTGAAACTGTCACGAAAAATCAGTTGATAACTTTCTGGATTGTGAATGGCTTCGAGAAAGGTTTCGCTCGAGAGAAAAGGAGTAATTTAAAAAGATATAAAAAGTGCATCGATGGATTGGTAAAACTGGGATTGAATAGAACACATGTAAATAATGATTGAAACATTTCTAGCATTTGACACGTTTTATTGAGTCATCAAAGTATTTTTGAGGACTTTCAATAACCTTTGTGTGTAAATAAGTATGTGAAAGTGAATGTATATAGAGTGTGAATCTATGTATGTTCATGTGTGGGCAAATATGTGTGTGTGTGTGTGTGTGTGTGTGTGTGTGTGTGTGTGTGTGTGTGTGTGTGTGATTTATAGCATATCAACACTTGTGAGTTGTTTAATGCTGAATCCTGTTCATATATATATATATATATATATATATATATATATATATATATATATATATATATATATATATATAAAATCGCAAGCAGAGAGTTAGTAGGTAACATTTTTATATGACCCAGAGCTTATCTGTTTGCACACAGTTTAAATGGTTCAAAATATTGTCATCTCAGCGGATTTGACCTCCAATCACCGCCTTTAAACATCTTTAACATAAAATAGGCTTGGTTATTTGTTTCCTATACGAGCAATTATATATGCATTAGGGCTTGACATGACCAGCCGATTGATCGGATCAGGCTTAACCGACCACTCGTCGGTGAAGGTGGGGTGTTGTTAGTCAAGTTACCACTTCAGTTGTCGGTCCACGGACTGCTCAGCTACCAGGATCCCATCTTCAAATATTACCGGTCACCATCAGGTGGCCTCATTATGGAGGATCTTCCTCCTCTGCAGAGGTGCAGTCGGTGTATACTTCAAACCTCAGCCAACTGGATATATATATATATATATATATATATATATATACGTACGTCTTATGCATATATATATATATATATATATATATTTGCGTATGGGTTTGTGTGCATGTGTATATATATATATGTGTGTGTGTGTGTGTGTGTGTGTGTGTGTGTGTGTTTATTCTGAGGTGTTTTTGTATTTAAATATAAATGTAGCTCTCTTTTTAAATCATTGAAAAAATTCTGGAAAATCAGTCTTCATAGTTGTCGTGGGAACGTATCAAGGAAAGTCAGATGTTTGGTATTTTTAAAATGTTGACACTAAAAAGTTCGAAAATTTCTGTCTATCAAATCTATAAAGTTTGTTATCAATAATAAAATACTTTATTGTTAATGAATGTTATTATGTTTATGTTAATTTCAAATTCTCTTCAAAGAGGAATTTGTTAGTAATATTTTCTTGAAAAGATACGTTAAAAAATTCCGATCGTCAACTGTTTGTTTGTATGAAGTTACCACAGATTTGATCAGCTGTCGTTGACATTTCTTCATAAAACGACACTTGAGTTCCCTTTTTAAAATCAAAAGATGACCTGTCTTAAATTGAAGTGTGAAAATTGCATTTGAATTATTCCCCGTTAGTTATGTTTGCATATTTTATTCTTATTTAATGCGTTTTGTACTCATAGAGTAGTTTCTAAAAAAAAAAAAATTCGGCAATTCTCTTCAGCATAAATAATTTCACAAATGGTTTTATTTCGTTTTTTTTTTTTTTGCTTTTTAATAATATATCAACCTTTGTGGGTTATTTTATGCTAAAGCCATCCTTGTAGAAGAACAGCAGTGATACTATTCAACACATTGTTAGGGAGGATAAGAGGGTTTATACCTTTCCCAAGGGTATTAGTTCGAAAGTGAATGCAATAATACGACTGGATTTCGAACTAATTACAATATCTCAGTCTAGAACGTTAGCAACTACGCCACAGGAACTCCCCTTCATTTTCAAAAATCTTACAAGGAATAATATAAACATTTGCCACTGATATAGTTATATTGTTTGGTTCATATGCTCCGAAATCTTTTGGATATGCTTCTGAGGATTTGAGAGTCTATACCTTTTTACTTAATGTTCATAATTGAGTCCGTTGGTGAAAGTAGGGAGTCACTGAATAAACATCTCCCTTAGTGTATGGGTGTATCTGTTGGGTACCTCGTAGGGTGTCACATGACAGTTCAAGATACCCATTCTTGCCCCCGTTTTTTTTACACTATTTTCTTAGTTTCCTGCTCCTACCATGGAATAGTAAAGCCACGTTGTTATGGTCATTTTTTTTACCTCAGCAAGTAAGCCGTTTTCCAATTTTGAACCCACTTCCACATACTGATTGTTCATAGAACAAGATGTCCATATTTTTAGTTGTTGGGACACGTTTGTGTGTTCGTTCTTCTTCATACTCTAAGTATTTATATAAAAGTTTAAATGTTCCAATTAAAAATGCGTTTATTTTATTTTTCTTTCAGTGTTAGCATATCACGTATATACTTATACTTGTATTTGTTCTTAGATAATAGACACTTGACCAAGCTAGTCGGCAACTCTGCATAAGAGTAAGACTCCATAACGAGTGTCCTGGATATAACACTAAACCCTCAGATGGTGAGGCTCTAGTCCTGGAGCACCCCTTCGTTGCTATTACTCTCTGGTCTACTCTGACCCAGACTGCTAGTCTCATCTAAGGATCAAGAAGAACTGTTGGGGTATTTAATGTTCAATTGTAGTGTTAGCGTTACATAGCAATACTTGAAACCATTTAACTGTGTGCAAATGAAAGAAGAGTGTTGAATAGAATTATTAGTGTTAAATAGCAATGCTTAAAACGATATATATGCAAATGAAATTATTAGTGTGAGCAATACTTGACACCACTTCAGTGTGTGCAAACAAATGATTAATATTGAATAAAATTATAATAGAATTATTATACATGAGACTATTTTACCGATTACAAACTATAGCAATACTTGTGCGCAAACAGATGACATACAAACGGTTCACTTACAAATCATATGTATAACCACTTCACTGTGAGCAAACAAAGAACAAGTGTTAAATTAAATTGTTAGAGTAACATAGCAACACTAAAAATCATTTAACAATGTGCAAACAAATGAGCTCTGACTTGTTTCAGAATTATATCTACAAACTATTCGTTTACTAATTATACATTTAATATATATATAAAGAGGATTTGGCATTAAGTAACGTTCAAGCGTTGATATACCATAAAGCGCGAATAACTGTACAAAAAAAAAACAAGCTCTGGCTTGTTTAAAAATGTTACCTTCTATTTGAAATGCAGTTTCTTCCAAGCAGCGGTCGTGTCGATACTGCTGTATGGATGCACCACTTGAACGCTAACAAAACGGCTAGAGAAGAAGCTAGACGGCTATTACACAAGAATGTTGCGAGCAATATTGAATAAGTCCTAGCGGCAACACCCCACAAAGCACCAACTATACTGCCACCTACCTCCCAACACGAAAACTATCCAAGCTAGACGAACCAGACACGCAGGACACTGCTGGAGAAGCAGGGACGAGCTCATAAGTGATGTACTCCAATGGGCCCCCACATATAGCCGAATAAAAGCAGGACGACCAGCGAGAACATACATGCAGCAGCTATGTGAGGATACGGGATGTAGGCCTGAAGACATGCCAGAGGCGATGAACGGTAGGGAAAAGTGGCGAGAGAGGGTCAGGGATATCCGTGCTAGCGGCACTACATGATGATGATGAGAAAAGTTTGCGCCGTCATACAATCCCTTCTTTCGTGTCGTTCAAATCACCATTCCAACTACAGCTAGGATCGCGAGAAACAGCACACGCTTCTCACCTCGATACGGAGAGTCAACATTGTCAACGACATAACCAACGTCGAGCAGCACGAGCTGTTTGGGGTGAAAGCGGGCCGTCCACTCCGCAACGTGATTCCAAAACGGGCGAACCAGCTAGCAGTTGTAGAAAGCGTACAAAGCTGTTTCTTCCTGGCCACTGCTGCAGTGGGTGCAATCGGGCATGTCTACTAAACCCGCTTTGAATGCCCTGTCGACAAGGGAAAACGCGTCCCGTTCAAGCCGCCAGGTGAGCGAGAACTCGGACGGAGTTGTTCAAGTAGCCTGAACCTGGCTCTCAATTCTATTCTCCCCTAACTCAACGAGAGGATCCGAAGCGGAACCTACCACTACTCCCGCTACAGTTCCTTTCGAGACCGAGAAAGGTTACTAGACCGAAGAAGTTTACGAAGAACCTTTCGGCACTCGTGATTAAACGGTGCGGCACCTTTAGGCTTAGGACAGCCTTCGGCTTCGGGGTCAGACTCCAGGCAAGGAAAGTCATCTCTCACCTTTCATCCCCACAACGTGTCCCTCGACAAGGATCGTTCCAGGTAAGCCAGTCTTTCAGCAAGCCAGTAGCTCTCCAGATCGGGCATCCCTAGAAAATGGTAATGCTATCCTTGGTAATGCTATCAGGAATTGTTCCCTGAGCAAATCAGTGGTTGAATACATCCGTCAGAATAGGAACAAACATGTGCGACATCCTCAAGTACACTTCGTAGGGCAAACCACCCAGTCCTGGCAACTTGTTGAGGCCGACCTGCTTCAACACATCACGGACTTCACAGACCCCCATCCTGGCTCCAACCGTCGGAAAAAGAAGCGTCTCTCACCAACGCTATTGGGCGCATAAACCGCGACCATCCGAAACTCGGAGCTTTTAACGGCAATATCAGCCACAACCAACCGGCTCCCGTCACCTGTAAAGACAAGCTTGAAAATCGCATTAAGGCTGCATCCAACGAGCAGAGAGACCCCAGCGGCTGCTAAATGCTGAAAAGACCTCAAAGTCTTCCCTCAGCACCTGACAATCTTCTGCGCAAGTGAAGTGAGTCTCTTGCACTGGAGCATCATTCATGCAGGGAATCGAGATCAACAAGCAAGCGAGCGAGCGCACTTGCTTGAATCCCTCAGCTTCCTTCGCATTCAAATTAGCAAGGTTTAGAGACATCAAAACCACTTACCTTACTCACTGTCGACTACGTTCCGGAAGTCATCGTGGATGTGGAAGCCGACGGCGTGCCTCAGAGTTCCGGTGCCGAGCTCAGTCGTGACTCGGCCGTCCCTGGACACTCCTCCGGCATCTAAAGGATACCGCAGCTTTAGGGACCTATAGGATGAACATAAATGGGGACCCTTCCCGAACAAAATGAAAACATTTTTTTCAAGGAGGGGTGCTCCAACTCCACCAACCTAATGTCCGCCCGACTGGCCTTCTCGAGGAAGTTCCACACAGCCTTCGTGCGGCTACCAACCGAGCGGACAAAGGTGGTGACCATGGGTACATTCTTTAATAGATAATGGTTTGCTACTTTGCTTTTCCTATGAATTCCAAATTCATGAGTGGTTTTAGTGCTCTGCGGAGTCGAAAGTCTTCGGGAGGATCCTTAGACTCCACAGAGCACAGCGATAGTCCTGGGAGGTTTTGTCGGTCCTTCGTTGAGGTCGACTTGGCTCTGTGACGGGTTTTTGATGAATTCGAGAGGGTTTGGGCTGTCTTGATGCTGAATGAGACCGAGAGAATAGCCTGAGAGGTGAGAGGTGGGAGGGAGAAGCGGGGCGCAGATGATTGTTCCAGTGGGAGTGAAGTTTGATTTGAGGTGGGTGATGTTTGGTTTAAAGGTTTTTTTTCAATATTTGTCTTACAGTAGTAGCTTTCCTATCTCTCATCTTATTAGTTCCGGTCAACACGAAAGGGAATCTACTAAGATCAAGATTAAACCAATGTCTCGGACATGTGCATGGTCCATATGAACCCTTGTCCATGGCGCCCCCATCTTTGTGCCTCGTATGTATTTTGCTTTGTTTAAACGTTTTGATCTCCGTACATTTATGGCATCTTCTTATGCATCCCTCAGCGTCTTTCCAATAACCCGTACATCAAGCCGGTAATTTCAATCTTCTTTGCGTCGCAGCGACTCCGCCATGGAAATCATCGTGCTCGTTTTTAATTACGTCTTTCCTAAAAACTTTGGGCGGCACTATTGTGTCTGCACTAAATGTAATGCCCCTCTCTACTGTTAGCTTATGTCGTGCTTCTTTGAAAGGTTTCTCTGTTAAAGTACATTTACTCCATACATTCTTCCTTATGCGTTCAAGTATTCCGCTTAATATTAGGTTTTGTTGGGTTTCTTTGCTGCGTGTTTTGCAAGATAGTACGTATGTCTCCACCCACTGAATAATTCTATCCTCCGAATTTTCATGTTCCTCTCCATTTTCATTCTAAAATCTTAGCCTGAATAGTGTGTCCACATGTGGGATGGTGTTTCCCTTAACGCCAATATGAATTTGATAGCCCACCTTAAAATTCTTGATGTTATTCTGAGTAACTCTTTCCTCGGATTAAATGAGAATTCTAGGGGCTTGTAGTTTGATTTTAAGAGGAACTTTTTGCACAACAAAAAATTCTATGCTCCCTCCATACTCCAAATGATGGCTAATTCTTCTTTTTCAATATTAGAATAATTACATTCTGCCGACGAGAGCTTTCTTGACAGATACATGATTGGATGACCCTCTTGAGATACAACAGCTGCTATGGCACGTTCACTTGCGTCAGTTGTTAAGGTAGCCTCCTTTTTAGGGTCGAAAATTTTTATTACCGGTTTATTTCTTTAATGTTTCGAAAGCCTCATTTTGCTTCTGCATTCATGTAAACTCTACGTCCTTTTTCGCATTTCCGTAAATGGTTCAATGAGCTCGCTAAATCTAGGAAGATATCTGCTATAGAAATTAATTCCAAGAAGGATTTCAATTCTTTCTTGTTCGTGTGCTTTTCCATTTTCGCAATTTTGTTGGTTAACCTTTCATCAGGAGATGTTCCTTCTCTAGATATTTGATATCTTAGATAATATATTTTTTCACAGTCTAATTTTCATTTGTCTCTAATTATTGACATACCAGCCTGTTTTAATCTCCGAAGGACTTGTTCAGTTTTACTCTTTAATTCCTCGCTGGTGCGGGTTTCCAGACATATATCGTCTTGATATATCATTATGTTGTCCACTTTTCCTTATAAGATTTTCTCGATGGATCTTTTAAAAATATGACTTGCAATTTTAATTCCAAAGGGCAAGCGAGACCATCACAATAATCCGATGGGTGTATTCAGTGGGGTAATTTCTTTAAATTTGTCGTCTATTTCGATCTGGTTGTAGGCTGACTTTAGATCGATCTTCGCAAAGTGTTTCATATTTGCGAGTTCGTGATTGGCGGTTTCGATACTCGGTAAGGGAAACGAATCCGAACATATCTGGTGGTTGACGCCAAGATTGTAGTCACTGCATATTCTAATATCCCCATCGGTCTTTTTAATGGCGACTTTTGGTGACGTCCAATTGCTTTCGTCATGTGTGACTTTTTCCAAAATACCCTGCTGAATCGTTTTTTAGCTTTGACATTTCTATAGGTAAAATACGTATGAGTAATTGTCTTGCTTGGATATATTTAGGATGGTAGTTCTATTCCAAGCGAATGTTTTGCCTAAGTAATCCTATTTTTTGTCCTTCTTATAGCATACAATTAACTAATTTCGATGTGTCAACTTTTAATACATCTATACCTAGCAGTCCATGGCTTTTAATACATGCCACGACTATAATAGGTGTAATCTCAAAACGATTCTAGGTTTCAAACGTATCGTTGAAGGTACCAAATGTTTTGATTATTGTACCATCGAATTGTTTTAGTTGCAAGGTTGATTTTTAATCCTGCCAAAAGTTCACTGGAATAAGTGTTATCTCAGAACCAGTATCTACTAATATTTCCCATTTATTTTTATCTTTTCTCTAGTTTTTGTTGGTGTGTTTAGCGTGAAAATTTCAGCCCCTCTTCTATCCACTTGCGTGTCTTTAACTTCCTTTTTTTCTCTTTTGTATCTCCTCACCTTCAAGGCGTGATTTTTTTTCTTTTGCAAATGGAGGATGTCTTACCGAAGACAGGATAATTATTTTTTTCTGACATACCGTTCACCACAGTATTTCCATAGAATTTCGTGTTTATCTGTGCGGTACGCTTCTCCTTCGTTGGATTGTTGGATATACTTTCTTTTATTAATTCCAGTTGCTGCACGAACTCTATACATGTTTCTACTGTTAAATTAACACTTTGAAGTGTTTCCAATAACTTATGTTTAAAAGCCGGGTCGTGAATACCTTCTATCAAGCGTAGCATGATCAATTCATCTTCTGTGGTCATCTCACATGTTCCAAGTCTTTTAAATTCGCAATGTCTAGCTCTTTCTTTCAATCGATGTACGAATTGTACAATAGACTCATGTTTTTTCCACGATGACTAACCTTTTCTTTGGTCTGATATTCCTTTTTATTACCTCGCGAATTTCTTTTAAACTCAGCTCTTCTAGATGTCTTGGGTAGGTCATAATTTAAACTTTCTGGATTGCTTCGCACCCAGCTGTTGCGAAGAACATGTCAGTAATTTCATTTTGTTAGCCTTCGCTTCGTCTGTCTCTGAGTTCCTTTACCCTGGCTTGCTCCTCAAAGCATCTTATCCATATTTCCACATACTCAGGAAAGTCGAGTGTGGTCAGACATCCTATCGGCAACGCTATTATTGTGCCTTGGAAATCACGTGTCAAACCGCGTGACTTCCTGGTACCAAGTGCCCGAGGTTTGCTCTGTTTATCAAGGTGTCTCATTTGCATACCTTTCGACACATCTTTTTGTTATTTTTTCTTTTGCTTCTGCTAGTCTGAATTCTTCAGAGCTTCCTTCTAACGTTGTGTATCAAAGAAATTCGATACTGGAGTGATTTAAAGGCATTTTCAATTTATTCCCATTCGTTGTCTAAATATTGTAGGCTACATATTCTAAGAGCTCTTAAGTAAAATCCTGGGTGAGTCCATGTGATGCAGTGGCTAACGTAATAGACTGGGACATTGTAAGTAAGAGAGATCGAACTCCTGCGGCGTTATTAGTTTCACTTCCGGACGAATACTCTTTAGGAAGGAAAAAAACTTATCCTCCCCCACAACAAGCTATGGGTTAAATGCTATCAATACTGTTCAACTGCAATGAGGGATTCGGCATTAAATACTCCTCTAAGGGCGATATCTTATTAAACAAAGGACACTGCTTTTTTGTATTTTTTTCTCTATTAACGCAACATCATGAAAATTAATATATATATATTATATATAATATATATATATATATATATATATATGATAGAAATATAATGTATGCGTATTTAAATGTATACATATAATGCATGTATATATCATTGTATATATAAATACATAAAATGTATGTGAATATATATATATATATATATATATATGCATAACGCATGTGTATATACATATAATTTATGTATATAATAATAAAAATGCCACCTTAGCTCGGTACCGAATCCGGAAGTAGTCAGCCAAGGTATTTGTTGCACGCCCCACATTACGGGCAAGTGTGGCACAAGGCTTTTTTTCGGTGGGTCCGGGCACAGGGCCGTAGCCCACACAGGTCGGCATTTCCAAAAATGCCTACGGCCCCGTCGGCATTATCTTTATTAGGGGCGCCTCAGGCGCCGGGCGATTAACACAACCTTCCCGAAGGGAGTAAAAGCCTGGGGGGAAGGCCCCCTGAGGCCGAAGTAATTCCCCAGGCACTGAGACACACTCAGCCAGAACCGTGCCTCGACAACACGGCCGGCCAAAGCGCTACCCAGCACCTGGAGAGGTCCAGCCAAAATCAATCTGTTACCAAAATGATTTGGACTGCGGCTGAAGTTGATAGCCGAAACGGATGAGGTAAAGATGGTATTATATATAGTAGAGCGGGGTGGAATGCTCTGTTTTTCATTGGCTGTTACTGAAGGACAGATGACTAGAAGAACGGCCGAAGTCCAGCCTTATTATTGTGTAAGTAAATGCATATATATAATGTATGTATATATACATTTATATATAAAATGTATACGTATTTAAATGTATATATATAAATTATGAATATATAAATTCATCGATATAATGTATGTTTAAAGCATTATTTATATAATTTAGGAGTATATAAATATATATAATGCATGTGTATATATATATATATATATATATAATGTATGTATATGTAAATATATATATATATATATATATGTATGTGTATGTAAGTATATATATATATATAATGTATGTGTATGTAAAGATATATATATATATTATGTTTTAAGTATATTTATATATTTATTACATGCATATATGTATTTATTATATATATACACATACATTATTTATATATAGATATAAATACTGTATATATATATATATATATATATATATATATATATATATAATGTATGTGGATAATAAATATATATATATATAATGTATGTGTATAAAAATATAATGTAATGTATCTGTATATATATAATATATATATACATATACATATATACAAAATGTCTGTGTAAATACATAACAGTATATATAATGTATGTGTATGTAAATATAAAAATATAATGGGTGTACATATATATATATATATATATATATATATATATATATACATTATATATATATATAGATATATATATATGTATATATATATATATAATGCCTATAAAAATAGATAAATATAACATGACTGTAGATAATATATATATTATAAAAGGTATTGTACATATATATATATATATATATATTATATATATATAATGTATGGGGGGGCAGGGAGGAGCATATAAGTGATGTACTCCTAGAGACCACAACATATGGCAGAGAAAATGCAGGACGACCAGCTCAAATATACATAGAGCAGCTATGTGAGGATAGGGATGTAGCCTTAGAGATCTACCGGAGGCGACGAACGAAACGAGATTGGAGGGGGAAGGTCAGGAATATCATGCTAGCGGCACCACATGATGAGTATGATGATATATATATATATATATATGTATATATATATATATATATATATATATATATGTATATTTAGTCAGCATTTCTTCGTTAATGCAAATTTCATTAAATATAATAGACA
>OY757913.1:55346510-55366510 GCA_963585895.1 Sepioteuthis lessoniana
GCACTAACAAATGGCATTCATGTAATATGCATGCGGATTTTAAAAAGCAGGTTTTGATAAATTACTGTTTTTCATTATTCCTTTTTGATTTTTATTGTTTTATTTTCATATGTTGAAGCTATAGTTTTTGTACAACTTTTAAAATTAAGCCAAAAAAGTTTTTTTGATTTTATTACATCTTTATGAAGGAACACAATTTACAGTTTATATTAATGTTTAAGATTTTCCATTGCCAGTGAAAAACATGTAACCAATGCAGATGCACATGCAAGTAAACAGACAAAAGATGAGAAATTAAGAACAAATTGTTGGTGATAACACTAATGAAAAACAAAACATAAACATCCACATGTACAAATATATGGTTAGTTGGTGATTTAGGACATATCCAACATTTTGGGTTATTTAATGCCAAATCCTATATATATATATATATATATATATATATATATATATATATATATATATATATATTATTTGCTCCAGTTAAACCAGAGTTGGGAGTAATTCCACCAGGACAAGAAAACTATTCAAGGGTGAATATTTAAATTTTCCGGGTAAAGAGCTCAATTATTTTTCGTGTTTTTTGATTTTTCAATTTTTTTTCCTGTTAATTTTTTTTCGTGTTTTATGATTTTTCAAAAACACATAACAGGATGGAAATAAATTTATCATCCTAAAGTGAGCTGTTTGTTGTTTTTTCTTAATGATATATATATATATATATATATATTGTCATCCACAGACAGACTGTTTCATTATATCACCACTATTCAGTGTAGCTAGACATGTAGGATGCCTGAAGCTGGGATCAAAACCCATCCAACTTTACGTTAAACTTATTATCATACCACTCAGACAAAAAGCGAACGATGTCAGCTCAGGAATTTTAAGGCATTATGTTGTCCCTTTTGTTTGCTTACATTTTTGCCTTACCGGATATCCAGAGTGCTCAATTCATTTGAAGATCTTTGCCTTATGCGAGTGGCTGATTATATATATATATATATATATATATATATATATATATATATATATATATATATATATATATATGTGTGTGTATATATATATATATATATATATATATATATATATGATTATAATTTTGGCCTAATGAGTAGAGTATTTGCCAATGGTCCAGGAGAGCAGGGTTCAATCCCAGGTCAGTATTTTTGACATTAAAACTATTTCAAACAACTCAGTTTAGCATAAGTACACATTTTAGATCTATTTGACCCATAGATAGGACCCTATCAGGTGTTACCACTCTGGGCCAGAGTGTACCTGGAAGTGATGACAATAAAGAGGTATTCTGCATTTTTAGGTAAGGATCAAGGGTAAAGTGGAGCAATTCAGGAATGGAGTAGTGCCCTCTCCTACATCTTAGTGTAGTAGCTATTGAAAAAGGAGTCTTTGGGTCACCCTCCACTAAGGTCACCAACTTTACTCACTATAATTTTCAAAATCTATACATTAAGAAATTAAAAATGAATTATTTTGAGATGATTTTGCAAAAAGTCAAACACACACACACACACACACACACACACACACACACACATACACACACACACACACATATGTGTGGAACAATCTTTCTTTTCATATAGAATCACTCAGGTTCTAGAGCAATTGTATTTATTTGTTTTATTTATTTTTTTTTTTGGTTTTATTTTTGACATGATTGCAAATTGAAAGATGATCCTGAAAAAAATGTCACACTGAAGCATGGATACTATGGCTAGTATATATATATATATATATATATATATATATATATATATATATATATATATGACTAGAAATTATGGTTATAATGTCTGCATTTTTTAATCTTTATCATTATCAGAGTTATATTAGTTCAAATTTCTCAAGCCCAAGCATAGTAGTAAAAAGAAGGAAAAAATCACAATGTTCATTTGTGTTGATTGATAATTTGATAATAAACTGAATTAATCAATCAATTAAACTTGTATTAATCTGTTAATTTCATAAGCTTGTCTAAAGAATACAATATGTAATAGCATATCTATATCTTTCTTTAAAACATATAGTCATTATTGTTTCTGTTAAGAACTTAGTGTAATGAAAGAAAAGCAAAGTAATTTCTAATATTAAGAGTAGGTTCTACTAAATAAATACAAGTAAAAATTTATTTCACCCTAATCTTGACAATGGCCAGGAGTACAGTCACAAGTGCATGATCTTATATATCAAAATAATGATTTTGATGAAATTTATATTATGAAATTTAAATAAAAATTTTGATGAAATTTAAATTAATTTTGATGTAATTTTTATTAATGAAATTTAAATAATTATGATAAAATTTATATACTAATGCATAGTCACAAGTGTATGATCTTAAATATCTAAATAATATCTACATTTAGAGAATGCAAATTTTCTGGCTGTACTAAATATTCTTTAAAAATACTTGATTGGGTCCTCAGTCCTTACTTGTTAAAAAAGTGCTTGGAACTTTAGCACACGCCTGATATTATGGGCCAGCTTCATGAGTTAGTCGGTTGCATGTTTCTAATTAATGCTAGATTTCAAGCCCACTGAAAAATCATGACTTTGAATGCCAATTTCTAATGTTGGGTGACTCACCATGCGATTGGGATTGATGCAGCACAATCTTCTTTGCTCCATTTCCTCCATCATTTGTCCTTGTACCATATTTAGGCAGTTCTAAATAAGCATCATTTAAAAATAATTTTACTTACAAACTATTCACTCAAAAATCATATATAAACAGGACTTAGCATTAAATAACCCTCCTGGGTTGATATGAAAAAAATGCAACCAAATCAAACCAAACCTTTGAAATTTCAAAATATTTATATATTTCATCTAAAGGATCTATAGGATTCAAGCAATTAAATTTAACCCTTACTGAATGATGTCCGTTTGTTGGAGAACCTCATACGCTTTAATTGGAATCATTTTGAGATGAGGCTTTTAATCTGAGAATTAACTTTTTTTATTATTGCGGACTTTTCCCCCTCATCTCGGTAGTTTATTTTTTTGTTTTTGTTTTTGTGTGTTGTTTCTTCTTTCACTACGTTTCAGCAGCATTTCAACTCTGGCCTTCTTCTGGTGATTTTACCGCAACCTCAGATAGGAATGCTGAGTCTTGTAACCGTATCCCCAGTAATTACTGCCTTCCATAGTCGTTGTCTATCGCACCACGTTTTTTGACCAAGTAAACCTCTGGCCGACTTGGGTAGGATTTGAAACCACTATCTTCTGACAATGCTCACCTGGAACCGAAGAGACCCAACGCCTCTATCCGCTGCGCCTTCAGGACCCGTGGCGCAGCGGATATATATATATATATATACCAGGGACGGAGATGGGACTAGTGCTACTCGTGCCCAGCACGACCAATAACGCGGTCAATGTTATTCAAAATGGATTAAAAATCATCCATTAATTTCAAGCAAATATACTTAGTCTGATCTCAATTAAATTACGTATCTATTCAAGTTTCGATAACTAAGTAGCCAAAAGTTCATAAATATATCTGGGAATAATACAATGAAGCTGTTTTGAATGGATGGTCTTTGTCCGGCCACCGTCATATCCATTGAACATCCCATAAAATCGGCTATAATGTTGAACACGCATAATCCGTGCCAAGCACAAGACCCTTATAATAACAGTATTGTTAGAGAAATCTCGCTTTTGGCTGTAGCCAATAGCAAGAGCAACTCAAAACACTGTGCTCAAAAAAATTAGCACAATGTGACTGCTGATGCTTGTCTTGGGAAGAGGGAGAGGGACTGAGAGAGAGAGAGAGAGAGGGGGGGATAGCAGATTATAGCCTTCGCCGACGTCATCATCATCGCTATGGTAAATGTTGGTTAAACGGCGTGTTTTAATTCGTTTTTTCACTAACAGATCTCTATTTCTTTAATGAATGTTGCATATATTACATTCTGTAACTAAAATTTGTTTATTTGAATACATTTTCAACAAATGATCTTTATTTTAATAGCAACTATGATGACTTACTTTGGGTCCACGGACCACGGGTTGGGAACTGAAGTTGACAGAGGGCGGGGGGGGGGCACGAGTAGCAAAAATAGGCTAGAGTCGCCACTTATATATACTCAACCCCTCTGCTCGGGCAGGATATGACACAAGGTCAATTTTTTAAAGCGTAGTTTAACAGGTTTGAATTCAGAGTTTTCCTTCTTCTAGACTAGTTGACTCACCAAGGCTGAAGAACCTAGTCTGCCCTACTTTTTACCCATAGCTGGAGGGAGAATATATATATACATATATATATATATATATATATATATATATATATATATATATAAGGATGTATAAAGAAAACAAAGAGAAAAATACAAATAAATGGACTAGTAAAAAATTTACATTTCATGATGTAACCTTTTCGAATATATTTTGAATATTTTTCTGTATTCAATTTAAACCGCTATTTTAAATTCATAATTCCTACCCTGAAGATGATAAAAAACACTCTCTATCTGAAATTTTCGTAATTTCATATCTCAAATAATCCCTTTTGAAACGCATTGGTGGAACTAATTAAAATTTCAGTAATAATTTTTTCCTCATCCATTTATATGTATTTCACTTTCTGTTTTCTTTATACGCCATATCTGTCTGATTAACCCTCATACCTTACTCATATATATATATATATATATGTGTGTGTGTGTGTGTGTGTGTGTGTGTATGTGTAGAAAGCACCACAGTAATTTTAGAATACTTGTATATTCACCCCAAAATATTCTATAACAATCTATGGGATTCAGTCCATTTACACAGATTAGAAATAGTTATAAGTGTCGTATTTGCATCCTTTTTTTATATTTAACATGCTGTTTAACACTGTCACAAATTTAATCCTAATCAATTATTATGGAAGAAATCATGTTAGCAAGTGTGCAATGAATAACTCTGATTATTATTATTATTATTATCACAGTACACCATGTGATATTAACTTTTATTTGGTGCGTATTTTTTGAGGATTTCTTCTTTCTTAACACTTGTCAAAAAAGGAAAAAAAATTAAAACTTGAGAAAATCATTTTTTATCAGCTTTTTTTTTTACCAGAAATCAAAGTTTTATATCCTCCCCCTATCTCTTACTCTATCATTCTCTCTAAATCAGTTCCCCAAACACACACACACACATAAAAGTCCATCAGTAACTGATAAATATTCACCGCTTAATTAAGTTCTCTGGCAATCTTTATACAGGGTGGAACGATAAAATTACCGCCCAAGAAAAGACGACACGATTCCATTTCCGTTTAATGAAAACCGGTTTTCTTTTTTTTTGTTGCGGACCATCTAGTAGTTGGCCAGTTGTGTACAAATCCCAAGACCAATAGGAGTCTTCTATTATGTCTGAAAGTGACTCAATGTTCAACGAGCGAGATCGGAGATGCACCGCTGTACAACTCATGCTCTCTACTGATCCAAGTTATGACAGCCAGAATCATCGCTGGATTGCCACGAATAACAGGGACATACCCAGGGTGATGAAAACAAAGTTTCCAGCTACGGTTGTGGTCTTTGGTGTGGTTTCAAGTTAGGGCCACATCATGCCACCTCACATCTTCAAAGTCGGCTTAAAAGTCAACACCAAAGTGTACCTAGATGTGCTGAAGAGTGTGGTGATCCCCTGGTGCAATCAGGTGGCTGGTGGCAGGCCCTGGTTGTGGCAGCATGACTCGGCACCGGCCGTCAAGTCCAAAGAGACCCTGGCTTGGCTTCAGAAGGAGTGCTACGACTTTGTACCCTTCTCTCACTGGCCCCCCTCCTCCCCCGACCTGAACCCGCTGGACTACTTCGTTTGGTCATACTTCGAGAACATTACCAACATGACCTTCCACAACACCAAAGCCAGCCTGATCGCCGCCATCCGCCGAGTTTTCGCCGAGCTTCCGCCGGCGCTTGTTGAAAAAACATGCTCCCAGTCTCGGATGCGTATCGAGGCGGTGATTGAGGCTGGATGCAGCTACATTGAATAGATGTCAGCTCTACTACATAATTAAGTTACCTGAATTGATTTTTTCTATAAAAGTTTTAAGATAAAGCTGTTGTGTTATTTTCTTTAGGACGACAATTTCATCGTTCCACCCTGTAGTCAGAAAATTCCTAATAAGAAAATATTCTGAGATCTATTTTTGGTGATACTCTTATTACGGTGGGGATAAAAAGTTTGTATTTTCAAAAGTCTTATATAAGAAAAAGGAAAAAAAAGGAATTTTTTTCTTATATTTAACATGTGCACATTCTCTTCAATAGATAAAAAAACAAAACTTAAGACAACTCAAAAACAAAATTTGAAAGGAATAATGGCCATTTTCAGTACTTTTACAACGTAAGCAATTAAGAAATACTACATACTAATCAAAAAGAAAAAAATTGTTGCATCGTGTTATCCAGGGCACAAAAGCAAAGTTTGAAGAGAATAATGGCCATTTTCTATACTTTTATGAAATAACATACAATCCAAGAACAAAATTTTTATTACATAGTGTTATCCAGGGCACAAAAGCAAAGTTTGAAGGGAATAATGACCATTTTCTATTCTTTTACAATGTAAGCAATTAAGAAATAACAATATACTATCCAAGAACAAAATTTCTTTTACATAATGTTATCCAGGGTACAAAAACAAAGTTTGAAGGGAATAATAAATTTGTATTATATAGCATAATCACTGTGTTGCTGTAATTGTCTTTTTTTCCTGATTTTCTGCTGGTTTGTGCTAAATGAAGTTGTAGGTTAGCATTTATATATTTGCTGAAATTTGATTGATTGTTTTTAATGACATGTCACCCTGTCCAGGATTATTCATGCCTTGGGGTTTGGGAATCACATTTATTGTACATTCATTTTTACATATTTTGTATGGTTGTTTCTTTTTGTTTTTTTGTTTTTTTGCACACAGTTATATGATATCAACTATTTTTTAGCTAATATAATTTGCCCACAGTTCTATGGTTTCAAATATCTGATAATAATAGTAAAGTAGGCGACCATAGTCGAGGGTGACCCAAAGGCTCCCTTTTCGAGAGCTGCTATACCAAGGTGTTGGGGAGGGCGCTACTCCTTACCCTGCATTGCTCCACTTTACCCTTGATTCGTACCTTAGAATGCTGAGGGTTAAGCAAGGAGGCATCAAGTACCATTTTTTGAGTTTTTGGTATGACTCAACCTGGGATTGAAACCAGGTCTCCCGGGTCATTGGCAAACACTTTAACCATCATGCCAATCTCCGGCAGTACTAATAATAATCCCATGTATATGATTATATAGTTTGATTTGACCCATAGATGGGAGCTTAACAGGTCCTAGCACTCAGGTAAGAACGAACCTATGAGTAATAGCAATGAATGGGTAGTCTATACTCTCTAGATTTCCACAAATGGAGCCTCACCATCAGATGCAGTTTAATATCATACCCAGGACACCCCTTTTTTGGCAGAGTCTTACACCTTGGCAGCAGAAATTTTAGTCGTGACAAAATTTACTCTTTAAAGAGTCTTGATTTCTTTTTTCTTGTTGCAAGCAGTTGCAGATGGAACAAAGGAATGATAATGTGGAATGTTTAATATTTTCCCCTTTCCACTGTCTCTTATCTTCAACCTGCCTTGATTTTGTGACTCTGTCTCAATTCACCCTCATTGTCCTGAGTACACAACCTTTTAAACCTTTCAGCCATTACAGTTTACAAGCTGGACAGTGACCAATAGACTCAACTTCAAAGAACAGTGCACCTCAGTATAATGGATTTTAGATTTAACAGAAATATTCTAGCTCAGTCTGCTGGGGCTGTAGAATAAACTGACTGCATCTCTGCTGTGGAATAAAGCCCCCTCCTCTGCAATGAGAATCCAAATTGACTGGGGCTGTAGAATACACCAACTGAATCTCTGCAGAGAGGTAAAAACTCCACCCTTCCAATGAGGGTCTTAGGCATGATATTAAACAATCTGATACCAATTCTCCAGCCCTGGAGCTTTAGGGAATGCAGAGTATCCTTTCATTTCCATTGCTCTTTGGTTCACTTTGGCCCGGAGTGGTAGCACCTGATAGGAGTATCCTTTCATTGGTGTTGCTCTCTGGTTCACTTTGGCTCGGAGTGGTTGCACCTGATAGGAGTATCCTTTAATTGCCGTTGCTCTTTGGTTCACTTTGGCCCGGAGTAGTTGCACCTGATAGGAGTATCCTTTCATTGCCGTTGCTCTCTGGTTCACTTTGGCCCGGAGTGGTTGCACCTGATAGGAGTATCCTTTAATTGCCGTTGCTCTTTGGTTCACTTTGGCCCGGAGTAGTTGCACCTGATAGGAGTATCCTTTCATTGCCGTTGCTCTCTGGTTCACTTTGGCCCGGAGTGGTTGCACCTGATAGGAGTATCCTTTAATTGCCGTTGCTCTTTGGTTCACTTTGGCCCGGAGTAGTTGCACCTGATAGGAGTATCCTTTCATTGCCGTTGCTCTCTGATTCACTTTGGCCCGAAGTGGTTGCACCTGATAGTGTTCTATCTATGGTTCAAATAGAACAATTTGACATTTAAACTGTGAGCAAACAGGTGACTAATGTTTAATCGAATTGTTAGAAATAGAACAGTTTAACCATTTTACCATGTGTAAAGAAATGACTGATGTTTAATTGAATTGTTAGTGATACATAGCAACTTGGAACAATTTAACTGTGTGCTAAAGAATGAGTAATGTTGATCAGAATTATTAGTGTTGATTAGCAATACTTGAAACTCTTTGACTGAGTGGATAAATTTAATTGTTAGCATTACATAGTAATACTTGAAACTATTTAACAGTGTGCAAATAAAACTATTTTTGTTAGATATCAATATTTGAAACCATTTAAGTGAGTGGCAACAAATGATTAATACGAAATAGAACTATACATGTTAGAATACTTGAAACCATTTAACTGTGTGCCAACAATAGTAATACTTGCAAGAAATAAATTAGTTCTGACTCATTTAAAAATAAGAATACAGCAAACTATTAACTTAAAAAATCATTTATATAACCATTTAAAAGTGTGTAAACAAATGAGCTCTGACTCATTTAAAAATGTTATCTAAAAATTATGTATTTATAAAGAATATATAGTACATATAAAGAGGAATTGGTATTGAATAACCGTGAAGGGTTGATATGCCATTAAACCCAGCCACACCAAACAGAAATATTCCCCACTAACTTCTGATTCAGAATAAAAATCATTGTAACTCTATTATCGTTTATTTTATTTTTAATTCTATATGGGCAAGAGAACTTAGTATTTTGCGAGCTCATTTGATTTTATTTCTATATAAATCATCACCTACAAGTATATCTCCCAAATTTTTTCATAAAAAGTTAATTTTCATTTAATCCAAAGAAACCAGAAATTAATAATTTCTAATGGAATATCATCCAATCAAAACAGGAATTATTCAGTATCATTTATTAGCAAAATAAACAGCATTAAAACTCTGTAACTAATAAAAATAATCGAGCTTGGATCAGTTGGGGCTTTAGAATATGCCAACTGCATCTCTGCAGAGGTGTAAGACCCTCTTTACTAGTGTCCGGGATATGACACCAAACTGTAACTGATAGTCAGGCTCCACTCTTAAATCTTTAGGGAATATGGAGTACTTTATCATTGCCATTACTCCCAGGTTCACTCTGATCGGAGTGGTAGTACCTGCTTGTGTCCCATCTATGGGTCAAATAGAACTATTTAACCAATTAACTGTGTGCAAAGAAATGACTGATGGTTGGTTGGGTTTTATGGCATATCAACCTTTGAAGGTTATTTAATGCCAAATCCATTTTTATGCAAATAGTCAGCTCTATTTGAAACAATTCAGTTTAGCATGAGTACACAGTTTAATTGTTGAAACAGTTCTAATTTAGCTAATTCAGTTTAGTATAAGTACAGATTTTGTTTACACACAGTTAAATGACAAAAAAGATCTATATTAAATAATTCAATTTAGTGTCAGTAGAGTTTCAAAGTCAAAAACAGTTCCATTTCAAACAATTCAGTTTAGCATAAGCATGCTGTTTTAATGTAAGTACAGTTTATTTGTCAAAAACATTTCTATTTAAGCTATTCAGTTTAGACAAACAGTCAGTTTAGCATAAATATGCAGTTAGTTCTATTTAACCCATAGATAGGGCCCTATCAGGTGCTAGCATTTCTGGCTAGAGTGGACCTAGGAGCAATGGCAATGAAGGGGTGCTCTGTATTCCCCAAAGTTCCAGCTTCACTGGAACCTCACCATCAGATTAGGGGAATGCCGACGGGGCCCGAGGCAATTTTGAAGCCGCCCGGTACGTCTGGGCTACGGCCATGCGCCAGGTCATACCTAAAAAAGGCTTTGTGCCACACTCGTCCGGTTGGTGTGACGGAGGACAAATATTGTTGATTGATAAGCTGGGTCCTGAAGATGGAACACATTTCGGCCGGTCGTGGTGTCAACAGCACGAGTCTGGTCGGGTATGTCTCGTCTCTGAACATAACTCGAGCCTCACGGGGCCGTCCCACCAGGCTTTAACCCTTCTTGAGGCACCCCTTTTTAGGGGAATGCTGACGGGACCCGAGGCAGTTTTGGGAATGTCGGGCGTGTCTGGGCTACGGCCCTGCGCTTGTACCCACCTTAAAAAAGGCCATGTGCCACACTCGTCCGTTTGGTGGGATGGTCGACAAATACCATTGATTTGTAAGTAAAAGTAAAGTTGGCGACCGTAGTTGAGGGTGACTTGAAGGCTCCCTTTTCGATAGCTACTACACCAAGGTGTAGGAGAGGGCGCTACTCCTTTCCCTGGATTGCTCCACTTTACCCTTGATCCGTACCTTATAATGCTGAGTGTTAAGCAAGGAGGCATCAAGTACCATTTTTTGAGTCTTTGGTATGACTCGACCTGGGATTGAATCCAGGTCTCCCGAGCCATTGGCGAACACTCTAACCGTTAAGCCAATGTCCGGTAAAGCTGATTAATATTTGGACTGATCCTAATGAGTTCGGCTAGACAGCATTTTGATCCTTCCCTATTTCTTGAAAGTTCTCGTTAATTGTTTGTCCTTTGTTTTTTGTGTATGTCCGTTTGCACCGGACACTTGATGCTGAATAAATAAATTAAGCATTCATTCTTTTCCGTGTATCATACACCTCGACAATACAACACCTACATATATCATTAAACTGCCTCCAGAGGTAAAACTCCAGTTAGAAGCTCTAGAGGAGTGTGTAGTCATCTTTTTTTGCCGTACTGCCAGATCTACCTTGATCCGAAGAAGTAGAATGCATCAACTGCACCCCTACAGAGGTGTATCTTATCTAAGAGTTAAATAGAATTGTTCGAGAATTATCAGTATTAGATAAGAATACTTAACACCATAAAACCATGAGCAAATTATTTGCTGCTATTCCAAACTATAACTGTTTACAACTGTTTTTCATTAGTTACTTGAAACCATATAACTTTTTGCGAACAAAAAAAAAAGAAAGGAAAAAAAGACTAACTTTGACATTAAATAACCCAAAAAGGGTTGATCTGCCGGGACAATAGAATTTTGGCATCTTTGGTTTAGAAGATGAATTTCATCAAAAATTAGTTGGGTGCACTCGCTTACTTTGTAGCGATAAGCAGGATTTACACTTATTGATATGCCTTAGTTTATTCTGGCATGAAACGTAAATATGAGACACTCAGTGTGGACTGGACTCACTATTATGAGTTTTAAAAATGAGAGTTCTGATTACTGCCCAATGTGAAGATGCCTACTTTATATATATATATATATATATATATATATTGTCATCCACAGACAGATCTGTTTCGTTCAATCAGAACTCTTCAGTGTGGCTAGACAGGATAGATTGCCGAAGCTGGGATCGAAACCCAGTTGACGCAAACGGCAATACAATATATATATATATATATATATATATATATATATATATATATATAAACTTGCAGTAAAGAGGCCACAAATGTACAGCACAAGAGGATCAAACTCTCGATAACGGCTTCTCACCGCATGAATTGACGGTTTGTAATATAATGGTCGAGGGATTTCGTATTATGCCTTTGGGTTTAGTTAGGCTGAGAACCTTTCGGCTCAGTGCATGGGTTAGTTAGGGGCAAAATTGAATGCCGGTGTTAATGCGCGTGCGGGGAGGATGTGTTATTCATAGATGTCAAAATAAAAATCCGATAGAAAGGTTGACCAGTGGATGTGAATGACATCATGCACTGGAAGTGAGTGCGCGGAGGATTTTGAAAAAGTCAGAAACTCAACTGAGTTGAGACCAGAAAAGTCAAAACTCAACTGAGTTGAGACCTGCCTCGGGAGAAGACGGTTGGCTTTCGCTTGCTCGCCCAAGCCAGGCCAGTGGCCTGTGTGGCGGGTGCGCACGAGGTAGGGGGGGGGGCAGATGATAAAGCCAGAATAGAAAGAATGTGTATCTCTCTCCTTATGTCGAAGAACCTTTAAACTCAAAGGTAATAAAAAGTTTCGTACCTGAAGTAAGAAGTCGTAAGTGTTTTTCGTGTTTCGAGATTCCTATGTTCTATGTATATATATATGTATATGAACATTCTATGTCCATTTCGTATATCCGTATCTGGCTATGGTACAGATTGTCGACAGAATATGGAATAGAATAAAAGATCTTGTTGGAGAGCAATTCTTTTGATCTCTCCAGCCATTCTCCAATCAGTAAAATGTTGCTAGTCTTGCACTTTTCTATGATTTCTTTCACGGAAAATGTTTAAATGAACTCTTTGCAGTCAATAGAAACTCTGTCAAGTATAGCGATTTTCATCCATGCTTTTTTGATATCCCTCATTCACAACGTAACTTACTGATGTATATATATATAAACAATGAAAAAATGTCTCAAATAATCAATACATATCAGTAAAGAAAGTTTTATTTTGTGACATAGTCGATAACCTGAATCATAGTAATCGAGTTCAAACTCATTGCACGATGACATCTACTTTTGGAAAAGGTACCCATATTTACCAACCCCATCGCTCGGGCAGGATATGACACATGGTCAATTTTTAAGCGGAGTTTAACAGGTTTGAATTTCAGAGTTTTCTTTCTCCTAGACTAGTTGCTTCACCAAGGCTGAAGAAACCAGTCTGTCCTACTATTTACCCATAGCTGGAGGGAGAATAATTGGATTCATACCTTTCCCAAGGATATTAGTGCTATGTAAAATGCAATCAGTCTCGTCCAGGATTTGAACTCGTGTCGCCGTGTCCATTTCCTACGACGATAACCATTACACCACGGGCACCTTTTGGAAAGGTATCAACCCTCAAAACCCTACAGCTATGGGTTAAATAGTACCACTACACTTCTTCTACAAGAATGATTTGGCATTAAATAACCCATGAAGGTTGATATGCCATTTAACAAAGAAATCAAACCCAACCAAACCATGATGCTTCAGTATTTTTTGTTATTCTTGTAAATCATAATATAAGGATTTTTGCAGTTGTCTTAAAGTAAGCAGAAAACGTATAAATGGTGTTAATGAGATTTCTTTAAGCATATCATCCCTTTCATTCGAATCAATTAGCTCTTTTCTAATAAGCTTCATCCTTATAAAAATCCTTTTATACAATTAAAATCTAATATTTTGAAGACAAAGAAATCATTAAATATAATTTAATGTGCTTTTCTGTCTTGGATTATTCTGTGATGTAACAAAGGAAGCTGATAAGCACATAGCGACATGTTTTGTAAATGGAAGATAGAAAATTAGAATAAAACAAAGTAATTCACTCAGGACAATATAAATCAATTTTTCGCAGTCAGTCTGTTCTATCAGCATTTCTGAGAGGGAGTAACATTTATGCTAAGGATAACAATAGCTAGATAACTGACCCAAAAGAATCAATGTATAATAGTAAGTGTAGTCTTAGAAACTCGCACAGAAAAAAATAATAGTGCCGCCAAAATAGGGATAAATACAACAAAGATGAACAAAAAGTGTCTGAAAGAATCAATGTATAATAGTAACAAAATGAGGAAGGCCAAAGAGTACAACAGTTGGTTGGCTGGCTTTTATAGCATATCAACTTTTGTGGGTTATTTAATGCCAAATTCTGTTTTTACATATATTAAACCTAAGATTTCTAAAAGAATACTTAGTAGATAACATTTTAAACAAGCAATAGCTCATCTGTTTGTACACGATTAGATGGTTTTAAGTATTGCTAACACCAACAATTCAATTTAATATCGGCCATTTGTTTGCAGGCAGTTAAATGCTAATACATATGATTTGTCAGTGAATTGTTTGGAGGTTTAGTTTGATTTTACGTCATATCAAACATTGTAGGTTGTTTAATGCCAAATCCTGTTTATACTTAAATATTAAATACATATGATTTGTAAACATTCTGCTAATGAAATTTTCAAACAAGCCTGAGCTCATTTTCTTCATAGTTAAATGATTCCAAGTATACGAATCATTCTATTTACTATTAATCATTTATTTTGAACACAGTTAAGTGGGTTCGAGTATTGTCATGTAACTAACAATTTATACATGATATGAAAGAGATTAGTTTGTTGCTAATTTCGAGCTAATCAGTTTGCGCGCTGTTAAATTGTTTCAAGTATTGAAACTATAGGATCTTTGTAGGGATTTTTCGGTCACTGAGCATGGCACTGTTTATTCATTCTAATACTTGATGTTGAGGGGACTGTATGAAATTTGGCTGTGGGCAGTTTGAATGCGCTTCCATTTTTCACTTTGGTGTTCATCTGAATTTTCCTGCTTGGCCAACAGGAGCTTTTTCTTGTTTAAGTTGTTTCGGTTTTTTGGGAAACAAGATTTTTTGTCTATCTTTTACAGTTTTTGGTGGACGGATTGGAAACTTATGCAGTTTTGTTGAAGGATTTATTTAACTCTTAGAAGTGGTTTGTATTTGAGTGATAGATCCTATGTGGGTTTTTGCTTGGACGACCTTATTGGATTTCTCTTCATTTTTAACTTGTTGTCGAGTTTGTGCTAGCAGAAATTCGGCCGGGTTTAGTTTTTCAGCTGTACCTGAAACTTTGGCCAATCATTCGGTTCCACCTAGATTAGTTTCTTTCCCTAGAGCTCTATATTTGTTCTCTTGGTTGATTGTATCCCACCTGTGGCACAGTTGCTGCGATGGTTAATTATTTTATTACCCAGTTTGGTTAGGCCACGAGTTTTTCAGTTAGCTGTTAAGTTTGCTAAAATCTTTGAGCTAAAATGTAAGTCAAATTGGAAAGTTTAAGCGAGTACATAACGAACACCACCGGAAGGCCAAAATGTAAACAAAATGGATCCATATCTTATACGTGGCAGGTTTGATTGGAGAAATGAAAACATTGAATTTAGGACACGTGAGAGATGACGCAATAATTTAGCAAGATGACATCACCCCACTGATACCCTGAATTTAAATATATAAGAATTTGCGAATTTTGAAAAAAAGTAGTCAGTTAACCAGTCGGTCAGTTGTCCGTGAGAAGTTTGCATTCAGAGAGTTCTGGCAGGCTGGGTGGGGGCGTGTCTCTTTGTGTCTGTTCATAGACCCTTACAGATTTTCTTTCTCTCTCTCTCTCTCTCTCTCTCTCTAACTCTCTCTCTCTTTCTCTCTCTCTCTCTCTATCTCGTGCTACCGTATGCAGTCTGAACATCGAACAATAGATAATTGTGAATTGTTGACAGAGAGTTCTTCTTGTTTTGGGGTTGCCAACACCCAGGCAACTTTGTTCCAACGGATCACCCTGACCGTCAGAAGAAGTTCCGAATGGATTATATCATTCCTTGTCTGTGGATCTTTCAAACACAGCGTGGGCACAGAGAGAATTGATAAACGAACTATCCGAAAATGCATTTGGTACTGTTACCAGGATTCGAACTGAAAATCCGTGACACAGCCAGACGCAAGATTTGTCCCTAAAAAGCCACGGCGCAACCATGAATAGGATCCGACCCTGAAAACTCACGGCCAAGCAATGGTACTACATTTGGTACCGTGCAAACATTTTAAGCACATTGTGGTCAGTTGGCGAACTGTAGTATTACATTTGGTGCTGTGACCAGCATAGTATTATAACCTCTATGAAACAGAAGCTTGTTTTATTCCAGGAAGAATACATTCCTCTTGTGTTTTACCTCAAGTATTTCCTTTTCTTTTTTTTTATAGATGTCACAAGATCTATAGTTAGCTGGATGGTTTTGTCAGGAGTTTGGACATCTGATTTCTTTTAAGTAAACTTCTTCCATGTGGCCCGGGTCCTTTTCACTTTGCACTTGTCAATCGTCTTCTAGAATCTTCCCTGAGGTGTCCATATTTTTGGCATTTGAAGCTACTCGGGGGTGCTGGGACATATTTTCAACCCTCTCAAGAAAATTGCCGATTTTCACCACGTAGGGAGTATTGGGCTGATTAAATGTCAGTACATTGGTGTTGGTCTGGATTTGTTCTTGCCTTTTCTCATGGACATTCTACTAATGTTTATCACTCCCTGTTTTCCCAGCGCTGCTGCCATTTCCTCTGCTGTAGTCAAGGCCAACTTCCTACTTCTTATAACTCCTTTGGATATGGTCAGTTTTTCGTGTGTGAGTGTGTGTGTGTGTGTGTGTGTGTGTGTGTATGCTCTGTATTTGGTAGTGTGGAAAATTTTCATTTTTAGGATAATTTCTGCCTGCCTACGGCTGTCCCCCTCAACAAGCGAGCTTGCATTCTTTGTTTTCCTTACATTTTGGGAGGTAGCCCTTGTTACGATAATCTTTTCTATAAGGTAAGGGAAGGGAAGAACTTAGATCGGTAGACTTCCTCCAAAGATTCAATGATAATGAATCTGAAAAAGTCTGCTACCTCATTCTCTGAGTCGGATTCAGATAGATTTCATTTCGTATTTGTTTTTTTGTTAGAAGACACCATAAGTGATGTTTATTTTCTGCTGGCCTTGTGCTCCACCACCTATCATGGAGTCCAACTCGTGTTGGGAATTTACCAAGGGGGAAACCCATTCGCCTTGGTTGAGACGGGGATACCTGACCAGTATACTCGAGTTGGGAGTAGGTTTTCGAGCTATTGTAAATTTCAGGTGTCCAGCAGTGGTCAAATCCCTATTCTGTCAAAACAGTTGACCCTCAGCCACCGCCTTCTAGCACCTAAAAGACAAGGATTGGTTAATTTGCCGCTAGTGTAGATTGAAAAGTACGGTCGGAATAAATTATATAGGTACAAGAGCTTGAGATGACCAGCCGATTGATCGGATCGGACCTGACCGACAACCTATCCAGCCAAGTAAGGGTCAAAGTGGTGGGTTGCAAGTGACTTGATCACTTGGTTGCCGAGCCAAGTAATTTACGGCAAAATGGCACTCAGATCAAAATATTTTGTATATAGGTTAAAGAGTTAAGATCTCTTTTTTGCAGGGGGTCCTTAAAACTAGATATAGTTATTTAATAAGTTTAATTGTGGCACAAGGTCATATGCATTGGATACCCAATGAGAATCGAACTCGCTTGAAATGGTTCATGTATGCTTTTGTCATAAGCGCAAGATTCAAGAAGTCTAAACTGATCAAAAACAACGAGAAAACGCTTTACTCATTTCTACACAGAGAGAAACAAATTTTTATTTTTTAAATTCTTGTTGAGGTGTGAATGAAAAGGCTGTAAAGCACAGTTTGTTTGTAGCCTTATGTTGTCACTATGTCAAATATGTTTGTTTCAATGTCTGGAAGAAAGAAAGAAAGAAAGAAAGAAAGAAAGAAAGTTAAGTTAGGAAACCATTAACGCCCATGTTGGCGAGCATGGTAACCACGATCAAAACGCTGCAGTGACCATTCTAATATCCTGACTTCTCCCTTTTATATCCTGTGCGCGCGGTTTTCATAAAAAGGAGAGCCAACGAAAAAAAAGTGAAAACGGTAGAAAAAATAATAAGTGAAAGCAAAATCTGTAGCAAATTTAGTTTGGGTTGGGAGAGAGGAATGAAAGACAATTAGGGTGGTAGACATCAAAGGAAATTATGATCATCAGTCACTGGCTAGACGATTGTTGACTTCCGGCCAAAATCGGTGTTTAATATCAACAGTGTTTGTCTTGATTATAGCCATTGGAATCACCAGTTTCGTCTGATGACCAACATTAACCCTCTGGACTTGAGAAGTCCTTCAAAGTGTGAATGAAGGATAATTTTGTACTTTCTATCGTAATAATTAGAGTAATTAAAAAAATAGATGAGTTTTATTTTTTGTTTGGGTGTGGGTTTTTTTTTTGTTCTTTTTTCCCTAATTGCGTGTGCTTTTCTTTTGCGAGACAACAGGAGAGGAATTTAAGATCAGGTCAGATATGGTTTAAGGGTAATAAAATTTTTCTTTTTTGAGGCATTAATTCTTGGATGCCGTGAAGTCATTTCGGGTACTTCATGGTGTAATAGTTATTATTGAGTAGCAAGTTCAATTCTCAATACACGCAACCTTTAAACAAATCTGAGATATCTTTTTATTGTAATCATTTTAGGGTGTGTGGGAGCTTTGTAATAATGGCCTTGTGTCAACACCTGCAAGCATTTCATATTCGACAAGAAGACAAGAGAACATGTAGCATTAAAATCATTTATTTTGAATCGATCGAGGTACAAGCGTAACCTCAAAGTGTGGAATGAGTTTTAAGTGAGTCAACGAAGTACGCTGCTAGAGTGACGGGGACGGAGGTAGATGAGTTCGTAAGGCTGAAAAGAAGGTTTATACGTAGCTGTTGCATATTGACCTCTGACCCGACCAAGTTGTCAAAATAGGAAATGCGCCTGTGTAAATAACAGGTGCATCCGGTCGAGGAATATCAGGATATAACCTTGATCGTGGACGGGTTGAATTGGGTGCGAAATTGTGACGCTTGTAGGAAGAAGAGCGGGTGTCAAATTATTAGATAACTCGGTGCACAGAAAGTTTAATCAGTTGGAGATAAGGTGCGGTAGAGAAAACCAGCACCTAGCTGAGGGGGCCCTCAGGACCCTCGATTGAGCAGTTGCAGTTGGAGAGAAGATGCTGGAATGAGGACCATGTCCCAGAGAGACTGGTCCCCCAGGCCCTCGGTTGTGCAGCCCAGGAGAACGGGAAAGAAACGCTGTTATGGCCATAAGTGTGGGGGTCAATATGTTGCCGTTCTGTACAGCCTCTAACTCACCTCTCACGCAGTAAAACCTTTAGTAACCCTTTCGAACCCTTTCAAATAAACTGAGAGGTATATTTTTCTAAAGAACTGTGTCGCTTGACTTTATTGCGTTTTTATGTTTCTGCAAGCATCTGCATATGAGTATACAACAGTAGCGAGAAGGAGACAGAATAGGAAGCGTCCACGTTGTTGTAGTTTCATTTCTCCTTTTTGGTGTCATTCAATCATTTTCAAAAGTTAGCTTACTGACGACTGTTGATGTACTGGCATACTTGGCTGCTGGAAATTACTTGGTTATTCGTGGTTGCTGGTGTCCTGTGCGATGTGTATATATACATAAATGGGTGTGCGAGTTCGAGCATGTGTGTATGTATATGTGTGTGTATGCAAGCGTGTATGTATGTTTGTATACGCATGCATTGGTGTGTGGCATACTTAGCGTATATATATATATATATATGGATCTGCTTGTATAGTAATATCCAAATGATAAGTAAACTAGCAACAGAGGTCGGCATATTTTAACAGATGATAAAAGGATGATTTCTCGATGGGGATGAAAGGGTTATTTTTTCGAGTTAATTAATAAATAAAGATCTTTGCCACTTGTACAGCCCAATATTAGAAGCCAAGGGTATCATTTTCTAAAGTACTTTAGTTCTGGAAGTTCCACGTGAGAGTGATGATTCTTTCTAGAAGCCAAAGTCCCATATATTCAAGCAAGTACGATGATCATTAAATAAGTTTCCAGACTTTTTTCGTATGGGCACTTTTATTGA
>OY757913.1:55371510-55534010 GCA_963585895.1 Sepioteuthis lessoniana
TTCTTTCTTGTTGGTTTGCTGCTTTAAGTTTTGCTTTGGCTGTGTTCTTTCTTCTGCTCACTTCGTTTATTGTTTGCCAGGCTATTCTAGATTGTCTATCTTCCACCGAGTCTCTAATCTTATCTATCTGATTTTGAATGTATTCTGTCTGTTCCTTTATATATATGCCTGCTAATTGATATTGTGCCGTTTTTAGTTTTAAGGCATTTCTGTTTGTTGGTTTTTTCCGATAGTTTTTGGAGGCTGTTTTCACTAGTGCACGTTTTTCTCTCACCGCTAAAGTTTCCCATGGGACTCTATATTTAGTTTTAAGTTTTGTTGGAATGTATTTTGCTGCTGCCTCGAGGTGTGCATTGTCGAAGTTTTTATATTCGTCGTTTGGTGTACTTTTTTCCGTCTTTTCTTGTAGTGTTTCGAATCTGTTTCTTAATTCTAATACGTATTTATCTCTTATATCTTTGTTGTTTAATAGGGCCCAGTCATAGTGTTTGGTGGTCGCTGTTAGTTTGGCGTTTTTTCGTAGGCTTAACCGTATTTTCGCCGTGACTATTCGGTGATCGGTGGACACACCCTCAAAAGAGGAGTATGCCTCGCAATTCAATGCACTATTTTTCCATTTCTTGTTTATAAGGACGTAGTCTATCTGAGCTTTAGTATTGTTTGCGTACGTGTATGTCCATAGTTTGCCCTCTCTTTTTTGGTAGTTTGTATTGAGGCATGCTAATCTATTTTCTATCATGAAATCTGTTAGATGTTGCCCATTCCTATTTGACGTGTTGTGGAGGTTGTATTTGTTGTTTCCGTTTTTCCCGATTTGGGCATTCATGTCTCCGCCAATGACTAACATGTTGTGTTTCGGGATGCTACGCACAAATGAGGATAACTCATCGTAGAAGGTGACTGATACCCCATTAAATTCTTAATAATTTTCATATTATTTCACAAATTCTTCTGAAAATTTGTGTGGTACCTAGATCCGATGTGTATTGGTATACATATTCTATTTTTAATAACTTTCCACCCCAAAACGTTATTAACAAAACTTTGTTTTCGAGGGTGGAAATAATTATAAGACAGTTTTGAAAATTTGTATATCTGGTTTACTTCAGAATGCCAAAGGAATAATAAGTCTATGCGTAGATTATAAAAAGACTTTTATGATTTTAAGCCATGTGAGCACAATTTAAACATTTCATAACTGAATACAGTTACTGCAAAATGCCCAGGAACTCCCCACTTAATGAAAAGTAAAAAGGGCAAATTTTTGCCTATAAACTGGAAGGAAAATCTATAAGTTTCATTGCAAGGGAAATGTCGAGGTCCCGAACAGTTGTGAGAAATTATCTAAAGGGCCCTGAATCGTATGGCACCAGAAAATGTCCAGATCGTCCACCTAAAATTACAAATGTAGGCAGACGTCGACTTTTTCGAGAAGCTTCTAAAGGACAATCAAGCTCAAGAGATCTGCAAAAATCTCAGAATTTACAGATCACTCCAAGACGATTTCGTCACTTTCTCCATGAATCATCAAATCTCGTATCTCAAAACAGGTAGACAGCCCTTGCTTTAACTGCTAAACACAAGAAGATGCGCGTAGATTAGGTAAAGAAAAAAGTAACACGGACAAAGAGGAAATGAGAAACCGTGGTGTTTTCTGGTGAAAAAAGTTTAATTTATATGGGCCCGACGGCTCCCCGTGTTATTGGCATGATTTAAGAAAGAAGCAGCTGTTCTCAAAAAGACCATTTGGAGGAGGATCTGTTATGGTTTGGGTAGCTCTTACTGCATCTAGAAAGGCTGATTTAGTTGTGATGGGCGGGAAACAAAACTCTGCTCGATATATCAATGTGTTGGAAAAAGTCTTTTCCCATTTATGAATCGTCTAAACACCAATAATGTCATTTTTTAACAGGACAACGCAGCCATACACATTTCTAAGCTAACGAAAGACTGGTTTAAAACAAAAAAATATTGAAGTTTTGGACTAGTGGACTAAGTCTCCAGATTTAAATCAAAGAGAAAATTTGTAGGGAATTTTGTCAAGAAAACTATATAAAAATAAATGTCAATTTGAAGATAGAGAAACATTAAAACCTTGCATTAAACAGCATTGGAATGTGATTTAATCTGAAACTCTCACAAAACTTATTGATTTAACCCAAAACAAGTGTGTTGAAGTATTACAATTAAAAGAGAATAAATGTAAATATTGAATTTTGTACAATTTTGCTGTTAAATAGAAATTTTCAAAACTGTCTTAAACTTATTTACACCCACGAAAACGTATTTTTCTTAATAACTTTCTCAATATTTTGGGCGGGTGGAAAATTGTTATAAAATCGAATATGTATATTAATTCCATCAGTTATAGGTACCACACACAATTTTTCAGAGGAATTTGTGCATCAATAAGAAAATTGTCAAGAATTTAATGGGGTGTCTTATACTTATGTCCACCATTGTATATGTATAATATATTCATATATGTTTAATGTATTTACAATATATATATATATATATATATATATATATATATATATATACAATGTATATATAATATATAACATTATACATTTCATAAATATTATATATATATATATATATTTAATGTATTTTACAAAATATATATACATATTTGGCAATCATTTTAGATATATAAATATAAATAAAAAAGGAAAGTTGGCAACCGTAGTTGAGGGCGACACGAAGGTTTCCTTTTCATTAGTTACTACACCGAGATGAAGTGGGGGGCGCTACTCTTTTTCCTGGATTGTGTCACTTTACCCTTGATCCGAAATTTATTATGCTAAGTGTTAAATATGGCGGCATCATTTTTTGAGTCTTTGGTATGATTGAACCCCTGTCTCCCGGGCCATTGATGAACTCTCTACCCACTATATATATATATATATATATATATATATATATATATATATATATATATATATATATATATATATTGAATAATGATAATATTTATAATTATAATGATAATAATAGGGAAAAGGCAATAATCTTATGTACATTAAATGCGTATCAGTACGTTCTCACACTCATTCAACGCAAAGAGGAAGAGGGAGAACAGAAAAAAAAACAACTGGATGTACGTGTGAATTTACACACAAAGTAGATACTTGTTAATACATACATAAAAAACCTTGAATTAAAAAGAATAACATCCCTATCAAATCATTCTTCACAGTAAAATAATTTTCACTGGAAAAGTAAAACACAAAGACAACCTAGACATTATTAGTCTTCTGAAGAGGACGACAAAGTCGGAAACACGTGTGGAGCATAATTATATAAAATGAAAACGAAATATACCACATTCAACTTCATTTGTGAATCTGCTTATTTTAATATATATATATATATATATATATATTTATATATATTGAAGTAAGTAAAGTTGTCGAGCGTATTTGGTTGAGACCTGAAGGCTCCCCTTTCAATAGCTTACTACACCAAGGTGTAGGGAAGGACGCTACTCCTTTCCTCGGATTGCTCTACTTTTCCTTTGATCCGTACCTTATAATGCTGAGTGTTAAGCAAGGAGGTATCAAGTACCATTTCTTGAGTCTTTGGTATGACTTGACCTGGGATTGAACTCCGGTCTCCCGAGCCATTAGCGAACACTCTACTAATAAGGCAATGAAATAAAACCAAAAATACCAAATTTCAATTCTTTTCTAGACCTATTCATTAGAAAACATTTACTTTTGTCTCGTTGGACCAACAATATATATATATATAAGTGTGTAAAGTATCCACATGATGCATCCACTGCTTTAAAGTAATCCCGTTTTATTTTATCAGAGAGATCAGATTTCTTTATGATTGATAACCAATCAATAGCAGTTCCCGCCTTCACATGGCATAAGTCGAGGTCACTTTCAGTAGATGAAATATTGCTGCCGAGGTATGCGAATTGGTCTTTTAATTTCAAACGCTTGCGACTGAAAGAGGAGTTTAAAACAAGTTTAAAACACTTGAATTCTGTTTTATTTGAGTTCAAGTATAGACCAATACCTCCTGCTGCTTACTCAAGGCGATGCAGTTGGGATTCAGCTTGGTTTGGTGTATATAATGTCTATACATATTTTTGCTTATTTTATCTTTGATATGTTCAAGTCTTTGTGTGAGACCTTTGACTTCGGCATGGAATGAAGTCAGAAAAGCGCTGGAACCATCTCCTAGATAACAAATAATGAAATAACAATCAAAAAGTAGAAAGAACAAGTGTGAAGAAAATTTACGGAAGAAAAGGATTTTACTAGAGGAAAAATTGGCGGAAAAATTGGCGGGAAAATTGGCGGGAAAATTGTTCAAAGCATTTTAGAATGTAGCTGCTATACTTGAAGTGGATCTGAATTAAGGAAGATTTGTTAATCTATTCAGAGATTCGAACATTTGGAGGTTTCGAAAACTATTCAAGTTAGACGAACCAGACATGCAGGACACTGCTGGAGAAACAGAGATGAACTCATAAGAGATGTACTCTTATGGATCCCCACACATGGCCGCGCAAAAGCAGGACGACCAGCTCGAACGTACATTCAGCAGCTATGTGAGGATACAGGTTGTTGTCCTGAAGACCTACCTAGGGCAATGAACGATAGGGAGGAGTGGCGAGAGAGGGTCAGGGATATCCGTGCTGCCAGCACGATATGATGATGATGATGAAACTACGTTTAAAAGAGAAAATGCTGACTAAATACACAATGTATATTCAATATATATGTATATATAAATATATATATATATATATATATATATGTATATATATATATAAATATATATATATATATATATATATGATATTGTCCATACATATATATAATTTATATACAATTTATATATATCATGCCTATATTAGTTTATATAATGTATATATAACATATATAATATTTTGCATGAATATATATATATATGGATATACAATATATATATAATATTATTCATATATATAGAATGTAAATACAATACATTAATATCTAATGTTTTCGATAGAATATAAACAATATATATCATCGCATACATATACATAATATATATATATATATATATATATATATATATATATTATCATGATTAAGTTGTTCTGACAGCATGAAGTTCACACACGCACACACACATACTCATACACACACACTTTCTCTCTCTTTTTCTCTCATTGGTCCTTGCAGTTCTAGACTGCATCCAGCGTCCGAACAGGATCCATACAGGTGTATGTTAGTATTTGCAGGTCGAACCACACAAGTGGGTTCATGTGTAGGAGTCCGTAGTAAGACGTTGTTTTTAAGTTCCTTCTTACTTTCTCATAATGATATGAGAATTTTTATGACTGAAATAATTATAACCAGGTTGTTGATAATGACAGTTTATTCATAAAACATATTTTTTAAACGACACTGAAGTTGTTAACGTAATCATCATCGAAACAGATGTTAAGAATTCGTTGTTTAAGAATTTTTATATTTCAAATATGAAAATTATTTTAAAATCTATGATTATAATCAGTTTTAAGTCTTTCTCCTAGAAGAACAGTGGTGGTACTATTTAACCCATAGCTGGGGGGATAAGGGGATTCATACATTTCCCAAGGGTATTTACCCGAAAGTCAACGTAATAAAGCGACTGGAATACGAACTCGCTTACCACGATTCCGCAGTCCATCGCTTTAACCATTACTCTACGTGGACATATGGTAATATGCCTTGCCATTTTCGACACAGGGTGACCAAAAGTATGTTGTATCTATTGTACAGATTAATATGGTTTACACCGTGAGAGTGAAATATTCACAGAAATGTATGTTTCTTTATAATTTTGTTTTTCCTAACGTGAGCCTTTTTTACCGCAAGCTTATGGCATTTTTGTGTGAACATGTCCGTCTGTTTGCTCTAAATGCTGTGTTAATTTTGTGTTTTAAGACCTAATGTAAACTATATAATTTTTAAATTTTTTTGTCAATACGAACTGATAAAAGTTGAACAAATACTAAATTTAGGTCAAATTTAGCTGGTACAAATTCTAGAATGTAAGACCGTATTATACACAGAATTTTTTTTTTCAGAATTTCCAAGTCCAACGTTTGGAGTGCTTGTTATATGCGAATGCGTGCTATACATGAATAATTACTGTATAACACTAATAATTTTTTATTATTATTCCGGACCACCCCGAGATCTTCTGCTGCTGTCTTCATAGCTGTGACTGTGTATGTTCTACAATATGGATGCACCACCTGAACACAAAGGTTGATATGCCATTAAACAAACAAACAAACTGAACGCTAACAAAGGTCATTTAACAATGTGGAACAAATGACTGATCTCTACTTGAATTGTTTGTGATACATAGCAATACTTGGAACGATTTAACGGAGTGCAACGAATGAGTAATGTTGAATAGAATAATCAATGTTAAATAGCAATACTTGTAACCACCTTTACTGTGTGCAAACAAATGATTGATATTGAATAGAATTATAAGAGTTTGATAGCAATAACTGAAACCATTTAACAACGTAAAAACAATAGTAATGCTAGTGGTCGTGGTGTAATGGTTATCGTCATAGGAAATGGACACAGCGACAGGAGTTCAAATCCTGGACGAGACTGATTGCATTTCACATAGCACTAATACCTTTGGGAAAGATATGAATCCAATTATTCTCCCTCCAGCTATGGGTAAATAGTAGGGCAGACTAGGTTCTTCTGCCTTGGTGAGGCAACTAGTCTAGGAGAAGGAAAACTCTAAATTCAAACCAGTCAAACTCCGCTTAAAAAAGTTGACCTTGTGTCATATCCTTCCCGAGCGGAGAGGGGTTGGGTAAATATGGTAATACTAGTGGGCAAACAAATTAATTCTAACTCATTTAAAAATGAAATTACCGACAAACTAATCTCTTAAATATAATGTATAAATATTTAAATGTGTGCAAATAAATCATTGTTAATTTTTTTATTATTACATAGCAATACTTGAAACCATTTAATTGTGGGCAAAACAAAAAGTGAGCTCAGGATCATTTAAAAATTTTATCAAGAAAAAGTGTTTACAAATTATATATATTTGATATATATGTATAAAACAGTATATGGGATTAAAATTCTACAATGGCTGATATGCCATAAAACCCAAACAAACAAAATCAAACATGATAAAATAAAACAAAAAAAGGAGCTTTACGGCCGCTTATTTCACATCTCACAAGCCATGCAAATAAGATGAACAAGATATTCTAGACACTGCTGAAGAAGTAAGGACGAACTCATTAATGACATTCACTAATAGACTCCTACACACAGACCTGCAAGGAGTTGCATATATCAACTTTGTGTGGACACTGGATGCAGACTAGAGGACCAGCTAGGAGTGATGGACGATAGAGATGGATTGCAAAGAGAGAGAGAGAGACAGAAACAGAGAGAGAAAGAGAAAGTGAGAGAGAGATGATATATATATAATATATATATATATACTTTCACTGATGTCTATATGATGTTTATGACACAAAATATTCTGTATTGTCAATATATATTTATATATATATATATATATAATATATATATATATGATATATATATATATAGATATATATATATATATATATATATATACTGTGTTAGACTTTATTGTGGTCGTCCAGTGTATGTTTTGATATTAATATAAACTCGATCGCATTACAGCCAAACAATGCCTATTGATAATAGATTTCTAATCTTCAAGAGCTGATAAAGTGCTGTCTGATAGCAAAAATGTACAAATCAGACCTCAGTCAGTTGGACATAATTTGAACAATAGACTTAATTGAAGCTAGGCCAATGCGGTAAGTCTATCATATAAAAGAATAACAGTCTACAGAAAACAAACAAGCAAAAAAAAAAAAAATAGAAATAAAAAAATAAAACAGTAGCCAAAAAATAAGTATGGTAGCCTCTAGAAAGCGAAAGGGTATAGAGCGTAAACAATTTTTCTTTTTCTCTTTTTTTTTTTTTTCGTTTATTTTTTTATTTTTTTATTTTTTTGTTTTTTTCAGCGACTCTATTGATTTTGAATTGGGCGATTTTTGTGTCCTATTTTGTACTTTCTCAAAAATTTGATATTAATATTTTTCTTTGGGTGCAGTTTACATTTCCTTTGCAATAAAAAAATGAAAAACTATGCAAGGAATATGATGAGGTCATAGTGTCATCAGAAGTGTAATCCAATCATCTGTTAGAATAAAACTCGAAACAGAAGGGAAATCTCAACCAATCTTTTTCCCCTCTTTTCAGTGCAGTAAGAATCTTCATACAATAAATTAAGATCAGGCAATCAGAATGGGCGCGCCTGATGGCTGCTGCTATCCAAAGTAGCTCTGAATTTGTTTAGATATATTTTTAGAGTTTATGAGCGAAAGAATTGACACATAAACGACGGTAAATGAATTTTATGAATTTGTTTATCTCGATTAGTTTCAGCAATAGTTCATCATCAGGAAATTTTATTTTACGGCTATTTACATTTTAATATTGATATACATAAGAGAACTGTGTGAGTATCATGAATCTATGAAAATCAACGTTTTTTAACATTTAATTTGATAAGAAGTGTAGGAGGTTTTAGATATTTTAGTTATTTTTTATTTTGCTTTTATATTTTAAAATAAGAAAATCAGTCTAGGCAAGTTTATCAATAATGAGAAATATTTTTAATCGATGATTAAAAAAAAACATTTTAATATATTCAATATTTGTGAATATTTAAAATGTACGTGTCCGGAAATTAAAATTCAGTGTTTTCAAGTCCCTTAAATTATATGATTAGATATCCTATTTACCTACCCCTCCGCTCGGGCAGGATATGACACACGGTCAATTTTTAAGCGGAGTTTAACAGGTTTGATTTCAGAGTTTTCCTTCTCCTAGACTAGTTGCCTAACCAAGGCTGAAGAACCTAGTCTGTCCTACTATTTACCCATAGCTGGAGGGAGAATAATTGGATTCATACCTTTCCCAAGGGTATTAGTGCTATGTGAAATGCAACCAGTCTCGTCCAGGATTTGAACTCGTGTCGCCGTGTTCATTTCCTACGACGATAACAATTACACCACGGGCACCTCCTTTATATGATTAGATATAAATGCTGCAAACAAAATAGCAGAGCGGCCAACAGTCTTTATCAAATGATAATTTTGTGACCAGGCTTGGCGTCGGCGCTGATGCATCATAACCACAAACCAAGACAGCGCGAGCATGATCTTAAAATTTCACCAAATTTCTCAGTTTTCCGTCGCATCGCTCTCATATTGTGTAAGGGTGTCCACGTGGTGTAATGATTAAAGCGATGGACTACGGAATCGTAATAAGTGAGTTCGTACTCCAGTCACGCTATTACGTTCACCTTCGGACAAATACCCTTCGGAAAGGTATGAATCACCTTATCCTCCCAGCTATGAGTTAAATAGTACCACTAATGTTCTTCTAGAAGAATGGCTTTGACATTAAATAAACTACATAGGTTGATATCCCTTTAAACAAAGAAACTAAACCTCATATTGTGAATTTGCCAACCTCTCTGCACGAGCGGCAGGTGACACATGGTTAATCTTTTAACTGATATGAATTCAGTTTTTCTTCTTGATCAGTCTCCAAGTCTGTCCTAATATTTATCTTTAGTTTGAGGGAGAATAGTCGGATAAACATTTTCCCCATGGTTATTAGCGCGATGTAAAATGCAACCAACCTCGTTCATGACTTGAAATCAGGTAGCCGTGTCCATTTCCGACGACGACAACCATTAGGCTACAAGTTCGTCTTTATATATACACATATATACATATACGTATTGTGTGTGTGTGTGTGTGTATGTGTATATTTTGTGTGAGTGCGTATGTATCATAATTTTTTGAGTTGTATCTCAAACTAGAAGATTAATAAAGAAGTACTGTCCTAAAGAGGAGATTATGTTTAAAATTAAATATTGTTTAGGGAACCAATTTATTCCCTCCCCTTCGCATAATTACGTAAAATTCTAGAGAAGATCTAGTTCTTATGCCTTGTCTCGATTAGAAAACCAATTTAGGAAAAGGAAAATTTTGAATTCAAACTGACTTTATTACGCTTGAAAATTGACCTTGTGCTACCTCAAGCCGTTGGCAGAGGTCTAGAATATATATATATATATATATATATATATATATTGATTTTTCGTTAAAAATATTTCATTATTTCTTTAAATATGCAAACCTAACATTTCTAAAAAAATATAGGGTTTGCTAAAATAAATATTGTGAAAAAGGATGAGTAATTTTAAAAAGGTTTTTCTTTTATATGGAATAATTTGCTTTGTATCTTAATTTATTATGATTTTGCATGGAGCGCTCTATTGAATTTTGAATTACATAGATATTGAAGAAAGAAAATCCTAAAATAGAATTGTCCCCACTAACGGCTGACTTGGTGTTGGATAATATCATCATCATCATCATGTCGTGCCGCCAGCACGGATATCCTTGACCATCTCTCGCCACTTTTCCCTATCGTTCATCGCCTCCGGCAGGTCTTCTGAGTTACATCCTGTGTCCTCACATAGCTGCTGTATGTAAGTTCGGGCTGGTCGTCCGGCTTTTGCTTGGCCATATGTGGGGGTCCATAGGAGTACGTCACTTACGAGCTCGTCCTTGCTTCTCCAGCAGTGTCTGGCGTGTCTGGCTCGTCTGACCTGTATAGTTTTCGTGATGGGAGGTAAGTGGCCGTACAGTTGGCGTCTCGTGGGGTGTTGTCGCCAGGACTTGTTCAATATTGCTCTCAACATTCTTGTGTAGTTGCCGTCAAGTTTCTTCACCAACCGTTTGGTTAGCGTCCATGTAGTGCATCCATATAGCAGTATCGATACAACAACTGCCTGGAAGAAACTGCGCTTCATTTCATCGGTCAGGTCTGATTTCCATATTATTGAGAGCCTATCTATAGCCGTCCATGCTTTCGTCAGTCGTGTGTCGATGTCGTTTTCTGTTGATGAGACGCTACTTCCTAGGTAGGTGAATTTGTCCACTAGCCTCAGAGAGGCTCCGTCTAGTGTAGTAATGTTGCCCGTTTGGTTGTAACACATATATTCAGTTTTGTTCGCATTGACATGGAGGCCAATGCCTGCTGCAGCTCGTTCCAAACTATGCAGTAGTGTCTCTGCTTGATTAGGCGTATTCGCCAGTAACGCTAAGTCATCAGCGTAGTCGGCGTCTGTGATTGTTTTTGCGGGGTACCTTTTGCTTCTTTTCTTAGTCAGCTCGAAGCCATTTTCTATGATTTTGTCGATCGAAGTTCTAAGCACGTAGTCTAGACAAATGATAAAGAGGTATGGGGCTAGCGTGTCTCCTTGTAGTACTCCTGCAACAATGTCGAAGTATTCCGTGTCTCCATCTGGTGAAAGTACTTTCACTTTTGTGTTTTTGTAGAGGATCATTATTGCTGCTACGGTTTCTTTTGGTAGGCCGTATGCTAGTAGGATTAGTTCCATCTTCCCTCTGTGGATGGAATCGAAGGCATGGGTAAAGTCGACAAATAGTACTGTCGCCTGAAGGTTTTTTGCCCGGACGCCTTCAAGGATTCTACGGATGGTCAATATTTGTGAGGTTGTGGATCTATTTCTCCGGAAGCCATTTTGGTTTTTCCTAAGGATGTTGTCTATTATATATATATATATATATATATATATAAACTTTTTTTAGGTTGAATGAGAGAAAGAAATATTTTAAAATAAATTGGTCCACTGAGAGATTTTTATTTTCTTAGGATTTATTATCTCGTTCTTACATATGTGTACGTTTCCAGCTTGTTGCTTTCGTCAGAGAACATATATGACAGAAGGCCTTGTTAATGGGGTACTCATTGCAGTTTGAATGGTTTTCAGTTGGTTATGGTTTTACATGGAGGTCATTCCTCTCTTTATCTTTGAGTGTATTTACCTTAGCCAAGTTTACCAATAATTTTTTGCGTGTATATATATACATATCTATTTATGTTTGTGTCCATTTGTGTGTATGTATAATTCATGTTTTATTCAACTTTGGTTTAAATTTATCGATAATCTTTTTAACGTGTAGTTGTTAGTTTGGTATATATGCATTATTTTAAGTTCACCTTGACCACATTCGTATTAGTGTTTCGATACATTTAATTTTTTATTCTTTGCTATTTTAATATTGCTCTTGTGAAGTGATATTCTTGTATTAAGGGCCTGTGTTGATCCTATGTATATTTCTTTTCATTTGCTACGTTCGATTATGCGGACTACTTTTTTGGGTTGCAGCTTAAATTTTTATTTATTTTGAATTTTGTTTCCGAGATTTTAATGGTATCGCATTTCCCTTCTATGATTATATCACATATTTTATATTGTTTATTATTTGTAACCCCTTGTGTTGTGTTCTATCCGAATGTAGAAGAGGTGAGCATTCTTTTAAGATTTTTGGGGGTTGTCTTTGGCTTTTAATGATTTTGTTGTGATTAGTATTTCTTTGATTTTGTCATTGTTTTTAAGTTCTAGATTTTTTAAATTATTTCTGTGAATAGTTCTGGATTGTTATTGTTGTAGGTTGCGACTTATGCTAGGGGTTTCTCGTTGTTGTGCTTTTTCGGGTTCTTTAATTCTCTTCGTGGTATTTTATCAGCTAATTCGAATCCCTAATTTATTAGTGTCATTGGGTATCTTCTATCATAAGCGACATACTCCTGTGGACGCCATCACATGGACGAGCAAAAGCGGGACGACCAGCTAGAACCTACAAACAACAACTCTATGCTGATACAGGGTGTAGCCTTGAAGACCTACCGGAAGCGATGGACGATAGAAAGTGGTGGGGGGATAGGTTCAAGGATATCTGTGCTGATGGCGTGACATGATGATATTGATGATGATGGGTTTCTCGCTGGTGTAGGGTTGTGTGTAGTTCTTTAAGGCGTATTTTTTTAGGTTTTTATCCGTGATTATTGTGTGTATTATCATATTTACCAACCCCTCGCTCGGAAGGATATGACACAAGGTCAATTTTTAAGCGGAGTTTAACAGGTTTGAATTCAGAGTTTTCCTTCTCCTAGGCTAGTTGCCTCACCAAGGCTGAAGAACCTAATCTGTCCTACTATTTACCCATAGCTGGAGGAGAATAATTGGATTCATACCTTTCCCAAGGGCATTAGTGCTATGTGAAATGCAATCAGTCTTGTCCAGGATTTGAACTCGTATCGTCGTGTCCAATTCCTACGACGATAACCATTACACCATTATATTATACGTGCTAAAGCGTAAGGGATAGATTTTTTACAGTTTTGTGGGTGGCGGCTTTTGAAGTGGAGGTATTGTTGGATGTCCGTGGGTTTGTGGTTGATATCTGTGATGATTTAGCCATTTACGTTTTTTATAAGGTTTACGTTTTTTATAAGGATGTCTAAAAAATGGTAGTTCTTTTGAGCTGTTCCATTGTAAATTTTACATATATGTAAATTCTCGTGCCATAATGGTTATTGCGGGAAATAGAATCGGCAAATCGAGTTCAATTCGTGGACGAGGTTATTTTCATTTTCCATAGGGCTAATACACTTGCTAAATTTATGTATCAAACTATTCTATCTCAGCTATGGCTAAATAGTTGGGCAAACTGGGCTCCTTAAACTTGGTATGGCAACTGATCTAGCCAATGAAAACTCTGAATTCAAACCTCCACTTTGAAAACTGTCCTTGTGTCGCATCCTGTTGGTGCGGAGGGAATGGGTAAATACATGCGTACATGTGTACTTAATGAATTTTATAGATCCGGATTTTATACAGATACACATATACACACATTTATATAGATAGAGTTCCGTATACACAATATAACTTTATTATATTATATATATTATATATGCATTATTAATGTGTGTCATTTAATCATCAGTTTTTTTGTGTAAAATCTCTCGTATCAGTCTTTTATAATAACTAAAGTACAAATAACTAAAGTACTGATAATTACTGACTCATATTCCGGTGTATATATATATATTAATATATATAGATAGATTTTTGCATTGTTATAAAAGACTTTAGAAACTTAGAAGAAAATATTTACACTTGCAAACAACCCCTGATGATGGCCTATGAAGAGTTCGAAGCGTACTCGGGACAATTTCGGTAATTCGTCTACTAATAACAATCTAAAACCAAAAATACTTGTCAGGAAACTTGAAAGGATCCTCATAAAATGATGTAGACAAAATGTGTTTTTATTTCTAAATCAAACATGATTAAATGAAGGACTTCAGCAGACTACTCTCTCTCTCTCTCTCTCTCTCTCTCTCTCTCACACACACAACACACACACACACACACACACACACACACACACACACACATATATATATATATTATATAATATTAAATCTTAAAAAAACATTTTAAAAAATTAGTTGCTGAAATTAACAATTTTATTCGTCATTTCAACAACTTAGATTCATTTTTCAGTCATACTTTTTGTATATTGTCAGATATTATTATTCAAATTATTCACACACATACACAAATACACATACACATCAGAATAGCTTACATTATTCTGACGGAATTTATAATCTAACTAGGATCATGGTATATCCTACCAATGGTCAAACCATCCCTCTCGACACAGGTGATTCAGCTCTTAGTAAATTAGAACCAAGTATTCAACAGTTATTTTTTCTAATTATAAAGAAATCATCATCATCATGGTGTCGTGCCACTAGCACGGATATCCTGACCCTCTCTCGCCACTTTTCCCTGATCGTTCATCGCCTCAGGCAGGTCTTTCTGGACAACATCCTGTATCCTCACATAGTTGCTGAATGTATGTTCGGGCTGGTCGTCCTGCTTTTGCCCGGCCATATGTGGGGGTCCATAAGAGTACATCACTTATGAGCTCATCCCTGCTTCTCCAGCAGTGTCCTGCATGTCTGGTTCGTCTAACTTGGATAGTTTTCGTGATGGGAGGCAGGTGGCCGTATAGTTGGTGTCTTGTGGGGTGTTGTCACCAAAAAAAGAAAAGAAAAAAAGATTCAAAATAAATAAAAATCATTTGTATAGATACATACATAACCTGAGTTTTTAAATTTAATTTTTTGCAATATATTCAATTAGATTTCCACGCAAACAGATACGAAACTATCACCCTTGGCAAAATTTATACATAGCAGATAATATTTTTACTTCGTAAAATGTGTCATTTTTGCTCTAAATGTCATAACAACGGAATTTCTCATTACTCCATTTGTTATATAGTCACATATGCAGATTCACATCTACATACATGCACATATATATGTAGAATAATTCAACAGCGACACAATGATAATGACAGACGCACGCAGAAAGACGCAAGAAGACTTCTTACAAATATATTTCACCTCTCCCTTTATTGCAAGGGTTCGAAAGGGTTGTTCAAGGGTTGCATGTAGAGAGGGAGCTGGAGACCGAACATAAACTGTAATATCTTGACCCCACTGTAATGACCGTCACGTTGTGTCTTTCTCGTTCTTTAGTGCTGCTCAACCGGAGGCCTAGGGCCCACTCATTCAGGGCCCAAAGGCCCCTTCGGCCTGATGTGGCTTTCCCTACCACATTTCGTCTATAACTCCGTCCGATCTTCAACTCAACTGCCCCGGTGGGCGTCAAACTCATCTGGAACCAGAACTCAATTCAACTGGCTCGTCGAACTCAACTCAATTATATAATCGTTCGACGCCCACTCGATCTTTGAAATCGAATGTTTAATCGTCATCAAGCGGAAATAACTGTCATGCAGTTCAGAGGTCATTCTCTTCCGGTGCATCACTCTTTAGTGTACCATGGGAATTACCTTGTCCCATTTCATCAGCCAGTTTCCGCCCACGCGATTTCCTCTCCTAACTGCCATTGGAATGTGTCACTTCGTTCCGGTGCATCACCTTGGAAAAGCATGTTTTGGGGCTGGGTCGAAGGCCAAAACACAATACATTGGGAAACCAGATAAGGTAACCAATAAATATGAAATATCAGTCACATTTAAATATAAAGAGACTCTTTTGAATATACGTTATATGTTTTATAAACAGATTATAACTATGTAAGAGTTCGACCGGTTGGTTTTACGGTATGTCAACCCTTGTCGGGTTATTTCATGCCGAAGTCAGTTCAGCAATTATTACTCCTAAATATATACGGTACACAATGTATCTTCTCAATCAGTTTAAACGGATAAAGATTTCGTGTTTAGTGGTAATAACAGTGTTTTCAGAGCAAATGGGTTAATATTGCTGTAATTGATGTTGAATTCTATCCAAAACAACTTTTTGATTGAAAGTTGGGACTCAAGTAGAAATTACCATTACCTGTCAGAGTGAACCTGACGGTAATGGTAATGAGCGGGATATCTCTACACTCCGAGTCGTTCCAGAAGTTTAGTGTTGATAAAATTGTTTTTTTTTTGTTTTGTCTTTTTTTACTTTTAAGGACATACTATAGGGCAACTATCCCTAGCTGACATGGTAAGTTTGTTGGCCGAGCGGTTTGATACTAAGTCTAACGTAAAGTTGGGCGGGTTTCGATCCCAGCTTCAAGCGTCCTACGTGTTAAGCCATACTAAAGAGTTTTGATACAACGAAACAGTCTGTCGGTGGATGACTATATATATATATATATACCCAACCCCTACGCTTGAACAGGATGCAACACAAGGTCCATTTTAATGGATGTAACAGGTTTGAATTCAGAGTTTTTCTTCTTCTTATGTTGCCATAGCAAGGTTGAAAAGCCCAGTCTGCCTTCCTATTTATCCATGGATGGAGAAAGAATAGTTGGATTCATAGCTTTCCTATGGGTATACGTGCTATATAAAATGAAAGCAGCCTCGTCCGGCATTTGAACCAAGTTCATCGTATTAGATAAAATCAACAAAATGATTACTAGAAACAAGGAATGCGTGATTGTAAGCTGTGACCAATGGAAAACAGGCATTGCGTGGGTATAAACGATAGCCAATGAAAAACAAGCATTAAATGGATGTATGCCGTGGCCAATGAAAAACAAACAATGCGCGGGTGTTAGCCGTGACTAGTGGAAAACAAACATTGCATGTCGGTAGCATGGGAGTTTTAAGACTATATAAGGTCTACAATTTTGGTTGAAGTCAGTTCCCCCTGGCAGTTACGATTCCCGACGGGTTCTCCATGTGCACGAACTCTCTCTCTCTCTCACTCTCTCTCTCTTTCTCTCTCTCTTTGATTGCTTTCCGGTTCCACACAAGCGTCACCGTCGATGGCTAAAAGTATAAGATTATATTTTAATAAATACGTGTTCCTCGTTGTTTGTCAAGACTCAGTGGTAGTATACTATGTAGTATACATACATATCTCCCCCACCGAGACACACGTACACCCCCCTGCTGATACACATGTACATCAACTCCCCGACACATATAGGAGCTAAAAATCTTGGGCTAACCAAAATTTCGAACTTTTTTAATTTTATTTATTTTCTTTGTGGTCAGTCAAATATATATATATATACATATATAATCACCAATACATAAGTACAATCAACCAATTTTTTATAAAAAGTTTAATTTCTTCTAAACCAAAGATAGCAGTAATGTCTTATTTTCACAGGAACATTATACCATCAAAACGGATAGTATTAGGTATTATCTATAACCATATTCTACAAAATGAAACACATTAACAAGAAAAAATTGTAATATCCAAAAAATCAGTACAACTTTTTTATGCAAACATTTTTATTGTTTTCAAGTTTCAATTCCGTAGAGTTTGCTGATGAATGATATCGGTTGGTTGGTTGGTTGGTTTCTTCATTTTAATGGCATATCAATTTTCATATATTCTTTAATGCCAAAGTCATCCTCACAGAAGAACTTGAGGGACAAGAGGTCATTTAAATGAACGAATGATGTTGAAATAGAAAGTGCAAATTTTGACACCTTTCTAAAATAAAACAAATTTATTGAAATGTTTTTCGATCTTGAAACAAAGTCGATGTACACATAAAAAAAACCCAGCAACAAATGATCCCTAGTTTTATGCAAGTAACTGAACTCCTTTTTCTAGCTTCTCTAAGTTCGCATATTGTGAAATTAGGGTTTAGCTTTGGGGATTATTTACTAAGCAAACAGAGAAGCACTTTGAACGTGGTTGTTAGTGGCTCAAACTCACAAATCTGCAATCAATATTCATGATCTTCTCAGAACCTACAACACCAATCCTTCCCATTAAAAAAACATTCGACCTTTTACTGATTCCTTTCTCAAGTAAATTGTATTAAACTCTGGTAAATTAGCTATATTTTGTAATTTGATATATAATTTATTATCGGTGAATGGAAATTAAATTTGGTTACAATGAGTGCAACATGTAAAAAGTCTGAGAAGCTCTAGTTTATCGAAAAGGTAACATTTCACAAAAGAAAATTATTAGGATGGATAGACAATACCCTCCCTCTCTCCCTGTCCCTCTCTCTCTCCCTCCCTCTCTCTCTCTGTCTGTCTGTCTGTCTGTCTGTCTCTCTCTCTCTCTGTCTCTCACATGTATATATGTGTGAGGCTGCCACAAAGTGGTGTGCAACCATTTATTTATTTAAGAAAAAAAAGAATACATGTATATACGAGGTTCATACGATAAGTTTCCAGACTTTTTTCATATGAGTACGTTTATTGATAGTACAGACATGAAACTCAAGTCACCTTCGAAGTAATCTCCTCCGGCTGCAATGCACTTGTTGTACCGTTCCAACAACTTCTGGAAGGCCCCATGTAAGTCTGCTTGTGTGAGCGTGTCAATGACCTTCGTCACAGCCTCTTTCATCTCCTCAATTATCTCATAACGACAGCCTCTGAGCTTAGGGAATAACCAAAAGTCACAGGGAGAAAGTTCTGGACTATAGGGACGGTGGGGAACTGTCTTGATTCCCATCTTGGTCAAATAGTCAGTGACAAGGATGGAGTAGTGTCCTCGTGGAAATGCCACTGACCCGATTTGAAGAGTGCTGGCCTCTTCCGACGGAATCTCTTCCTGAACTCCCTTAAAACCTCAACATAGTAACCCTAACCCTAACCCTTTGGCCAATCAACCCTGGTGTTCTGACTGCCTTACTCCTCCCACACCTCTCATCATTCCTCACGGACTCTCTGCCTTCTTTGAATCTCTTATGCCACTCAAAAACCGATGCTCGATTCATACAAGATGGTCGAAAAGCAGTCTGAAGCATTCCATACGTTTCTGTGGCATCTTTTCCAAGTTTAAAACAGACTTTTATTGCATATCGTTCTTCTAAAGTGTCATCACGTCCAGATTGGATTTTTGAAATTCACCAGCTGTGACAATCAGGCTTTAGTAGGGTGTATTCCAATTGCTGCTGTAGCTATTCATTTGAAGCTGAAATCATAAAAATTGGTCAGTAATCTCATAAGATATATAGCAATAACATAGTGAATTTTCAAGAGTCTACAACAATTCTAAATGCCCGTACGAAAAAAGTTTGGAAACTTATCGCTTGCACCTCGTATATATATATATTGTCATCCCAAGACAGACTGTTTCGTTATATCACAACTCTTCAGTATGGCTAGAGACGCTAGATTCTCGAAGTTGGGATCGAAACCCGGCCAACTTTACGTTAGACTTAGTATCATACCGCTCAGCCAGCAAGCGAACCACGTCAGTTCGGGAATTATAAGGCATTATGTAGTAGCTTTCGTTTGTTTACTTTTTTACCTTACCGGATACCAGAGTGCTCAATTCATTCGAAGAGCTTTGTATTATGCGAGTGGCAGGCGTAAATTCCTTTGCCAGAGTGCTCAACCCCCGTGGCGGGAAGATCGTATATATTGTCATCCACGGACAGATTGTTTCGTTGTATCTCAACTCATCAGTGTGGCTAGACATGCTGGACGCTTTAAGCAGGGATCGAAACACGCTTAACTTTATGCTCGACTGATGTCTTAACGCTCAGTCATATGTATGAGAGAGAGAGAGAGAGAGAGAGAGAGATGGTCAAACGAAAAAAAAACGATATATTGTTGCATATTGACCCGGCCAAGCTGTCAAAATAGGAAATGCACCTGTGTAAATAACAGGTGCATCCGGTCGAGGAATATCAGGATATAACCTTGACTTTCGAGGGGTTGAATTGAGTGCGAAATTGTGACGCTCGCAGGAGGAAGAGTGGACGTCAAAATATTATATAACCGCGGCGACAGGAAGTTCAATCAGTTGGAGTTAAGATGCTGTAGAGAGAACCAGCACCCAGCAGAGGGGGCCCTCAGGACCCCCGATTGAGCAGTTGGAGTTCAGATCAGTTGGAGAGAAGATGATGGAATGAGGACCATGTCTCAGAGAGGCTGGTCCCCCAGGCCCCCGGTTGAGCAGCCAAGGAGAACGGGAAAGAAACGCTGTTAAGGCCATATGAGTGGAGGTCAATTTGTTGCAGTTCTGTTCAGTCTCCAACTTACCTCTCACACAGTAAAACCTTTAGTAACCCTTTCGAACCCTTTCGAACCCTTTCAAATAAACTGAGAGGTATATTTTTCTAAAGAACTGTGTCCGCTCGTCTTTATTATTGTGTCGTCGTTATGATTCTGCATGCATATGCGTATATATAGTTGTTCATGGCTATACAATAATATATTGAGAGAATGAGAGAGAAAAGAGAGGGAGAACATTTAAGTTAACCTCATTTTCAATATATATATATATATATATATATATATGAGAGAAAGATTGAGAGAAGAGAATGAAAGAAAAATCTATAAAGAAAGAAAAGAAAGAGGAAATTAAAATTAACGCTATTCTCAATTATATTTATAATTTGATTCCACCTCACCATCCACCTCCTACCATAAAAAGTGCTGCTCACAAACGGCAGCGGCAAAATTGATTCTGTATTCAGTTTTATGCTCTGTCAAAATTCTCACAACTTTTAATATCTCTTGTGTGTTCGTGCGTGCGTGTATCTGAGAAACCATTATGTAAAAAACGACACTAGAGATCTCCGAAAGAGAAAGAAGACCGTTACCATCGCCACTGATAGAAAGCACTCATGTTTATTTCATCAAAATTCCTCTCGTTGGCGCTGATTCTGACAACTCTTCAGGCTGATGTTCATAAATCAGAAGCAGCATGTAATCAGTCTGTCATTCACGTTCAGCCGTGTGAGGTCACTCAAGTGTCTTGTGTAATGGGCAGATTGGTTCGATTTCATGCACTCAGTGGCCATGTCACTACGAAACTATGAAAGACTCATTCTGCAATGGCTAGTAATGGAAGTTGTGTTTAGGGCGGCTACTTGGAGCAGATCACACAACCAGCTCCCCCGACACACAAATGACGGAGATGACAGTCACAGCAAACAATTCATCTAACATAAGACACCTCTTCTTTATTATCCACGTTAAAGTGACTTGGATGAGGATTGATGGAAAGGGAGTGGTCAAGAGTGTATTCAGAAATTTATTGGGTTCAGTTTCCAATGACTGATTAATTTGGCAATATAAACGTGTCATCATTTTTTTGTTACATAATTCAAAGTTTCATTATATACAAAGCGTAAAAATATCCGTTTTGATTCGGCAATGTTGTATTAGAAATTATAAAAACCTAGAATCTTTGTTTTGAAAAAATGTATCAATTTATAGGTGTTACCCCCATTTCTCTTTCTCTCTCTCTCTCTCTCTATATATATATATATACTGGGTGTCCCAATAATGTATACACATTAAAAATAATTGTAAACGCCGTTTAATTAGAATTTTATTAATTAAACACTACATTTATAATTATTTTTAATGAGTATACATTTTTTGGGACACCCTATATATATATATATATATACATATATATATATTAAAATAAGTAGGTCCACAAAGAGATTTGTATTTTTTTAATTTATTTATTAATTCATTTTGTTCTTTATATTCATTTATTTATTTTGGTCTTTATTCATAAATATATATAAATATAAATAAATACATGAATTCGAAAAATACAAATCTCTTCGTGGACCTACTTATTTTAATATATATATATATATATATATATATATATATATATATATATATATATATAATGTCACCTGTTAGCTGAGCACTAAGATACTAAATCTAACGTAAATTTGTGCAGGCTTCGATCCCAGCTTAAAGTGTTCAGTGCGTCTAGCTACACTGAAGAGTTATGATACGACGATTTGTGAGAATGACAATATATATATATATATATATATATATATATATATATATATATACACATATATAATGAAATTTGGTATATTTATGAATAAAGAGAGCTAGATATCGGTGATAGAGTATATATATATATATATATATATATATATATATATATATATATATTTATATATATATACTGTATCACAAAAGTAATTACACCCCTCACATTTCTGCAGATATTTAAGTATATCTCTTCATGGGACAACACAGACAAAATGACACTTTGACTCAATGAAAAGTAGTCTGTGTGCAGCTTATATAACAGAGTTAATTTATTTGCCCCTCAAAATAACTCAAAATATAACCATTAAAAGCTAAACCCCTGCCAACAAAAGTGAGTACACCCCTAAGAAACTACACCCCTCAATGTCCAAATTGAGTACTGCTAGTCATTTCCCCTCCAAAATGTCATGTGACTCATTAGTGTTACTAGGCCCATGTGCATAGAGAGTAGGTGTGTTCAAATTTGTAATGCAGCTCTCACACTCTCTCATACTGGTCTCTGAAAGTTCTATCGTGGCACCACATGGCAAAGAACTCTCTGAGGATCTTAAAAGATGTATTGTTGCGCAACATGAAGATGGCCAAGGCTACAAGATTGCCAACACCTTGAAACTGAACTGCAGCACAGTGGCTAAAATCATACAGCGTTTTAAAAGACTAAGGTCCACTCAGAACAGGCCTCGGGTAGGTCGTCCAAAGAAGCTGAGCGCACGTGCTGAGTGTCACATCCAAATGCTTTCTTTGAAAGATCGGCGTAGGAGTGCTGTCAGCATTGCTGCAGAGATTGAAGAGGTGAAGGGGGTCAGCCTGTTAGTGCTCAGACCATACGCCGCACTCTACATCAAATTGGTGTGCATGGCTGTCACCCCAGGAGGAAGCCTCTTCTGAAGACGAAACACAAGAAAGCCCGCAAACAGTATGCTGAAGACATGTCAACAAAGCACATGGATTACTGGAACCATGTCCTATGGTCTGATGAGATGAGGATTAATTTGTTTGGTTCCGATGGCTTCAAGCATGTGTGGCGGCGACCAGGCGAGGAGTACAAAGATAAGTGTGTCATGCCTACAGTCAAGCATGGTGGTGGGAATGTTATGGTCTAAGGCTGTATGAGTGCTACAAGTGTTGGAGAGTTACATTTTATTGAGGGAAACATGAACTCCAACATGTACTGTGAAATACTGCAGCAGAGCATAATCCCCTCCCTCAAGAAACTGGGTCGCAGGCCAGTGTTCCAGCATGACAATGACCCCAAACTCACCTCCAAGACGACCACTGCTTTACTGAAGAGGCTGAGGGTAAAGGTGATGGACTGGCCAAGCATGTTTCCAGACTTGAACCCAATAGAACATCTTTTGGAGAACCTCAAGCGGAAGGTGGAGGTGAACAAAGTCTCAAATATCTGGCAGCTCCGCGACGTGGAAGAGCATTTAAGTGGCTACCCATGAAGCTCTGGTAAACTCCATGCCCAGGAGAGTAAAGGCAGTTCCGGATAATGATGGTGGCCGCACAAAATATTGACTGTTGACATGGTGTATGTTAATATTGACAACTTTTCCTAAGGGGTGTACTCACTTTTGTTGGCAGGGGTTTAGCTTTTAATGGCTATATTTTAAATTATCTTGAGGGGAAAATAAATTAACACTGTTATATAAGCTGCACACAGACCACTTTTCATTGTGTCAAAGTGCCATTTTGTGAGGGGTGTATTCACTTTTGTGATACACTGTATATATATATATATATATATATCAGTGACGACTCTAGCCAATTTTTGCTACTCGTGCACCCCCACCCTCTGTTAACTTCAGTTCCGAACCCGTGGTCTGTGGACCCAAAGTAAGTCATCATAGTTGCTATTGCTTGATTCTCCATTGTATAGCACAGATTGACAAACGTACCTTGCATGGTGTTTTTTTTTTTGTAAACAATCAAGATACTATATAAATTGTAGTCTTGTTAATACAGTAGATAAGATAATTTTTTTCCTTTCAAAAGTATAGAAGAAAAGAGATGTTCATTACTATGACGAGAAAAATATGTTTATTAGAATAAAGAAATTGATGACAATATATACGGACACAGCTAGTAGTTTCAATTTTGCTTGAAATAAAGATTATTTGTTGAAAATGTATTCAAATAAACAAATTTTAGTTACAGAATGTAATATATGCAACATTCATTAAAGAAATAGAGATCTGTTAGTGAAAAAACGAATTAAAACACGCCGTTTAACCAACATTTACCATAGCGTTGATGATGACGTCGGCGACGGCTATAATCAGCTATCCCCCCCCTCTCTCTCTCTCTGTCCCTCTCCCTCTTCCCAAGACAGTTGTCAGTTGTGCTAATTTTTTTGAGCACTGTATTCTGGCTTGCTTTTTCTATTGGCTACTGCCAAAAGCGAGATTTCGCAAACATTACTGTTATTATAAGGTTCTAGTGTCTGGCACGGATTACGCGTGTTCAACATTATAGCCGATTTTAAGGGATGTTCAATGCATCTGACGGTGGCCGGACAAAGACCATCCGTTCAAAACAGCATTGTTGTATTATTCCCAGATATATTTATGAACTTTTGGCTACTTAGTTATGGAAACTTGAATAGATACGTAATTTAATTGAGATCAGACTAAGTATGTTTGCTTGAAATTAATGGATGATTTTTAATCCATTTTGAATAACATTGACCGAGTTATTGGTCGTGCCGGGCACGAGTAGCACTAGTCCCATCTCCGCCCCTGATATATATATATATATATATATATATATATATATATATATAAGACCGTCAGTCACCAAGCGCTGTTGACTATGTGTCACCGCTGATTCTAATCGGGCACCCTGCATTAGTGGCTTTGTGTCATCATCATCATCATCATCATCATGTCGTACCGCCTGCGCGGATCTCCCTGACCTTCTCCCTCCGCTCTTCTCTATCGTCCATCGCTCACGGTAGGTCTTTAAGGCTACATCCTGTATCGGTACAGAGCTGTTGTATATAGGTTCTAGCTGGTCGTCTTGACTTTGCTCGTCCATGTGATGGAGTCCATCGGAGTATGTCACTTATGAGTTCGTCCCTACTTCTCCAGCAGTGTCCCGTATGTCTGGTTCATCTAACTTGGATAGTTTTCGCGATGGGAGGTAGGTAGCCGCACAGCTGCAGTTTTGTGGGGTGCTACCTCCAGGACTTGTGTTATACTAGGATAAGTTTAGATTAATACGCATAGAATTAACACTGGTATAATGAGACACAAGGTTAATTTTTAAGCAGTGTAAAGCTGGTTTGAATTCAGAGTTTTCTTTTTCCTAGACAGCAAATCTAAGCAAGTCTAAAGTCTGATCGATTATTTACCCATAGTTGAACGGGTTTGATTGCTGTCTTTCCCAAGAGCATCAGTACGAAATGAAACGCGCCTCCAAACAAAATTTGAACTGTTTTTCTTTCTTTATATATATATACTTTCGAGTTGTGATAAACGTACGGAGGCTAATAATTTGAAATTTTTAATTAAAATGAAGACATGCGAATAACTGAGCAACATGTAATAAAGAGATGATATATAAACGTCTAGATTGCTGTCTAGACGAGTCAGTGTGAATTTGGGAAAAAAGACAGTAGTCATATAGCCAGTCTCGATACTATTTGAACAATAATTTCAACAAAACACAACTGTAGCACACTTCATATTCATGAGATCAAGCTCCATGCATTTGTTTTTGTTACCTAAAATGAAAATTTATCTAAAGGGTTTGAACAGAGAATATTTAAAGAAATAATAATGTGGAACTTCTGAGTTTTAGAGGAGCTTCGACGAATGAAAAACTCACAGGAATAAGTATTTTGAATTCAAAGTGGTATGTTTTGAAAATAAATAATAACATTTTATTCATTGTTCCTTTCTATCTTGGTAAAGTCAGTTTCAATCTCGATACTTTTTGAACACGCCACGACCAAACCTATAAAGTTCAAATAAACTACATCACTCATTTACACAATATGCATAATACAAAAATAATTGTGGTGTAATTGTTATCGTCGTAGGAAATGAACACGGCGACACGAGTTCAAATCCTGGACGAGACTGATTGCATTTCACATAGCACTAATACCCTTGGGAAAGGTATGAATCCAATTATTCTCCCTCCAGCTATGGGTAAATAGTAGGACAGACTGGGTTCTTCAGCCTTGGTTAAGCAACTAGTCTAGGAGAAGGAAAACTCTTAATTAAAACCTGTTAAACTCCGCTTAAAAATTGACCTTGTGTCATATCCTGCCCGAGCGGAGGGGTTGGTAAATAGAATAGTACAAAAATAACAACCTATAGTTGCAATTATTGTATATGAATAGTCTTGCAGACTGTTGTTAGTGAGCATGGTCATTGTTAGGTGCTACTTTGTCATAGTCTTGTGCCAGTCTAAAATGTATAGCTATTTACTGCCTAACTTAGTTATATTCAAATGCTTTCAGTATCATGCTAAAAAGGCGTTTTGTAAAAACAGAAATCCAAAAATAAATAAATTTGAAATAATGTCCAAGGGAAATAAAAGCAAACAAGCTCACTAAAACTTATTGTACGTAGGTAAATATTAGAGAATTAAACGATGGACTTGGAATCTATAAGAATTATGTTGAAAACAAAAATGATCTGAGCCGACAAGTCAATAATTACAAAGAATAATATTATGTCATTTTTTAATAAAAAAAATCTTGTCTTGTTTTTTTATAAGCCTTTTCTTGATTATTATGGAAAAATAGTTTCAAAATTTACCTTATTGTTCGTTATCATTATATCCTGTTTTCTTCACAATTTAGTCTACAGTCATCTTTCTACCAAGAGCATTTATGTAAACATCCCCAATTGGTCCGAGAGGCAAGAATAATAATCAGTATTAAGAAAATCGTTCTATTTCTTTTTATTTTAAGAATGCTTTTTATTTGAAAAACAGTTTTTATCTTAAAAACAGTTTCAGCTAAAATATTTTCTCGAAATGATGTTATTTTTTTAAAGTAATTAGGGTTGAGCGTTAAGACTATTTCTGTCTTTATATCTACTTTTAAAAAGGACTTCCTTTCTGTTACTATATATATATATATATATATATATATATATATATATATATATATATATATGCGTGTGTGTGTGTGTGTGTGTGCGTGTGTGTGTGTGTGTGTGTGCAGAAAGAATTGACGTATAACCAATGTTAATAAATCAATTTTATTAATCAGTGTTATATACCTCCTGGTTTCGGCTTTAATCCATCATCAGTGAAATTTTAATAAGTTTTATAAAACTGATTAAGATAATTGTCACATTTTAATTGAGTGATTGTTTTTTAATTTGACGTTTTTCATGGCATTTAAATCAATGATAAGAATCTTGCTCACTTTTTTAAAAGTTTACAATTTGAAGACAATTTCCAATGGATACTTCTATATATCAAAAATGTGTTTTTTACAAAAATATATACGACACTTAATGAGAATATCTTAATATCTAGATCAGGTCCACTTTGGTCCTATCAAAGGGTTAAATAGAACTAAACAATGTACTTATGCTAAACTAAATTATTTGAAATAGAACTGTTTTTACATTTAACTGTGTGTAAACAAAAAACTGTATTTATGATAAACTGAATCGTTTGAAATACAACTGTTTTTGACATTTAAACTGTGAATTTATGTTAAACTGAATTATTCGAAATAGAACTGTTTATATGTATAAAAATGGATTTGGCATTAAATAACCCACGATGCCATAAAACTAAATCAAACCAATCTCCACCCGGAGCCGTCAGCTCATCCCCGGGTTAGAGTCCAAAACGGCGTTACATCAGGTCTCACTGCTCTCTGCTCACTTCTTACTCTCACTCTTGAGGTTGAAATTTTGGCTTTATATGTTTTCGGACGCCTACGCATTCCGTCATCACGCCCATGCAATTCACATGGCATTTCCACAGCATTTTGCATCCCGGGAGCGAAAGAGAAGACTACAACACCAATATTGTTGAAAACTGTTGAAGACACTTGGATGAAAAAAAAATTATCATTCAACGAATAGATATGTGACGTTATCAGTTCATAATTCATCTCATCCATTCTTATAAAAACTATTTTAAAAACTTTAAAAAAATATTATCTTCACGAAAACTTTTCTCTTGACGATGACCTAAGGTTAAAACTAGAGAGAGTCATTGAAAAAATAAATAACGTCAAAGAAATATTTATCTCGTTAATTACGTTTATCTTTATATATATCGTGTCAAGAGAGAAAAATAAGTATCCGAGAACTTGCTGAAGAAAAGAAACGAATTGATATCAAAGTGTAAACAAATTATTAAATTTTTCGTGTCATCTGTCTTAATACATATACTTTCTCTCATATTGGAACTGCCCTAATGCCACACACACACACACACACACACATATATATATATATGTATATATAGATATGTATAAATCTATGTGTGTATATATATATATATATATATGGTGTGATGAGTAGAGTCGTCTCAATTTGGCAAAAATGAAAATAATACTGACATCTCATGTTATCAAATATATTCACCAAAAGTGCATGAAAATATCTTAAAATACTAATAATTAAATTTATTCAAAGAAATCAACATTGACTTCAACCACAGCCTCCAGACGACCTCAGAATCTCCTCCAAGCCTTTCAGGCGGTCTTCTTTGAATTACTCAGTGTTGCCAGAATCCTTGCTTTCAGTTTATCTACCGTTTTACATGGAGTTTTGTTGAACTCCTGCTAAATAACGCCCAAACACAATAATCGAGGGGATTGCAATCTGGGCAATTAGGACGCCACAGTCAACACTGGGTTCCCCCGTTTGCGTGGGATATGGCAGTATCCTACTACCAGAAAGGGTCTTTCAGCTGCCAACTTCTCAATTCAGGGTTGTACTAACTTCTCCAGGCACGTGCTTTAAGCCACTGTGCTCAATCTAAGGGTAAGTGGAAAGATGAATGGAGTCATAACGTCACAATAGCTCGGGACCTCACTAAACGCCATGATGTTTGGTTTTCATCAATACAGATATGAATCTGTGTTCAGATTGAAACCTAAATCTTCGTATTGGATCTTCCACCGTGAATGCCAAACTGTAATTTTTGGAGGGGTGAATTGCGTCATGTGTGAATTGCATGTGTTCCTCTGAGACAGTACCCAAACTGACTCGAATTTGCTGTACAGTAGACAAACCTGAAACAAATATAGCACATGAGCGAAATTAATAATTCAAAATGGCGAAAATTTACTCATCGCACCTTTTATATATATATATATATATATACATGTATTTTCATATGTGAGTGTCACACGTACTTCCATCTTAGCATGTGATTATACATCACACAATAAATACGACTGATTAGCCATTTTTCTTACTTTTCTACTGTCTCGTGTTTGTGTACGCCAAATGAAATTTCAGATAAAAGACTTCATAACAATAATATTCTTTGGGTTTTATGCCGGCTCTGCTACAACAGTATCAAGCACTTACGCAAACTTTTCTAATTTGAATTTCACTTTTTATCATACATATATCAAGAAATCTAGAGATCTTCATGGAGATATTTACTCTAATAGGCTGTTAACTCTATTTCATAACGTAAGCATTTGGCATTTGTTTATATAACAACACTTTACACTGTTAAATAAAGATCCATTTCTTCTTGCAAAGGTTATGTGCTCATATTGGCTAAAAACAGATCCTGGAATTGCTCATGTCATGTCTGGCTTCTTATGTAATGAAATCCTCGTAGAGGGGTCAGTTTTCGATGCCACGGGTCATGTTACAACCATTCCCCAGTGTCTTTAAACCGTTGATTGACGGTGATCAAGCTTGTTTAAATTATTTGTAAGATGTGTAAAGAACAAAGGTGAAACGAAAAGAGAGAAATAGATGAGCGAACAAACAATTTGACGGATCAAATGGAAAGTGCTTGACCAACAAGTTTTCATATTCGTCTTGCTGGCCTCATCGGCGGCTCATTTTTACTGGTTATAAATCAGCATGGACGAACACTCACGCTGGCGGTGTTTTGTAAGTTACTCTCTCGTGGATTGCACGAAAATGAAGCCAGGCATAACTATTGTGTTTGTTCAGTGTTCCATAAGTCTAAAACTGCATCATTCTTTGAGTTGACATTAGTATTGGTGGATTACTCTTACCGTTTAGAAGAAATTCAATGATGTGTGACGTAGAGTCGACTCATCTGATTGCAACGCCTCCTCCTCCTCCTCCTCCTCCCCCTTCTCCTCGGTGATCTAACCTTATTTTTCTTTTTTCTTTTTTTTTTTGCTGAGGCACGTCATAGAAAAAGGATTGCTGTAGAGCTGAATGGGTCTTACAAATCGATTGGAAGAAGTGTGGGGATGTTGGCCACTTTTCAGACTTTGTCCACTTCTGTTCCCGAGGTGAAAAACTAGACAGTTGCAGAGCAAAGCCTTGTCACGATGACCCTCCAATTGCCTACGATGCATGAATGTAATTTGCCAATGCTCGCATTCGCAAAGAAAGATAATAAATCGCGTCCATAGGTCAAAATCAAATTAGTTAAGGCTGATAAACATAATCACTCAAGCAAATAGTTCCTGAAATTGCAAGAAAACCTGCTTTTGCTAAGAAATAACTAGCAGTGTGCAAAGCCGATAAGAATAGGAATTTGAGAAAAAATAAAGAAATACTTCTGATACTTAACTCAGAATAAGAGCGTAGCTCGATCACAGATTTCACATTCCATATTATATTGCATTTGGTCTGCCACAAATCCACCAAGTAAGACAGTGAAAACCTTACACTGTTATAATATATATATATATATATATATATATATATATATATATATATATATATATATATATATCATCATGTCGCGCCGCCAGCGCGGATATCCCTGACCCTCTCTCGCCATTTCTCCCTATCATTCATCGCCTCCGGCAGGTCTTCAGGGTTACATCCTGTGTCCTCACATAGTTGCTGTATGTAGGTTCGTGCTGGTCGTCCCACTCTTGCACATCCATATGTGGGGGTCCACAGGAGTACATCGCTTATGAGCTCGTCCTTGCTTCTCCAGCAGTGTCCTGCGTGTCTGGTTCGTCGAACTTGTATAGTTTTCGTGATGGGGGGCAAGTGTCTGTATAGTTGGAGTCTCGTGGGGTGTTGTCGCCAGGACTTGTTTAATACTGCTCTCAACATTCTTGTGTAATTTCCGTCCAGCCTTCTCTCCAGCCGCTTCGTAAGCGTCCATGTGGTGCATCCATATAGTAGTATCGACACAACCGCTGCCTGGAAGAAACTGCGTTTCATTTTATCAGTTAGGTCCGACTTCCATATATATATATATATATATATATATAAAATAAAGACAAAGTCATGACGCAATTTACTTCACTAGAAATTGGAAATCGGTATGCTCTACTGTTTGGCATTTATGCTGGAAGCTCCAATACAAGGATTTCAGAGCGTTTAGGTTCCTTTTGAGCACAGATTCATATCTGTATTGATGAAAACCAAACACCTATTCAACATCATGGTGTTTGGTGGGGTCACGAGTGATGATGATGGTAAGACTCCATTCATCTTTCCACTTGGCCTTAGATTTAGCAAGGACGCCAACATCAAGTGCCTTGAGAAGTTAGTACAACCCTGGATCGAGAGGTTGGCAGCTGGAAGACCCTACGTCTGTCTGGCATCAGGACTCTACCCTATGCCACGCAAACAGGAGAACCCAGTGTTGGCAGTGAAAAAATTTTTTCGACCTCATGACCCCCAATATCTGCCTGCCTAATTGCCCAGATTGCAATGTCCTTAATTATTTGTTTGATTGTAATTCAGCAGGAGATCAACAAAACTCCATGCAACGTCGAAGATGAACTGAAAGCGAAGGTGACGGCAATACTGTGTAATTTAAACAAGGAGGCTACCGAAAAGGCTTGGAAGAGATTCGAAGTCGTATGTAGGCTGCGGTTGAAGACAGTGTTAAATTTTTTGAATAAACTTCATCATCATCATCATATCGCGCTGGTAGCACGGATATCCCTGACCCTCTCTCGCCACTCCTCCCTATCGTTCATCGCCCTAGGTAGGTCTTCAGGACAACATCCCGTATCCTCACATAGCTGCTGAATGTATGTTCGTGCTGGTCGTCCTGCTTTTGCACGGCCATGTGTGGGGGTCCATAAGAGTACATCTCTTATGAGTTCGTCCCTGCTTCTCCAGCAGTGTCCTGCATGTCTGGTTCGTCTAACTTGAATAGTTTTCGTGATAGGGGGCAGGTGGCCGTACAGTTAGTGTCTTGTGGGGTGTTGCCGCCAGGACTTGTTTAAGATTGCACGTAGCATTCTTGTGTAATTGCCGTCTAGCTTCTTCTCCAACCGTTTTGTTAGCGTCCATGTAGTGCAACCATATAGCAGTATCGATGTGACCGCTGCCTGAAAGAAACTGCGTTTCATTTTATCGGTTAGGTCTGATTTCCATATAATCGATAGCCTATTGATAGCTATCCATGCTTTAATTAGCAATAATTCAAGATATTTTCTTGGAATTTTCGTAAATATGAGAGTTGTCGATTTTTTTAGCATGGTTTAGACGATAATTTATACATTTCACCTTATATATACACACACACACACACTCATACATATATATATATAGTTTGTAAGAAAGTGATCTACAACGGCTATTCAATATTTGAGACGCAGATAATCGATCACTTCAGCCTGAAACGAGCACTTTGGAAGCAAGACTCGATCTCGTTCCCTAACACTTTGCAACGTGAGCATGTTTGGAGGATGCATAGTAGGGTCTGTTTGTCCAAAGCGGGACTTGTGAATCATATGAGATCTCATGACAAAAAAAAAACTTTTAAAGGCTCCCTTTCGAAAAGTCTTTCAACAGCGACCTACAGGGAACCCGTTTAAATTCTGACAATGTGAGTCTGCTGCAAGTTTGAAAAATCACATGAGGGTGCACGGAGGCAAAGTGAACGGACAAGACAGCTAATTCATTTGTTACACACGCAATAGGGCTTGCAAAGATTTACTTGGCAAGGGTAGCTACACAGGATCTCAAAAGTATTGTTAACGAATCAAGGAGATAAGCTTCTGCAAAAGAATCTCTCTCTCTCTCTCTCTCTCTCTCTCTCTCTCTCTCTCTCTCTCTCTCTCTCTCTCTCTCTTCACATAAATTTTATCGATAAATCTAAGCCAAAGTTGAATAAAACATGAATCACACGCACTCACAAATGGAAACAAACATACATATATATGAATATATATACACACACAAGAATTATTAGTAAAAAAATAATTACAAGTACGTTTCAAAAGACACTACCACACATAAAAAATCTCAAGACACACACATATACACATACACATACTGAAGAAATAACAACTGTTAGTAAAATCCGAAAACAATCCAACACACACACACACACACACACACACACAAACACACAACGACAAACACATATCAAATATCAAAGACCAATGAGGGATAAAACAAGCTAAGATAAACACACTCTAAGAAAAAGGGAGGAGTGACCTCTATGTATGCCCATAACTAACTGAAAACCATTCAAACTTCAAACACGAATAAGTTCAAGTCTCATTGAGTACCCCATTCACAAGTCCTTGTGCGATATATGTTCTCTGACAAAAGCAACAAGCTGGAAGCATACACGTAAGTAAAAACGCAATAAATTAATAAATCAAAAAAAAAAAATACAAATCTCTTCGTGGACTTACTCATTAATATATATATATAATTTAACTCCAGACACAACTCATTAATATATATATATAATTTAACTCCAGACATAAAACGAGAACTAAACTGAATCATCAAAGGTCTGCTGATTTGTAGATATCTTATAATGGTAAAGTCTATAAGAAGGTACTCTGATATAAAACATGCAGTTTCGGAAGTCCACAGATACTTTGCTATATTGGTCACAGGATTATAGCGATACAAAAAAGTAATGCTGACGACCTTTGTCGAGGGTGACCCAAAGGCTCCCTTTTCAATAACTACAATACCGAGGTGTAGGGAAGGACGCTACTCCTTTCCACTTTACCGTTAATCCGTACCTTATAAAGCTGAGAGTTAAGCAAGGCGGCATCAAGTACCATTTTTTGAGTTCTTCGTATGACTCGACCTGGAATTGAACCCTGGTATCCCGGGCCATTGGTGAACACTCTGCTCGTTAGCCAAATGGGCCCAGAGAATGGCGTAAGGTTCATACAAGCGTATGTTACTATAATCCAACAACGAACAGATGTCTTACTACCTTATTATCTGACGAATTTTGCATGTCTTTCCCAAGTAGTTAATTATGTGTGTGTGTGTGTTGTCACGTGATGGCTCACGTTGAACTAAAACTTATCTAGCAGTCAAAAAGTGACCGTTAGAAATGATTGTGGGTCACACAGATGTTTGCACTTAAGTGACCTTGGGTCGCCGGACATCGGAAGGGGAAAGAAAAATGAAGCCAGATGATTGGCGGGAGCCTCAAACGGAAGTGGGGTCCCCTTCCCCTCAACGGAAGAAGTACAAAAAAAAAGATAGTTTTTGGACAAGTCTCGTGGCAGACGGACGATAGCCATTTCACTCCGGGCCAAAGACAAAAGACTGAGACACGAGGGACTCCTGAGTCTCTCAAGCCAGCATTAAAAACAGTACCAAGCCTATTAGCCCGTGAAAGAAGAGAAATTCTCCAGCGGAACCCCGTCAAAAAAATAAGATAAGTAACTTTGGGACATTTTCCCTTTACACCCAAATTTTTGTTTACCACTCTCTCTCAATTTGAAAAAGGATAAAAGCCAAGAAAAGACATTTATATTCATGGACTATCCTATTATATATTTTTGACATTTTGAACATATATATGTATATAACCGTAGTAAAGAACTTATGTATTTTCATTTTACCATGTGGTCTATGTTATTATTCCATGCTTTCCTTTCAGCTTCTATTCGCCTTACATTATCTTGCTTAGAACTGTCCTCTTAATTCCTAAAGTATCACTCGGGAAATTGAGTTGCCGACTGTAGCAATATTAATATTATTACAACTAAGACCTATAGGCCCGTATTCTTCAATTATCGGAAGGGAAAGAAGTTTAGTGGCCTGGTGGGTGTGTGATAGTGTGAAATTTTGGACCCCTTTGCCAGCGGTGGCCAGTCTGGCCCTATATTGTTCCCTCACGTAATATGCCAGTTCTTATCTGCCTGAGAAAAGAACTCTGAACAGGACTTATTTCTGTAGGGGATCAAGTGCCAACCTGCCCCGTCTTCACACGTGCGAAAATAAAGTCCCGTTTTGGGACTATCGCAATTTGCCTGCAGCAGACTTAAAATGGTGTCTCGTCCGGGGATATTTTAATCTTTAATTCCCGACCCCATGCAGACCTTAAAATGGGGGCTCACGTCCGGGATTTATTATTAATAATATTTATTGCTAGTAGTCGTGTGACAATTCCTGCCGTTTAAATCTACCCTGGGAGACCGTGAAAAGAAAAAAAGGAATATTGCTGAAACAGTCAAATTACTTGTTGATATCACTGTTTGGAAAAATTTTTTAAAAAATGGACAAAATAGAGAACTTTTTAAAAGAACCCTCCATGGAAAAGTTGGAGAGGCTGAGAAAAAGCGAGATAATAAAAATTGGCGAGAAGCTTGAGTTAAATGTTGAAAATTCTATGAGGAAACATGAACTCGTTATAAAAATAGCAAGACACATGGTCGACGAAAATGTTTTCGAGGAAGCAGTATTAGAAGAGCTACCAACGGAAATAATAAGAATGACTCCAGAACAAATTGAACTGGAGAAAATTAAAATACAAGCACAAATGGAACTACAGAGAAATAAAATAGAACTGGAGAAAATAAAAATTCAGCAAGAAACAAGGCTGCGAGAAGTCGACTTGGCAATAAGAGGACGCAAAGAAAGCCATGACAGTTTCGAAGTAGCGAAGCAAGCGAGGCTAGTCCCAAAATTTGAAGAAGCCAACGTGGACGGGTACTTCGCACATTTTGAGCGAACCGCGCTAAATCTTGGATGGCCGAAAGAATGCTGGTCGATGCTACTCCAAACTGTGCTGACAGGAAAAGCACAGAGAGCATATGCAACCCTGCCGACAGAAAATTGCGCCGACTATGATTTGGTGAAAGCAGCGGTTCTAAAAAGCTTCGAGTTGGTTCCAGAAGCTTATAGACAGAAATTCAGAACACAGAGAAAAACTGAAAACCAGTCTTATGTGGAATTTCTGCGGGAAAAAGAGAACGCGCTGGATAAGTGGTGTGACTCTAAGAGGATAGACGGAGATGCTGAGAAACTCCGCCAGCTAATATTAGCTGAAGAATTTTTAAACTGTGTGCCAGAAGAAGTCAGGGTCCACCTAAGTGAAAGGAAAACCGACGTGACTTATGAAATGGCTGCACTAGCAGACGAATACATCCTCACACACCGAAAGACGAAGGAAAAAACGTTCACGGGAAACAGAGTGAAGTTTAAAGCTGAGTTAAGACCTAAGGAAGAAAATAGAAGGACCTTCCAAAGTAGCAGCAGAACAGTGGTCTGCTACAAATGCGGAAAGGCCGGACACATAGCCATAAGGTGTCAGCTAGGAAAAGGTCCTGAAAGAAACCAGACCCAGCCGAGAAAACCTCAAGGAGCTGTGACAACACCTAGAGGAAACCAGTCCTATCGACCCTGGACGAAAAAAGGGATGATAAGAGGCCCACACGGAGGACCAGTGGAAGTCTCAATTTTACGAGATACCGGAGCATCTCAGTCGTTACTTCTACGAAATAAATTACCTAAAAGGGTAATAGAAGCAACACGTGAGACTGTGATGATAGAGGGTATCGGCGGAAAGAGGGTAAAAATACCGCTGTGTAAAATAACCCTAAAGTCCCAGTGGAAAGATGGACCAATGAAAGTTGGTGTGGTAGATAAACTACCTATGAAAGGAATTTCCCTCATACTGGGAAATGAAGTAAGAACAAAAAAGTGTCACCCGGAAAAGATGGCGAAAATAAGCGCCATAAATGAAGACGGAAAGATGGCGAAGATGAACGCCAAAAATGGAGAAAGCAAGTTGGCGAAAATGAGCGCCAAAAATGAAGAAAGAAAGATGGCGAGAACGAACGCCCAGCATGGAGACAAGATGGCGGCTGAGCCACGTGGACGGCACAAACGACATAGTCGCTCGCAAAGTGAGAAGGTGGAAAGAAAAGAAGTGAACCTTCCACACCTCAATAAACGGAAAAAGAAAAGGACCAGTCGTCAGAGAAAATATGAAGGTCCAACGAATATTAGAAATAAATTCCCTAATACTTATCGAGAGGATAAGAGGGAAATAAGAGGACCCTCACGCAGGGCTAAGAAAGAATTTAAGAAAGGCGACGAAGTCCTGCTACTCTCCGCAAATAAGGGACCACACTGTGATGGACGATATATAGGTCCCTACGTAATATCACAGAGAATAGACAAGAGGACATACAGAATTGATACCAACGAGGGAAAGAAGCAGACACAAGTGTGTCACACAAACAAATTGAAGAGATATGTCCGTCAAGAAGGCCAACCTCGAAAAATTGAGAACTCGGCAATGCCGAATAAATTCGAGGAAAAATTAGGCCAGTTGTCTGTTTCAGAGAGAGAGGGCTTAGAAAAATTAATAAAAAAGTACCCAGGCTTATTTCTCTAACGCCCCACGAAAATGTAGTAGCAGAATATTCTTTCATAGTTGTTGAGAGAAAGAAAGAGAGAGAGAGAAACTAAAGGAAATGAGGAATTCTCGTCCCCAATGTTGAAATATGAGATGGACGAGAAAGTGGTTCGTCAACAAGTGACGAATAGGGGAAAGAGAGAAAAGAAAAGGAAGTTTTCTCCCCAAAGCTTGACAATTAAAATTATAAAGTCGTCAAAAGTGACGAAGAAAGAAAGAAGGACTTACCTCCTCAAGATTTGAAATATGATACGGCCAAAAGCCGAGAGAGAAAAAGAAAGAAAGGAAAACGAGATTAAAGAAAAAGGAAAAGGGAGAGAGAGAGAGAAAGAAAGAGAAGAGAAATTGTTTTCCCCTATAGTGAAAATTAGGAAGGACGAAAAAAGGAAAAGGAAAGAATTCGTCAAAGCGTGAAGAAGAAAGGGGATGAAAGAAAAGTAAAGTGAGAAAAAAAAAAGTGAAAGAAAAGGAGAAAGAACAGTGAATTGAATTGCCTTTTTTTTTCTATGGTATTTCTATTCATCTCCCTTTCTTCTCTTAAGCAGGGAGGTGTCACGTGATGGCTCACGTTGAACTAAAACTTATCTAGCAGTCAAAAAGTGACCGTTAGAAATGATTGTGGGTCACACAGATGTTTGCACTTAAGTGACCTTGGGTCGCCGGACATCGGAAGGGGAAAGAAAAATGAAGCCAGATGATTGGCGGGAGCCTCAAACGGAAGTGGGGTCCCCTTCCCCTCAACGGAAGAAGTACAAAAAAAAAGATAGTTTTTGGACAAGTCTCGTGGCAGACGGACGATAGCCATTTCACTCCGGGCCAAAGACAAAAGACTGAGACACGAGGGACTCCTGAGTCTCTCAAGCCAGCATTAAAAACAGTACCAAGCCTATTAGCCCGTGAAAGAAGAGAAATTCTCCAGCGGAACCCCGTCAAAAAAATAAGATAAGTAACTTTGGGACATTTTCCCTTTACACCCAAATTTTTGTTTACCACTCTCTCTCAATTTGAAAAAGGGTAAAAGCCAAGAAAAGACATTTATATTCATGGACTATCCTATTATATATTTTTGACATTTTGAACATATATATGTATATAACCGTAGTAAAGAACTTATGTATTTTCATTTTACCATGTGGTCTATGTTATTATTCCATGCTTTCCTTTCAGCTTCTATTCGCCTTACATTATCTTGCTTAGAACTGTCCTCTTAATTCCTAAAGTATCACTCGGGAAATTGAGTTGCCGACTGTAGCAATATTAATATTATTACAACTAAGACCTATAGGCCCGTATTCTTCAATTATCGGAAGGGAAAGAAGCTTAGTGGCCTGGTGGGTGTGTGATAGTGTGAAATTTTGGACCCCTTTGCCAGCGGTGGCCAGTCTGGCCCTATATTGTTCCCTCACGTAATATGCCAGTTCTTATCTGCCTGAGAAAAGAACTCTGAACAGGACTTATTTCTGTAGGGGATCAAGTGCCAACCTGCCCCGTCTTCACACGTGCGAAAATAAAGTCCCATTTTGGGATTTTAGTTCAATTTGCCGTCACAGTGTGTGAGTATATGGAATAGTATATATACATATATGTAATTGTATGTATATGTGTATATTTATATTTATATATATTTTCTATGTATATGTATGTATCTATTTATGTAAATGTGCATATATATATATATATATATATATATATGTGTGTGTGTGTGTGTGTGAGTGTGTGTGTGTGTGTGTGCATATATATTGGTGTATATATACATAGTACAGTAAGTAAAGTTGGCGACGGTAGTCGAGGATGAGCCGAAGGGTCCCTTTTCGATAGCTACAACACAGAGGTATAGAGAAGGGCGCAATTCTATTCCCTGGAATACTCCACTTTACCCTTGATCCTTACCTTATAATGCTGAGTGTTAAGCAAGGAGGCATCTTGTATCATTTTTTTTAGTCTTTGGTATGACTCGACATGGGATTAAACCCAGATCTCCCGGGTCATTGGCGAACACTCTAACTATTATACCAATGTACGGTAATACATATATATATATATATGTGTGTGTGTGTGTGTGTGTGTGTGTGTGTGTCTTTTTGTCAGTCAATCAATCTCTCTCTATATATACATACATGTGTGTGTGCGCGAAAGAATGGCTCATTTACAAAATGTTTTTCTTAAATCAAGCAAGTACTCAAACATAAGCTAGCAAAGCAGGATTTGCCCTGAAAGAAATTGTCATCTAAATTGTTTCATCTGACGATCACATTTTTTTTTTAATATATAAATATTATTTATGAAGCCGACAAAAGGATGAGACTTGTAAAATTACTTGGAACCAGTGTAAAGGATTATTTTGGTGGAGACAAGTCTCGTTAAGTTTTATGTTAAGCAATGAAATTCTTTTCGAAAAAGTTTAGTTTTTTCAATAGGAACAAAAGGGAATTTGCACCCTTATTCCAGATTATATAAGTATGTAGCTAAAAAAAAAAAACTTTATCAAGAGTCAATTCCAATCCAAAGATAAACAGAAAGGGAATGTTGTGACAAATAAAGAAAATAATACTTCATACATACAACCACGTAATCATCTAAGCAATTCTGTGGAAAATACTGAAGGTGTCTCATTCTGTAGTTAGGTTTGCTTTGATTAAGTTTTACGACATATCAACCATTGTAGGTTATTTACAGGTAAATTCTGTTTATACATATATATTAAATGTATATACGATTTGTTAACACATTTTGTTGATAATCTTTTTAAATGAGCCTGAGCTCCTTTTTTTTGCACACAGTTAAATGGTTTCAAGTATTGCAAAATGACAGTCAAAATTTAACATCAGTCATTAGTTTGCACGCAGTTTGTTCTATTCGACCCATATATAAGAATCTATCAGGTGCTACCACTCCAGGCCAGAGTGGACCTGGGAGCAATGCCAGTGAAGGGATACTCCACATTAACCAATTCTACAAGGTAGGAGCCTTGCCATCAGATGGTTTAATGTCATATCAGGACACTCTTTGGAGGGGGTCTTACTGCTCTGCTGAGATGCAGTCAGTGTATTCTACAGTCCAAGCCAACTGGGCTGTCTGTAGTTAGAGTTAGCAAGTGAGCCTGGCAGATTATTTCAGATGTGTCGGGAGTCTAATCTTTATTAGGTGTCCTTAACTTAAGTCAGACTAAGCTAGTCTTGGGAAATACCTGAATGTATCTTATCATAGTCAAATTATTAATATCTCATCTAGTAGATCCTTTCTATTAAGATGCCGTGAATTTTACCCTCACTGGGAGCTCCAGACGTGTTGCTTATATTAGATTAAGTTTTGCTAGGTAAATACCTGTAGGAGTTTCATGTAATTATTGGCAAGCTAATCGGGCTGACCATTACTACTAATGTCCAAAAGAATTTAATACCTTACTGAATACTCCATATTCGTGGCCTTTTGTTAGACTAGGATATGTTTGGTAAATACGTACGAGGCTCGTTCAATAAATAAAGTGAATATTGTCTAAAGAGTTAGCAATAGGTAGCACTGTTTACAGTTTCATCTTTTTCAAGGAAACCAATAATCATATTTACCAACCCCTCCGCTCGGGCAGGATATGACACAAGGTCAGTTTTTAAGCGGAGTTTAACAGGTTTGAATTCAGAGTTTTCCTTTTCCTAGACTAGTTGCCTCACCAAGGCTGAAGAACCTAGTCTGCCCTACTATTTACCCATAGCTGGAGGGAGAATATCTGGATTCATACCTTTCCCAAGGAAACCAATAATAGTGGGTCTTTTCAGATACCAGAAGACAGTTAGCATGATCCTCTTTACTGACTGCGCCGGCCGAAACATTTTTTACCGGAGAGTCACTCTGTTCCCACCCCACCATTGTGACAAAACCATATTTCGCCCGTTTAAAAAATGTTTCTGCAAAATCATTCTTCTCGATACACCTGACACTTTCTTTTGTAAATTTCACATCGTTTGCACTTCTTAGCCACTGAAAATTTAATAACAAATCTCTGTTCAGGCCCAAAGAACGCTTATTTACTATTATTCTGAATAGCCTCAAAACAAATATTTTTTCGAAATCAAAATAATTTTTGCTGTAAACCAATTCCCAAAAATGCAAAGTATACATTTTTGAAAATATTTCTGGAAAAAGTATTTTGCTTTTTAAAAAAGTATCCCCTTATTTACTGAATGATACTCATATATATATATATATATATATATATATATATATATATATATATATATGTATATGTATATATATATATATATATATATATATATATATATATATATATATATAATTCTAACTAGTATCCAACTGATCTTTGAAGATTATGAATAAATGCACAGAAATGTATATTTATTTACCTTTCTTTGGTCGGCTGTATGTTGAATTATTGATTTTCATGCTCAAAATATCAAAGGAAACTGAAAAGATTTCTCACTGCATTTCCTTTTTCCCGTTCTTCTCAGAGAATCATCTGAGAGCCATATTCTATAAAGCCGTGCAGCAATTAGGAGATTATTTTGGCCACTGTCAACTTCTGGCTGAGATCACAAAGAACCGACAAAAGACAGACTTAAATACCAGGTAATCAAGCTTCGGACATGGTTCCTGGTAGTCTGGTCAACATTTGATAAGCGGACATCTATCAGAAGAATGGTTACTTTTCTGTAAAGAAAGTTCCCAACTGCATTGGAAGGATTCAGGTTTGTGGTCTTTCTTATTTTATCATATTTACCCAACCCCTCTGCTCGGTCATGATATGAGATAAGGTCAATTTTTAAGCGGAGAAAATGTGAAATGCAATCAGTCTCGTCCAGAATTTGAACTCGTGTCGCCGTGTCCATTTCCTACGACGATAACCATTACACCACGTGCACCTCCTTTTTCTTATTTTATTGCTATGAGGTTGTTCGGAAAATACTGTCCGATTTTACGATACATTGTTTAAATTCTGCTCTAACATATTATTTTAAGAATAGCTGTATAAAAGATTCAAATTCCTGATTATCAAACTGTCCTCTTAGCACATTTTCTATCACTTCTTTTAGAAATCCTTGCTAATGGTTATGTCCCTAATCATGTACATGAAAACCTTTCATGTTTCCTGATAAGTGCTTTGCTTTTAGGTTGAGGTTGGTAGATGAATTTACCGAAATTGTCCCGAGTGCTTTCGGATCTTTCATAGGTCATCATCAGGGGTGGAGGTGACCGTGGTATAATGGTTATCGTCGTAGAAATTGGACACGGCGACACGAGTACAAATCCTGGACGAGACTGGTTGCATTTCACATAGCACTAATACCCTCGAGAAATATATGAATCCAATTGTTCTCCCTCCAGCTATGGGTAAATAGTAGGGCAGACTGGGTTCTTCAGCCTTGGTGAGGCAACTAGTCTAGGAGAAGGAAAACTCTGAATTCAAACCTGTTAAACTCCGTTTAAAAATTGACCTTATGTCATATCCTGCCCGAGCGGAGGGATTGGTAAATATGATTATCAGGGGTTGCTTGCATGTGCAATTATTTTTTCAAGCTTTTAGGTTTTTTATAATATTGTTAGAAATTACGTAAACATATTGTTAGATTAAACTGAGATGCTGATGACATCAAACGAATTTTAAACAGAGCGCTATCAACGGAAATTGAATATTAACAAGAGAAATAGAATATTAAAAAAAAAGATTTTTACTCATGCAAACAACGCCTGATGATGACCTATGAAAGGTCCGAAAGCGCTCGGGAAAATTTTGGTAAATTCATCAACCAACTCCAACATAAAACCAAAGCACTTGTCAGAAAACTTGAAAGGATCCTAATAAAATTATAAAGACAAAATGTGTCTTTATTATTTAATCAAACATACTTAAATGAAGGACTGCTGCCTAACTAATTATATATATATATATATATATATATATATATATATATATATATATATATTAGATTTGGTATTAGATAACCAACTAAAGTTGATATACCAAAAAACTTACCCAACCAGCCTAGATGAGTTGAGTCCAGTTGGTTGAGGCTGTAGAATACACTGACCGCATCACTGCAGAGGGATAAGACCCCCATAATCTGATGACGATGGAGATTTGGTCAATGTGGAGTACTCCTTTATTGCCATTGCTCCAAGGTTCACCCTGACTCGGAATGGTCGCTCCTGATAGGATCCAGGCTCTGGATCAAATAGAACTGTTTGACATTTAAACATGCTTAAATTAAGGACTGCTGCCCAACTACACACACACACACACACACACACACACACACACACACACACACACACACATATATATATATATATATTTACCCAACCCCTCCGCTCGGGCAGGATATGACACAAGGTCAATTTTTTAAGCGGAGTTTAACAGGTTTGAATTCAGAGTTTTCCTTCTCTTAGACTAGTTGCCTTACCAAGGCATAAGAACCTAGTCTGTCCCACTATTTACCCATAGCTGGAGGGAGAATAATTGGATTCATACCTTTCCCAATGGTATTAGTGCTATGTGAAATGCAATCAGTCTCGTCGAGGATTTGAACTCGTGTCGCCGTGTCCATTTCCTACGACGATAACCATTACACCATATATATATATATATGGCCAGACTGTATAATGTACTGAATACACACCACAACGAGTGTCCTGTATAAACTGGATCTGATGGTGAGGCTTCACTCTTAGAGCTTTGGGGGGATGATAGGTATCGCTTCATCGCCATTATTACCCTTTTCACTCTGGCAAGGATTGATAATATCTATTATGGTCTTTTTATTGGCCAAATAGAACTATTCAATTTATTACGAACCGTTGTTATAATTATTGACTTGAAACCACAAATATCTGTGCAAGTCCTGGCGGCAACACCCCACAAGACACCAACTGTACGGCCACCTGCCTCCTATCATGAAAACTATTCAAGTTTGACGAACCAGACATGCAGGACACTGCTGGAGAAGCAGGGACGAACTCATAAGTGATGTACTGTTATGGACCCCACGCATAGCCGTGCAAAAGCAGGACGACCAGCACGAATATACATTCAGCAACTGTGTGAGGATACGGGATGTTGTCCAGAAAACCTGCCTGAGGCAGTGAACGATAGAGAAAAGTGGCGAGAGAGGGTCAGGGATATCCGTGCTACCAGCACGACATGATGATGATGATGATGATGAATACTTAATAAAAAGAATTGTTACCATTCAATAGGAATACTTGAAACCGTTAACTGTGTGCAAACAAGTGAGCTCTAACACCTTATTTAAAAATTAAGTTAAAAACAAACTATTCGCTGGCCCAGTCGGCTGTGGCCATAGAATATGCCGACTGCATCTCGACAAAGGGGTAACACTCCCCCAACGAGTGTCTTCGTAGCCCAGTCGGCTGGGGCTGCTGAATACACCGGCTGTATCTCTGTAGAGGGGTAACACTTCCCCAATAAGTGTCCTGGGTATGGCACAAAACAATTAGGGAATGCAGAGTACCCCTTTATTGCCATCGTTCCCAAGTCCGCTCTGTCCTGGAGAGACAGCACTTGATAGGGTCCTATCAATGGGTTAAATAGAACTAAACTGCGTACTTATGCTAAACTGAATTGTTTTAGTTAGAACTGTTTGACTAAACTGAATAGCTTGAAATTGAAATGTTTTTGACAATTAAACTGTGAACTTACATTAAAACTGCGTACTTGTGCTAAACTGAATTGTTTGAAATAGAACTGTTTAAATGTATAAAATGGATTTGGCATTAAACAACCTACAATGGTTGATATGCCATAAAACCTAACCAAAATGACTTGATTCGGCCTTAAATGACCCGAAAAGGGTTGATACGCCGCATAATAAAACAACCAACCAACCAAACAAACAATTCGCTTACCAATTCTATCTATCTATCTATCTATCTATCAGGATTTGGTATTAAATAACCCACAACAGTTGATATACAATAGAGCATCAACTAACATGTTATGGTGTGCTTTTTTCTTGGCCCGTCCGAGAACTTTTCTGCTCTATCACATCCATATAAACATTCTTTACAATACTAGCAACTGTCCATACACACACACACATGTATGTATATATATTTGCATATATTTTTTTATACATAAACCTATCTAATTACTCACACACCCATATGCGCAGAAAAAATGAAAGTATTTTATTATTAATAAAATGAATAGCTTCTTTTTTATGCAGTATTTGTGTATGTTTTATTTTGTTGTTTTTTTTAACAATGGCTGCCATGAACCTAAAAAGTATACAATATAGGAAGACAATTTCCCACAAAAAATAAAATAAAATATAGGGAAACTCCATAAAACCATATAAAAATCTGAAGTGCCTTATATTGAAAAATAAGGGGAAGTGAGGTTATTACTCTCGGACCCCTGATAAATGCATCACTTTTTAACAAGTGATTTCATTCATTTTCTTCGCAAATATTCCTTAATGCATTAGAAAAAATTTGATAAAAAGTAAAAATGTCTATATATATATATATATATATATATATATATATATATATATATATATATATATATGAAGTTGATGTGTGCATGTATGTGCATTTGTGTCGTGTTTGTGTGTGTGTGTGTGTGTGTGAGAGAGAGAGAGAGAGAGACAGACAGACAGACAAACAGACAGTGAATGTATACCTGTTTAAAGAAACATCAGTCAATACGGTTATTTTAATCACAACTTAAAACCTATTTTCACAAGGAGTTTTAACTTCTGTTCGTAATATTGCAAAATTTGTAGAGCCAGATTGATAATAAGGAGAAAAAAAAAAGCTTGAAAAAAGGTTGAAAAAAATATTATTTTCTTCCTTGTTTATTTTTGCGGGTGGGTGGGTGCTGGGGTGAAGAGGAGGGGCCAAAACATTTAAACCACTTTAATATCCAACTTCTTTTGCAGAAGAGTTTGTTTTTTAATCATTTTTCTTCCTTTAACATTAATGCAAAATCTTCATAATGTGATTTTTTTTTGCGGGACCGGAAAATAAGTTCTTTCCATAGCAATGCAAATAACAATAATAGTATTTAATAGTTTGTTTTTTTATATATATAAAACTAATATATCAAAATGATCTGATTTTTTAATAGTTCTATCATAAAATTTTTATATTCATCTCATCTGCTAAATATGTTTAATAATAAAAATAAAACTGATGGTAAAACGTAAACCATTGCCCTGTTATCGGGGTTTAGACCTGACTGATAAAATGAAACGCAGTTTCTTCCAAGCTGCGGTCGTGTCGATACTGCTATATGGAGGCACTGCATAGACGCTAACTAAATGTATGGAGAAAAAGCTTGACGGCAACTACACAAGAATGCTGCGAACAATATTGAACAAGTCCTGGAGACAGCACCCCACAAAGCAGCTACTACCCATCACGAAAACTATCAAAATTAGACGAACCAGACATGAGAAACACTGCTGGAGAAGTAGGGACGAGCTCATAAGTAATGTACTCCTGTGGACCCCCTTACATGGATGAGCAAAGGCAGGACGACCAGCTCGAACCTATATACAGCTGCTCTGTGCCGATACGGGATGAAGCCCTGAGGACCTGCCGGAAGCAATGGACGATAGGGAGGGGTGGCGAGAGATAGTTAAGGATATCCGTGCTGATAGCGTGACATGATGATGATGGAGAAGTGTAAGATCTCTACAAATTGTGTCCTGGGTATGACACTAACCTGCATCTAATGATGAGACTCGAGTTCTGGAGTGTGCAGTATTCCTTCATTGCCGTTAATCCAAACTCCTGTCTGATCCGAAGCAGCTGTTCTTGTGAGATTCCAATCCATAGGTCCCATAGATATGTTGAAAAATTATTTGTATTCAAAAGGAATACTTGAAATCATATAAATTATTTCAATTTTTGTTTCCATATTTCATGACATATCAACCTTGGTATGACTTAATGTCAAAGACGTTCTTGTAGAAGGACAATAGAGGTACAATTAAACCCAGAGCTAGAAGGATAAGGGAGTTCGTATCTTTCTGTTGTGGACTAGTCTATCATACTTTTCTTCATCAGTCGATAAACTGGTCCATTGCGACTTATTTACTACTAGTTAGAGCAGTGGACGGAATGGCAAGACTTCAGAAGGAATCTCAATACTCCAGAGACAAACAGTCGTATCTTTGGAGACATTTTGGCGAACCGTCGAAGTTACACTAATTTCTTTTCACTCAACTACAACCTCTAATTCGAATATATTAATTTACCGATACAATCAAGATTTTTGTATACAACACTTTTCCCAGGGTATTAGTCCGAAAGTGAACTGATTAGCGCGACTGGCGTTCGAGCTCACTTACTACGGTGTCGCGGTCCAGCACATTAACCACAACCCCACTGAAACTCTCCTAGTACATTATTTGTCTTAAGAATAGTTACTTGAAGCTGTAATAATTTACTTATGATTATCATTATTCGTTACTTGAAACCATATAACTATGTACAAACAAATGATTATTAAGAAATAATTGCTTGCGGCCATATTATTATTAGTATTAGATAGGAATACTTGAGACCATACATCATCATCATCATATCGTGCCGCTAGCATGGATATACCTGACCCTCTCTCGCCACTTCTCCCTATCGCTCATCGCCTCCGGCAGGTCCTCGGGTCTATATCCCGTATCCTCACATAGCTACTGTATGTATGTTCGAGCTGGTCGTCCTACTTTTGCTCGGCTAAATGTGGGGGTCCATAATACAATTGCGTTCAAATTATTCGTATTTTATTGGAATATTTGATACCATATAACCGTGAATAAAATCTCACAAGAAGCAACTCCACAAAAATGAAAATATAAACGTACAATGAATGCGATTTCCCAATCTGTAGGTATAAATTAACCCTAGATGGGTTGACATGCCGTTAAAAGAGAAAAGAAAAGTAAACCAAAAAAGTAAATGTTTCTGCTTGCAAGTCTTTGAATGCTGTAAGATTAAAAGTAATTTTCTTCCCAAAGTCAATATTAACAAGTCAACGTTCTTTATACAGCTCTGGGGAGTATGTTAACTTTTTAGTCGCCATTACTCTCAGTTCCACTCTTTTACGTAGTAGTAGTAGTAGTAGTATCTGTTAGGGTCCCATATATGGGTTCAATGAATAATTATTAGTATTTCATTGAAATACTTGAAACCACACTAGGAAGTTAATTATTTGAATGGAAAATAGTGTTTGCCAATCGCCCGGGAGACCTGGGTTCAATCCCAGGTCGAGTCATACCAAAGACTCAGAAAATGGTACTTGATGCCTCCTTGCTTAACACTCAGCATTATAAGGTACGGATCAAGGGTAAAGTGGAGCAATCCAGGGAAAGGAGTAGCGCCCTCCCCTACACCTTGGTGTAGTAGCTATTGAAAAGGGAGCCTTCTGGTCGCCCTCGACTATGGTCGCCTACTTTACTTTATAATGAGAAGCAGTTTTTTTGAAATCATGTAATTGTATGAAATACTTGAAACCATATTAAACCCAAATTGCAGGTTTTAGACAAACAAAAAAGACACAAATGACGAAGATGCATATTTTTAGCATTTGAGTCTATTTTATAGTATATCTCAAAGATGCTAGAAAAAAAAATGATGTTTGATTAAAACATTTCACGGGATGATGAAATGAATGCTCCTTAAAACTTTTAAAATAAAACATGGATTCAGTCATTAAATTCATATTTCCCTCCTATTTTCGTTATGTGCATTTTAAAATATTTCCACATGCAAGTCAGTAAAGTTTGTGAACTTAGTCGAGGGTAACCAGAAGGCTCCCTTTTCAATTGCTACTACACCGAGGTGTAGGGGAGGGCGCTACTCCAATCCCTCGATTGCTCCACTTTAGCCTTGGTCCTTACCTTGTGAAGCTGAGTGTTAAGCAAGGTGGCATCAAATACCATTTTTTGAATCTTTGTTATGAGTCGACCTGAGATTGAACACCGGTCTCCTGGACCATTGCCGAACACTCTAATCATACCAAATAAGAAAGATTATGTATATTCACAGGGCAAAGTCACTCTAGGACCAGTCCAAAGCGAGTCGTTATTCACCCAATTTCAACGTCGGGGGTAGTATCTGACGCAAGGTCAATTTTTCAGAGGAGCACAGTCTACCTTACTATTTACTTATAGCTGGAGGAGAAATAAATTAATCAACCCCTTTCATATGGGGATTAGCGCGAAATGAAACGGAAACGGCCTCGTCCAGGACTTGAACTCTGGTCACTGAATCTGTTTTTTACTACAATAACCGATAAGTTATAACCGAGTGAGGGAGTCACCGTAATGTAATGGTTAAAGTGCAGGACTACTGTCTCGAAGCAAGTGAGTTCGAGCTCCAGTCGCTCCATTATGTTCATTTTCGAACTAATACTCTTGGGAAAGGTATGGACCCCCTTATCTCTCCAGCAATGACTTAAATACTATTACTGTTGTGACTTTGGCATTAAATAACCCACAAAGATTGATATGCCATTAAACAAAGAAACCAAGCCTTATAACTATGGATTGTTTACCGATTTAAAATCATCGAGAATATAAAGTTTGTACTGTCTATAATTGGACAGTAATTGTTAATTTGACTTCGGCTTAAAATAACTCAACAAGGATTGACAAGCCAGAAAACCAACCAACCAACCAACTGGGTGGACGGAATAAATGATATTTATATTACTATAAAAGATGAAAGACAAGGAAAGACAAAACAATAACGCCTGCTTTCTGATTTTCCTCATCAAATACACTACCTTCTATCCCATCCTTTCTGTCACCTCTGGAAATGATCGGACAGTTGAAAAAATTAAAAGCTCAATTTCATTTCCCTCTTAGCAAACATTGAAATAAATGAAAGCTAAAAATAAATTCAATTACCTAAAACGGTTAACGGCTCCGTCGAGGATTCGAACTCGGATCACCGATGCCATTTTCCTCGACGATAACTGGTACGCGATGCATGCCTCCAAAATAAGTAGATAAGCTTGCTCCTTCGCTTCCAATGTTTACTACAGCAAGTTAATCTAAAACATTCATATGCCTCAGTATATTGGTTACATTGTGTTGTATAGTCATATGCAGATTCATGCAGAAAGAATCATAACGACGACACAATAATAAAGACGAGCGAAGACTTCGTTAAAAAAATATACCTCTCACTTTATTTGAAAGGTTGCGTGGGAGAGGGAGTTGGAGACCGAACAGAACTGCAACATATTGACCCCCACTCTTATGGCCATCGGTGTTTCCTTCTCGTTCTCCTGATGTTGCTCAACCGTTGGCCTGGGGTCTCTCTCGCTGGGTGCTGTTTCTGTACCGCATCTTGTCTCTAACTCATCTGATCTCCAACTGGTCTCCAAACTAACTGACTTCCTGTCTTCACCGAGTTATATAATAGTTCAATCACCCACTCAATATCTCCCTATAACTGGCCATCGGGTTGTGACACTTCCGCTGTCCTTGGAATGGCATGTTTGATTGTCATCGAGCGGAAATAACTGTCATGCAGTTCACAGGTCACTCTCTTCCGGTGCATCAGTCGGACTGTACCGTGGGATTTTACTATGTCCCATATTGTCAGCCAAGCCCGCCTACGCCAATGGAATATGCAACTTACGCGTCTTTGGAATGGCATGTTTGACTGGGTCGAAAATACAACACATTGTATTTAATCATGTACAGAAATGATATAATTATAACACACAGCACCTGCAGCCCAGTCAGCTGGGACTGTAGAATACATCAATTGCATAGGGGTAAGACATCCACCTCTGCCAACGAATGTCTTGGATAGGTTACTACCCAGCATCTGATGGTGAGACACTTGTCCTGGAACTTTGGGACATGATGAGTACCTATCATTGCCATTACTCCCAGGTTAACTCTGACTCAGAGGGTACATTTTAGTTATGTTAGTATCCCATCAATAAGTCAAATCGAACTATTCAATCATTTACTCTACTTGAAACTATTTAACAATGAGCAAATTAATTTTGAATAGAATTAGTGTCAGATAAAATGTTTGAAACCATTGAACTGTGTGCAAACAAATGAGCTCTGTCTCGTGTAAAAATTTTAACTACAAACTAATCCTTTAAAATCATATATATAATAAAGTTGGCAACCGAAGTCGAGGGTGACCCGAAGGTTCCCTTTTCAATAGCTACAACACCGAGGTGTAGGGGAGGGCACTACTCCTTTCCCTGGATTGCTCCACTTTACCCTTGATACGTATCTTATGATGCTGAGTGTTAAGCAAGGCGGTATCAAGTACCATTTTTTAAAAATGTCTCAACCTGGAATTGAAACCCGGTCTCGCGGACCATTGGCGAACACTCAATCTACTGGGCCAATGAGCCGGTTAACTGGTTAAACAATTTAAATGTGTGCAAACAAATGATTAGTTTTAATTTGAATTATTAGTATTATATAGCAATGCGTTAAACTATTTAACTGTGTGCAAACAAATGAAGTTTGTCTCGTTTAGAAAATGTTACCAGCAATCTATTAGACTCAGTCAACTGGGGCTGCAGAATACACCGACTGCATCTCTGCAGAAGGGTAAAACTCCCCCAACGAGTGTCCTGTTTATGACACTAAACAATCTAATGGTAATGTTCCAGGAATGTTGTAGCTTTAGAAAATGCGGTGTACCCCTTCATTGCCATCACTCCCAGGTCCACCTGATAGGTTCCTATCAATGGGTCAAATAAAACTAAACTGCGTACTTATGCTAAACTGGATTATTTGAAAGAGGAACTATCTTTTTACATTTAGATTATGTACTTATGCTAAACTGAATATTTTGAAATAGAACTGTTTTTGATATCTAAATTGCGTACTTATGCTAAAAGGAATTGTTTGAAATAGAGCTGTTTATATGCATAAAAATTTGTTTTGATATTAATTAACCTAACCGACAATGGTTGATGCGCCATAAAGGCAAACGAAACCAAATCAAACCTGCAATTTATTGATTTAAAAATTCATATGTATAAACAGGATTTGACATCAAATAACATTAAGTGTTGATATGCTATTAAACCAAATAAACAAACCAGCAACACTTGTGATGTGAACAGTTACATTAGTTTATATGCACAACAACAAAAAATTTTAAATTATAAAATCACGTTGTATTGTATTTTATAAATAAATCGATGAGTACGAGATCGAAAATTATCATAAAAATGTCAGACCAACTTTTGAATAAAATGATTTCAGGCATGAAAATATGCCTTTAAATAGTCTTAAAATGTATCATTCATTTTTTTTTTTATCTTATAATCGGAAAATATGAAGTCTCAAAAATAAGTGTGAATCTGCGGGTAAATATAAATGACATGCACAAACGACTATTTGGTAAAGTAGATGATCATTAAGATATTTAAACAGAAAGAATCAGTAAATGAGAAAGAAAACGCGAAGACGTTGAGATAATATAAAGGTCCACTTGAGTCTGTCATATGTCAGAATCAATTGAGAAAGAGTCCCTAAGTCCAATTTAGAAATTCTACAATTCCAAGATTCTTTCTCTCTCTTATAATTGGCTTTGAAATGAAATATGCCAGAGATTAATTGAGTTACACCAGCATCTGGTCATGTGACAGCAACAGGCAATCAAGAGAATTATTAAAACTGTTTCTAGAATTAAACGGCTTGTATCTGGTTATCTAAATCAATAAACATTATTTCAGTCCCTTTTCTGGAAGGACTTTTGCTGAATGGGCAGCTTTGGTAAAGCCAGATACATTATCATCATCACATTCATTATCAACTAGTGTTGATAGCACGAGGTTTCCTCTCTCTCTCTCTCTCTCTCTCTCTCTCTCTCTCTCTCTCTCACACACACACACACACACCATCTGTCCCAATAGTCCATCTCTCTTGGCAGGTTCTTGAGACTGCATCTATTGTGTGCACAGAGCTGATGTATGTAAGTCTTTACTTGTCGGCCAACTTTGACGCATCCAAGTATAGGTATAAGACCATTAGTGAATGTTGCTGATTAGATCGTCCTTACTTCACCAACAGTGCACAGCACGTCTTGTTCGTCTTATTTGGATGGTTTGTGAGATAGGAGCTAAGTAGCCGTACAGCTGCTGTTCTGTGAGGTGCTGCTTCCGGGATTTGTTAAAAATAGCTCGTAGCATTTTTGTGTGATTCTCATCTACTTTTTTTCTCAATGCGCATCGTTATATTTCAGGTGGTGCATCCATACTATAGTACTGACGTCTCTCTTTTTCTCTCTCTCAGGTTAGCTGGTGATGAGAGGCGGCTACTATATTACATTTTAACGAGTACACTCACCCATGCTATTTTTTAAATGTATTCTTCAGTCTTCCTGTTGTATCATCATCTCGCCATCTTATTCTTTGTCTCGACTGGTTGTCTTCTTCTCTTGCAGTTCCACATTGTTCACTTTCTTCACCACAGAGATGAATAATAACGAAGACTCTTTCATGTGTGCACATTTCTTCATTTATTATAGACGCTTCTTTTCAATACCCGTCACCGACTCATCACTGAACAATTTTCTTGAAACTTCTAGAATCCCACGGTCACGTTACTAAGCTTATACTATCCCAGTCAAGTTTCAAATGTTATCAAGGTCATTACCTGTCAATTAAACTTATTTGACATTTACGGTTTCCGCTTTTTGGGACAAATGTTTATATCTTTTAAAATTATCTACATTACATGCGAAATTAAAGCTTCAGTCATTATTATTTAACATTTCTTTGAAATTCTTAGATTCTACAAGTTATTTATTCTAGCCTCATCTTAGATCATTTCCGATAGCTTAACACAGCAGTAAATTACAGGTCACTCTAAACGTGCCAAATAGAACAATTTATCAATTTTTCTAGCGCATAACAATATCACAGAAATAATGAATAAATATTCCTCAATTTGACCTTGCATCATGCAAAGTTAATCTAACGAATAACATGATGGCTTTACTTACAAAGATCAATTACATTTCGAATAGAAAATCTTTTTTCTACTGAAGAAAACTGTTTTACATAAGAGATATATTATTCGACATGACATAGGACAACCTAATAGGTTTTAAGAAATTTTCTTCTTATATTTTTAGGCGTACAAATACTTTTTAAATTATCATTTACGATTAAATACAGGGTGCGACAGAAATACCTTCAACATTTTCAACTGTCATTTGCATGATGCAAATGAACTGAGGCAAGTGGTAATGGTAGCTCAATCTAGCTAATGTCTCAAATTTTTTTTCATATACGATCAGTTACATTCATGATTTGGACCAGTCATGTTTTTAAAGGTTGACAAAAAGACCCAGGTGACTGATATAAAAAAATACTATGGTTTAAATGAAGGGCTGAAGTTTAAATTCAGGTAGTTTTCTTTTTATCTATGAGCCTGTGCTTTTGAAATTTTTAACCAATAACAATGTCGATTTTCAATCCGGAACAGCATCCTTCCAACGTAGCATGAAATGAGCATGTAAAGCTCTCTTTGTAACAATTACAGATTCATCAGTCTTTAAAAAACGTTTTAACTGCAAACGCACCGTATACACCGGTCCAAGCCATGATTGTAACTAAACAAAATGCTAAGACATTAGCTAGATAGAACTACCATTACCACTTGTCTAAGTTCACCTTCACCACACAGGTGACTGTTTAAAAATTGGGGTGTATTTCTGTCGCACCCTATACAGGGGTTAAATGATAATGTCTCCAATACAATAAAACCTGTCGGGAGGGTCTATAAGTCAACTCTATTCCTACAGAAGGATCAGACATTGGCCCACATAAAAAGGAGTTGTCCTGCGTATAACACTAAACTGCATCCATTGCTGAGGGGAGACTTCTGGAGCTCTGAGGATAGTGGTGTCACCTTTTTACTGCCATTACTCCCAAGTTCAATCTGTTCAAAAGCGATACTGGCTGTTAGGCTCTCATTTATGGATAAAATAGATATGTTTGACATTATGCTGAAAATGGTTTTCGACTACACTTACAGATTGATTTTAAATCATTGATATTGTAACTATGAACTCTTTACTTGTTTGAAATGATTGAGAACTTTACATTGGCTCATAAATATTAATACTGTAACTAAACATGAAGTGCTTACCTGCTTAAAATTATTGTAAACAATATCATCATCATCATCATCATCATATCGTGCCGCTAGCACGGGTATCCCTGACCCTCTCTTGCCACTTTTCCCTATCGTTCATCTCCTCTGGCAGGTCTTCAGGGCTACATCCCGTATCCTCACATAGCTGCTGTATGTATGTTCGAGCTGGTCGTCCTGCTTTTGCTCGGCCAAATGTAGGGGTCCATCATACAATTGTGTTCAAATTATTCGTATTTGATTGGAATATTTGATACCATATAACCGTGAATAAAATCTCACAAGAAGCAACTCCACAAAAATGAAAATATAAACGTACAATGAATGCGATTCCCCAATCTGTAAGCATGAATTAACCCTAGATGGGGCTTCATGCCGTTAAAAGAGAAAAGAAAAGTAAACCAAAAAAGTAAATGTTTCTGCTTGCAAGTCTTTGAATGCTGTAAGATTAAAAGTAATTTTCTTCCAAAAGTCAATATTAACAAGTCAATGTTCTTTATACACCTCTGGGGAGTATGTTAACCTTTTAGTTGCCATTACTCTCAGTTCCACTATTTTACGTAGTAGTAGTTGTAGTAGTAGTATCTGTTAGGGTCCCATATATGGGTACAATGAATAATTATTAGTATTTCATTGGAATACTTAAAACCACTCGGCCATATGTGGGGGTCCATAGGAGTACATCACTTACAAGCTCGTCTCTGCTTCTCCAGCAGTGTCCTGGGCGTCTGGTTCGTCTAATTTGGATATATATATATATATATATATATATATATATATATATATAGTAAAAAAAGTAAATGACTGAATGAAAATTCGATCAACTAATGTATAAAGTGTATCTCTTTATGTTGAGAGAAAAGTTTGCTGAAAAACAAAAGCACAGAATCTTTTCTTTTAAGAAATATTAGTCCAATTGTAAATATTTTAAAGAGATAAAGTTATGACACCTAATTTAAGTATATTAGTAATTGTTAGATTAAAATAAAGGCACATAATTTAAGTTTGGTTTCGTTTGTTTGGTTTTATGGCATATCAACCTTTGTAGGTTATTTAACGCCAAATCCATTTTTATGTAAATAATCAGTTCTATTGAAAACAGTTAAGTTTAGCATAAGTACATAGTTTAATTGTCAAAAACATTTCCATTTTAAACTATTCAAGCAGTTATATGTAATAATTCAGTTAAGTGTAAATACAGTTTTAATGTCGAAAAACATTTCTATTTGAAATAATTCAGTTAAGCACAAGCACGCAGTTTAAGTGTAAGTACGGTTTAATTGTCAAAAACGTTTCTATTTCAAGCTATTCAGTTTACTCAATTCATTTTCGCATAAGTATGCTGTTAGTTCTATTTAACCCATATATAGGGCCCTATCAGGTGCTACCACTCCGGGCCAGAGTGGACCTGGGAGCGATGACAATGAAGGGGTATTCCGCATTACCCAAAGCTCCAGCCTTGCCGGAACCTCACCATCAGATTGTTTAGTGTCATATCAGCCGACTGGGCAACATAATTTAAGTATATTAGTAATTTTTAGATTAAAATAAAGGAACATATTTTGGGTGTGTAATTAATCTTTGTATGGAAGTATCATTATGTATAGAAAGAAACGTATTTCTAAAATTATTTTGGGTTTTGATCTTTTGAATTTTACGCAGCAAGTTAAATACTGTCCTATGCGAATTCTATCGATATTTTAAAACTTGCGTGGATTCCCCGATTGATCGATAAATGTAAAAATACTGATAAAAAAAACTTATAGCTTCTAGAACCTATTTTTACACAGAAATTAACACTTTTTATGGAAATCAGTTGAGGTCACACACACACACTCACACACACACACACACACACACACACACACACACACACACACACACATACTGCTATTAGTCAATTACAAAACAAATTGGTGCCTTGAGTATGACACTAGATTGTATCTAATAGTGAGGCTCCAGTTCTGGTGGTCTGTGAAATGTAGAATAACTTTTCATTGCTATTGATACCATGTCCAGCCTGACTCGAAGAAATACAACCTCTCAAGGTCCCATCTATTATTTTAGCAATAATAAGCATTCGATATAACTGTGTGAAAAAAAACTTTGAAGGAACAACCACGCCAAAAATGTATTTGAATATACAATGAAAGCGATTCCCTAACTTCTAGGCATAAAATAACTGTACACTAGTTGACATACCGTTAGAATTAATCAAACTATGAAAATACAATGAATGCGATTCCTTGATTTCTAAGCATAAAAAACCCTAGACTGATTGTCATGCAGTTAAAATCAATCAATCAATCAATCAATCAGTCAGTCAATACCTCGTTCAATTCCTTTCAAATCAAATCGAGGCAGTATGAAGGCTATACAACAAGCATAAATTTCAAATCACTCATTCAGTTATATATATATATATATATATATATATATATATATATATATATATATATTGTTGTTGTTGTTGGTGGTGGTGGTGGTGGTGGTGGTGGTGATGGTTCAACGAGAAAAAAGTAAAGATTTTTAAATGAAAAGATCAGCAAACGAATCTGAATTTGGTATTTAGGTTTATATCATCTCATCTACTAGTCAGGGTTGATAATGGTGAGGGTTGCCTTTGCTCCTGTGAACAAAAACAACGCTAAACGTTACCAATCTCCTGAAAAGGACCATAAAGTCTGGAACACTTTTATAGCACAAATATATGAAATTATAAAGACCTAAATACCAAATTTAGATTTCTTTGCTGACTTATTCAATTATATATATATTTACATACACACACACACACACACACACACACACACACACACATATATATATATATAACCTGTACATAAAAAAGCTATTAGTCAATCTCTGAATCAGTTTATCCCAAGCATATTTGTAAGTGACTATATAATACCAAATACATGGTAAAGTATATTTCTATCTCTTTTTCCAGATATAGTTTCATCACAAACAATTCTATTAACAACAAAAAAAGACTAATAAACTGTTAGAGCTGAAATATGCTCCTTCGTCTTTAACAAGTTATCTGTTTTTACTTGACAGTTACCGGAAATTTTAAAAGTTTTTTATTTTTCTTTCATATGAGGTTGTCGTTGTTGTTAGGACGTTTCAGTTACTCCATTTTATCGTTGTTTTCTGGGTTACGTTATATACAGGGTTCATATTCATCATGTCGTGTTATCAGCATGGATATTCCAGACCCTCTCCCGCCACCCCTCTCTATCATTCATTGTTTCCGGTAGGTCTTCAGGGCTACACCACGTATCGGCACAGAGCTACTGTATGTAGGTTCGAGCTGGTCGTCCTGGCTTTGCACGTCCATGTAAGGTGGTCCACAAGAGTACATCACTTATGAGCTCGTCCCTACTTCTACAGCAATGTCCCGCATATCTGGCTTGTCTAATTTTTATCGTTTTCGTGATGAGTGGTTGGTGGTCGTATAGCAGCTGCTTTGTGAGGTGCTGTCTCCTGTACGTTGTCCTAATTCACTACAATACCATTCCTCACCCAGCGCCCATCTTCTCACTTCGTTCTTCGATCATCTTGTCAGTCGCTTCGTCTTTCTTTCTCTCTCTCTCTCTCTCTCTCTCTCTCTCTCTCTCTCTCTCTCTCTCTCTCATCGCCATCTTTGTTCTTGTTTCAGCTCTCCTGTTTTGGGATAAATAACAACTCAGAGGTATTTGTATGTGTACACATTAGTTTTATTTCTTGACGACTCTCATTTCACATCACTTACCAGACAAAACGGAAAGCCAGTGATCGGAGCAGAGATGGAATTCGATCTGCTCTCGTTGGCGATTTTCAACTGACTAACTTATTCCGAAACTTCGAGGATTATCCGATCTCATAACTTCACGTTCAATCAAAGTTATATTCTCAAAATGAACCTGGGTTCATCACATATCAATCAAACCGGTGACTCGACAGTTTTCCTTTACCTGCTAAATGATAGATACCGCCGATCTATTTCCTAATACTATAATCAGTCCATATCTTGATGAATGTCAAATAGGGACTTTTGGTCTTGTTCTCAGAAAGAGGAGAAATTTACCTTTATTGTTTGCCCAGTCGGCTTGGGCTGTAGAATACACTAACTGCACCTCTGCAGAGGGGTAAGACCCCCCCCCCATAACGAGTGTCCTGATATGACACTAAACAATCTGATGGTGAGGTTCCAGCAGTGCTGGTGCTTTGGGGAATGCAGAGTTACCCTTTATTGCCATCGCTCCCAGGTCCACTCTGGCCCGGAGTGGTAGAACCTGATTGGGTCCTATCTATGGGTTAAATAGAGCTAACAGCATACTTATGCTAAACTGAATTGTGAGAGTAAACTAAATAGCTTGAAATAGAAACGTTTTTGACAATTAAACCGTACTTACATTTAAACTGCGTGTTTATGCTTAACTGAATTATTTGGAATAGAACTGTTTTCGACCTGAAAACTGTATTTACACTTAACTGAATTGTTACATATAACTGCTTGAATTGTTTGAAATAGAAATATTTTTGACAATTAAACTGCGAACTTATGCTAAACTGAATTGTTTTAAATAGAACAGATTATTTACATAAAAATGGATTTGGCGTTAAATAACCTACAAAGGTTGATATGCCATAAAACCCAACAAACCAAACCAAACCAAACTAAACTTACCTTTATTGTTTACTTGGAAAATGAGAAAGAGAGAGGGGGGGTAAAAAAGGGAATTAGGAAAATGAATGGCATAAATGAAATACAATTGAGCTACAAGAATTTGCTGTGATAACAAACATAAATTTATTGTACAAGTTTGGGTGCCCCATCCATACGGCCTTGTGCCACATCTAAGCAAAAAAAGCTTAGAAAATTATAACAGGGTTAAAGAGCCCAGTCTGTTGTATTCATCCATTTCCGAGGAGGGAATATCTGGTGAGGAGTCCCAGTGAAGTAGTGGCAAACACGCTGGACTTCGGCATCGTAGTAAGCATATTCGAGTTCTAACGCTATTGCGTTAACATTCGAACAAATACCCTTTGGAAAGATATGAAACTCCTTCTCTTTACTAGCTATGGGTTATTAGTTACACAACTGTTTTCTAGAATGAAGACTTTGGCATTAAATAACTTTCGAAGTTTGATATGCCAATAAACAAAGAAACGAAAGCGACCATCATATGTCTTCTCCAGGATGGAGAATACATGTGACATGTAGGTTATTTAATGCCAAATCCTGTTTTAACACTCAGCAATATAAGGTGTGTATCAAGGGTAAAGTGGAGCAATCCAGGGAAAGGAGTAGCGCCAGCCCCTACACCTCGTTGTTGTAGCTATCGAAAAGGGAGCATTCTGGTCACCCTCGACTACACTCGCCAACTTTACTTTTACTTACATATATATATATATATATATATATGCTCTATCATTGATATTGAGCCCTATTTAATACTACTGCAATATTTGGTCCTCCATTAACTCATCAAGTAAGCTAATGAGAACCATAAATCTGTACAATATATATATATATATATATATATATATATATAGGGAGATTTGTAAGCTAATCCTTTTTATTATTTTTAAATGAACCGCTGCTTAAATTTTTGCACACAGATGGATTGAAGTCCATCTCAGCAATGGTTTCAAGTATTGCTTTCAATCACTAACAATTCTATTTAATGCTTATCATTTGTTTGTGCATAGTTAAATGGTTTGGCTTTATTTGGTTGTCTTTTATGACATATCAATCCACGTGGGTTATTTAATGCCGAATCCTGTTTGTAAATATATGTGTGTGTGTGTGTGTGTGCATAATTTATAAAAGAATAGTTTTCAGGAAACATTTTAAACGAGCTACAACTCAATTGTTTGCGTACAGTTTCACGTGTCTTTATCCAACACTAATAATTCTATACAAGGTCAGGTTATCTGATTTAACAGCATATCAACTATGATGGTTATTTAATGCCAAACCATGTTTATATATATAGTCATCCACAGACAGACGGTTTCGTTCTATCAGAACTCTTCGGTATGGCTAGACAGGCTATTTTCCCCGAAGCTGGGATCGAAACCTGGTTGACCGAAACGTCAATCCAAGATTCTACCACTCAGCCACGAGGAGACTAGCGCAAGCGAAGGAAATTTAAACGGTTATGTATCACATTTGTTTTGTTTACATATATCCGCTTAATGGCTACCGAGAGCTCAATTCATTAGAAGAGCCTTGCATTACGCTAGTGGCAACCATTTACTTCCTTCGCAAGAGAGCTCAACTGCACAGGGGTAGGGGACCATATATATTGTCATCCACTGACAGATTGTTTCGTTCTATCAGAACTCTTTACGCACACATATGTGTGCATATATTTATTTATTTGACAAATTCGTGGATAATATTAAACAAGTTTGAGTTTATTTGTTTGCCCACAATAAATGGTTTCAAGTATGGCTATTTATTGTTTGCACACTGTTAAATGGGTTCAAGTATTGTCATTTAGTACCCCTTCATTGCCATCGCCCTTAGGTCCACTCTGGCCCAGAGTGGTAGCATCTGATAGGGGCCTATCTAAGGGTCAAATAGAACCAAGATGAGTACTTATGCTAAACTGAATGGTTGGTTGGTTGTTTTGTTTACGGCGTATCAGCCCTTTTCGGGTCATTTAACGCCGAATTGAATTTCTGACAATTCAGTTTAGTATAAGTATAGGTTTTGTTTATAAACAGTTAAATATCAAAACAGTTCCATTTCAAACAATTCATTTTTGCATAAATTATTAGCTTAGATCTATTTGAACCATAGATAGGACCTTATCAGGTGCTATCACTCCGGGCCAGAATGGACCTGGGAGCGATGGCAATGAAAGGGTACTCCACATTCCCCAAAACTCCAGCATTACTGGAACCTCACCATCAGATTGTTTAGTGTCATATCCAGAACACTCGTTGGCGGGGGAGTCTTACTCTTCTGCAGACGTGCAGTCGGTATATTCTACAGCCCTAGCCGACTGGGTAAAAACTGAATTGTTTGAAATAGAACTGTTTATATATATATATCGATTTGGCATTAAATAACTTACAACTGTTGATATGCCATAAAACTAAGCCAATAAAATCAAACTAAATATTGACATTTAACATTAGCAATTCTATTAATCAAGTATTCCTATCTTGTCTAATTCTAATAATTTGTTTGCACACAGTTAAATGGTTTTAAGTATTGCTATTAGCGCTAATAATTATGTTTAATGTTAATTATAATAATCCCTAGTAAAAGATTGAACAGTTCTGTTTCACCCATAGATGGTATTGCAACAGGTAGTACCATTCCAGGTTAGAGTGGACCTGAGAGTAACAGCAATGAACGAGTATTCCACATTCCCCAATCTCTAAGACTAGAGCCTCACTATCAAATTCAGTGTTGTATCCTACTCAGGACACTTCTGCTTCAGATTCTTATTGGGTGCCCCATTCATGCGGCCTTGTGCTACATTCGTATCAGTATTTGTTTGGTGGCCTCAATTTACTGTCTGAAGTTTTAGATCTATTTTTAGCTTTTATAAAATATTTCACCGACCCATTAGCATAAAGGTTAGCGAGTTCGCCAATGGTTTGCGAGACCTGGGTTCAATCCCAGGTCGAGTTATCATATTTACCAACCCCTCCGCTCGGGCAGGATATGACACAAGGTCAATTTTTAAGCGGAGTTTAACCGGTTTTAATCCAGAGTTTTCCTTCTCCTAGACTAGTTGCCTCATCAAGGCTGAAGAACCCACTCTGCCCTACTATTTACCGATAGCTAGAGCGAGAATAATTGGATTCATACCTTTCCCAAGGGTATTAATCCTATGCAATCAGTTTCGTCCCGGATTTGAACTTGTGTCTCCGTGTCTATTTCCTACGACGATAACCATTACACCACGGGCACTTCCAATACACCACAGGCACATCCCAGGTCGAGTTATACCAAAACTCAAAAATTGTACTTGATGCCTCTTTGCTTAACACTCAGCATTATAAGGTACAGATCAAGGGTAAATGGAGCAATCCAGGGAAAAGCTCCCTCTTCTACACCTCTATTTAGTAGCTATTGAAAAGGAAACTTTCGAGTCGCTCTCGACTAGAGTCGGCCAACTTATGAAATATTTGACTTCTTTTATTTCGATTAGTGGAGGGAAAGTTAAGAAACTATCTGTCAAGAAATATTTTTCGGATGTCCTGACAAATACCACGAAGTTGGAGACTTCATTTATCAATCAACCCTTGCAGACATAAAGAAAGGAAAAAATGCGGTCTTCAAGAATCTAGGAATTAAATAATTTAGTTTACTTTGGCTTTTTTCATTTTTGGCAAAGTTCCATTGGCACCAAAATGAAAAAGAATAACCTGCATAATCATAATCTCATGTGACTTGGACCTTTCACTCGAAACTCTGCGTCAGATAATTAAATAGATTCCTTTTTGGTAACGTTATGCTTCTCTTTGAAAATGATTAAGGCTTCTTAATAATTAAAATTTTCTCACCTTTTATATTTCATTATCTTCAATTGTATCTCATTTCTGTCCGATGCAAGAAAAGGTGATTTTATTTTCGAAAGTCGTGGAGAAGAAAAGATAAATAAAAGTAACTCTTTTTTTTTTTTCTTTTGAGTTGCCTAAGTAGCAAAAAATAATCGAAGTTCTGAGACTTTCTTTTTATTAAATCCTCAGATGAAAAGTGAGTAATACTTATAAGTATAGTAGACACAATAAGTTTTATTCTAGCTAAAGAAAGATAAGAAATTATCAGTAAACTACAAGGAGAGATTTTTCACCTGTTTTATTCAAAATCATTTGATAGATTTGTCATTTTCTAAACGTAGTTTAGTTTGGCTCAAGCTCCGAAAACTGGTGTAATATAATGGCTGAGGGATTTGGCGGGGGGTAGTTAGGCTGAGAACCTTTCCGCTCAGCACATGGGTGACTTAGGTGCAACATTAACGCAGGTGTCCACATGCGCGCGCGGGCGGAGCGGACGTGTCACTCAGAGATGTCACAATAGCCCGAGATGGGAAACGGGGCTAGCAAGTGCGAATGACGTTACGCACCGGAAGCGCGCGGAGGATTTTGGGAGATTTTGAAAAAGTCAGTGAGTAGAGTTGAGACAAGAAACTGAACGAGAAGGGTTGACTTTCGCCTGCTCGTGGAGGCCTTGGGCAGGTGTCACACGAGATAAGGGGGGGGGGCAGATGAAAAGGCCAGAATAGAAAGATTGTGCCTCTCTCTCCTTATGTCGAAAAACCTTTAAACTCAAAGGTAATAAAAAGTTTCGTACCTGAACTGTGAAGTCGTAAGTGTTTTTCGTGTTTCGAGATTCCTATGTTCTATGTTATATATATATATATATATATATATGAACATTATATGTCCATTGCGCATATCCGTATTTGGCTATGGTACAATGGGACAAAGAGCGAGAAATGATTTCAGCCCTTTCTTGTAATAGATCAACTAAGATTTAGACGTAAGGTCAAAACAATGGGACATCCAGTTAGAATCAAACACACGGCTCTATGGGCTTACGAGACTTGCTTGGTGACCAATGTAACATAGTACACAAAAAATGTAAGTATAAATCACAAGGCCGAAGATATAGCGCTACTCCGTGTTAATACGAGGGAGAGTCAAATGTATTGCAATATTTTGGTAGGTGGTAGTTTATGTCGTGTATATCAGGTGCTCCAAGCTATGGAGCCGAGCAGACACTCGGCTTGGGCAGGTGTATTTGCGAGAGGCGTTCGATAATCTGTGAAGTCTGCGCTCGTGATAGTTTCAGCGGGGTATCATGTAACTCATACTGATCTTTAACTCTTGATGGTTACTTCTAATTAAACCACCATGAAATTTCCATTGTTTCAGCTGAGAGAAAAATTATAATGATATAATTTCTTATAACTGGCCGGCCAATAGACTGGGAATAGAATGCACTCAACATATCCTTTGCAGAAGAGGAAGACCCTTACTTACTCCGAAGGAATGTCTTAGGTATAACACTTAACTCTATCTAGTAGTTAGTCTCCAGTTTCGGGGCTCAAGGGGGTGTAAAGTCACCGTTTTACTGCCTTTACTTCCAGGACCAGTCTGACCCGGAGTGATAATATCTTTTTAGGTCTCATGTTGGAGTCAAATAGATCTGTTTGCAAATTATTTGTATTCGATAGGCACGTGTGCAAAAAAAGACTCTTTAGAAACAACCACACCAAAAATGTGAATATGAAATTACAATGAACGAGATTCCCTAATCTCTTGGCATGAAATAACTTTAGACGAGTTGACAAACCGTTAAAATCAATCAATCACTGAACCCACACAACTTTAGACATTATTCGAATTGAATAAGCTTAGTTGATATGTTACTGAGAGCAAAAAAGAAATGATTATGGAAAATAGAAGTAATTTTTTTAAGAAAACAATGCGACATTGAGAATATAGTTGTTGGCAACCGTAGTTGAGAACAACCAGAAGGCTCCCTTTTCAATAGCTACAACACCGAGGAGTAGGGGAGGGTGTTACTCATTTCCCTGGATTGCTCCACTTAACCCTTGATACGTACCTTATATTGCTGAGTGTTAAGCAAGGAGGTATCAAGTACCATTTTTAAAGTCTTTGGTATGACGCGACCAGGGATTGAACCCAGGTCTCCCGGACCATTGGCAAACACTAGCCACTAGCACAAGGCCGCATGAATGGGGCACCCAATGAGAATCGAACTCGCTCGAGCAGGTTTGCTAGTCTACCGAGGTTCCCATGAGAATATAATTATGGTTACTCTCAGACATTTCGCAATTAATTAGATTTCAGCCATGAATAACTCATGAGGAGTTGATATGCCGTTAAACAACTAAAACAAACCAACGCATATTTATTATTGATCTTTGCAAGCTCAGGAAAAGATTTTTATTTCTTTATTAAGTTAAAACGTTTCACCTCTTCACTTTAAAAATGAAAAGCACTTTATGGCTTTTCTTTGGCGCATGTAAGTTGCCAACATATTTGCACTCTGAGACCATCACGATGTAAAACTTATACATTGTTTATTTCTAGGGTTGACTGGGTGAGGGCGTAACTGAAACTGAGACAATCAAAATCATGTATAAATGAGGGCCACTGTACTTTCTTTCCCTTCACATTATTTTACAATCACAAATCTCATCGTTCAGACACATTTGGTAATATTTCTATCCTCCGGGTCCTCCACCCAATCTCCGTGACGGACCAAAGCCCACGTGAGCATCATAGGCCCTAGGAACACTAAGTAGAGTGGAACAGGGTAAGTGTGTGTGTATAGTGGTGTCCCAGTGGTCAAAGAGAGGCAACTTAATTGACTTGTTTTGTATGCGTTCCAAACTGGCGCTTGATTTTGGCACATGGTTTTGTTAGACATATCCCTATGGGCCAAGGGCGGATATTTGACTGACATGGCTGGCTCCAAATGGCAAAGATGACCATAAAACATTTCCAGACCAGCTAAGGGGATAATAACCAACCTTGTCTACTCACGGAGAACCATGTGCCAACAGCACTATCATTTTTTCATTGATTTCAACGCTGGGAAGTAACTTTCGGTAAAGGATTCACTGCTCTATTTAATGGTGATAGCTCAATAAAACTGAATTTAAGTGTGGAAATATAACAGATTTTGTTCATGAATTTCAATTTGATATTAGCCAAGTTTTCGTTAGTCTGGCATAAGGAAGTAATTGAGAGGTACCCAGGTGTGTACTGCACTTACTTCACAGTAGAATTATGTGTGATCTAAATTAGTCATCACTCCGTCAGGTATACCAAAACTTTTTCATTTGCAGATTGGTTGGTTGGTTGGTTGGTTTTTATAGTATGTCAAAACTTGTTGGGTTATTTGATATTGAAACCAGTCGTTTATTTACCAGAAATTATCGATCATATGGAAGTCAGACCTGACCGATAAAAAGAAGCGCAATTTCTTCCAAACAACGGTCGTGTCGATACTGCTATATGGATGCACTACATGGACGCTAACTAAAAGTATGGAGAAAAAGCTTGACGGCAATTACACAAGAATGCTGCGAACAATTTTGAACAAGTCCTTGAGGCAGCACCCCACAAAGCAGCAGCTGTACTACCACCTACTACTCATCACGAAAACTATCAAAATTAGACGAACCAGACATGCGGGACACTGCCAGTGAAGTTGGGACGAGCTCATTAATGATGTACTCTTGTGGACCCCCTTTTAGAGAGATACACAGTGAGAACTGTACTCACTGATCATTCCTCGTCAAGACGTGCTGATAGTACGGAGTCCCTGACTCTCTCTCTCTCTCTCTCTCTCTCTCTCTCTCTCTCTCTCTCTCTCTCTTATGCATTGCTCCCGGTAGGTCCACTAGGCTCCATCCTGTGTCCGCACAGAGCTGATATATTTAAGTTATTGCTGGTCGGCCAACACTGATGTGTCCGTGTGAAGAAATCCATAAGAAAACACCCTTTGGAGTTCGTCCTTACTTCTCTTACAGGTCCCAGCATTTCTTGTTCGTCCTACTTGTATTGTTTATGAGACGAGTGGTAAGTGGCCGTACAGCTGTTGGTTTATAGGATGTTGCTTCAAGTATTTATTCAAGACTGCTCGTTGCATTCTTGTGTACTTCACATCAAGCTTTTTCTCTATGTATTTTATTTGAGGCCATGTGGTGCATCCATATAGTAGTATGAACACAGCTTCTACTTTGAAGAGATCCTGTTAAATTTCATTGGGTAGATCAGATTTCGATATGATTGATAAACATTCGGTAGCGCTCCACGCATTCGCTTCGTATATGTAGACATCATTTTTGGTAGATAAGATCCTACTTCGGAGATATTTGCATTCACGTAGAAGCCAATGCCACCTGCTGCTTGCTTTAGGCTTTGCAGCAAGGATTCTGCTTCAACCGGGGAGTCTGTATCTGTCATAGTTTCTGCTGGATAAGACTTCAGTGATAATGTCCAAAGAGTCAGTGTCTCCATCAGATGAGCAAACCATTGCTTTCATGCTTTCGTGTTTTTGTAAAGTATCACGATAGCGGTAACAGTTTCTTTGAAGAGACCATATGCTGGAAGTATTTGTTCCATCTTTCTACTGTTTATGGAATCAAAGGCCTGGGAGAAATCTACGAACTATAGTGTTGCCTTAAGATTTTTTGTTCATACTCCTTTGATGATTCGACGGCTTCTCAGAATCTGTGAAGTTGTGTAACAATTCCTCCGAAAGCTGTTCTGATTTTTTCTAAGAATTTTCTCGATTTCAGGTTGATAAGCAAGGCTTCATACTATTTACCCAACCCCTCCGCTCGGGCAGGATATGACACAAGGTCAATTTTTAAGTGGAGTTTAACAGGTTTCAATTCAGAGTGTTCCTTCTCCTGGACTAGTTGCCTCACCAAGGCTGAAGAACCCAGTCTGCCCTACTATTTACCCATAGCTGGAGGGAGAATAATTGGATTTATACCTTTCCCAAGGGTATTAGTGCTATGTGAAATGCAATCAATCTCGTCCAGGATTTGAACTCGTATCGCCGTGTTCATTTCCTACGACGATAACTATTACACCACAGACACCTCCTTTTTGATAAGCAGGGCTTCCTAAACCTTAACAACAATTGCAATAAGAATTATAACTCTGTAATTCTTAGGGGTTCCGATATTGTCTTTCTTGAAGAAGGGGAGGGTGCAACCTTTGTTCATTACTCGATTATTTTTTGTTTATAATATAGCATTGCATAATCAAAGCATGTTGTCAAATTTTCTTGTCTTCCATATTCAAGTGGTATTACGTTGAGCCCTGCAGCTTTTCCTGTTTTTGATTTTTTTGAATACTACGTCAACTTCTTCTGTAAACTGTCTTATTTTGATGTCTGTTTGGCTATTAATATTTTTATAGATAGGTTTGTCAGTGAATTCAGGGGGATTTTGGGGTAGATTTTTTATATGTTCTTTCCACTTCTGAAATCTTTTTTCTTTGCTGGCACCTTTAAGTTCTGCTCTTTTCTCCACTCACGTCATTTACTGTCTTCAATGCTAATTTTGAATGTCTACCTTCTACAAAATTCCTGATTTTATTGATTTGATTTTGAATATATGCTAATTGTTATTGTCTTTTAATTGGAATCATTTTGAGATGAGGCTTCTTAATCTGAGAATTAATTTTTATTTATTGCAGACTTTTTGTCCTCATCTTGGTAGTTCTTGCGTTGTTTCTTCTTCACAACGTTTCGGCCAAATTTCACCTCTGGCCTTCTTCATGTGATTTTTACCGCGACCTCGGATAGGAATGCTGAGTCTTGTAACCGTATCCCCAGTAATTACTGCCTTCCATAGTTGTTGTCAATCGCACCACGTTTTTGACCAAGTAAACCTCTGGCCGGCTTGGGTAGGATTTGAAACCGGTATCTTCTGACAATGCTCACCTGGAACCGTAGAGACTCAACGCCTCTATCCGCTGCGCAGCGGATAGAGGCGTTGAGTCTCTACGGTTCCAGGTGAGCATTGGCGCTGCGCAGCGGATAGAGGCGTTGAGTCTCTACGGTTCCAGGTGAGCATTGTCAGAAGATACCGGTTTCAAATCCTACCCAAGCCGGCCAGAGGTTTACTTGGTCAAAAACATGGTGCGATTGACAACAACTATGGAAGGCAGTAATTACTGGGGATACGGTTACAAGACTCAGCATTCCTATCCGAGGTCGCGGTAAAAATCACATGAAGAAGGCCAGAGGTGAAATTTGGCCGAAACGTAGTGAAAGAAGAAACAATACAAAAAAAAAAACCTACCAAGATGAGGACAAAAAGTCCGCAATAAATAAAAATTAATTCTCATCCTAATTGTTCTTTTTGTAATGTATTAGTTTTCTCTGGACTTTCACAACACAATAGAAATGAATATAAATTCTAATTGAATGATAATTTTCTTGGATTAGAGGTTGAAATTCATTTATATTTCGTGGGGTCTGCATTGGTGGAATGTCATTAATAACCATCCGAATACGCCATATAACTCAGAAATGCTAATTAGAATCCACCACTCCTTCCTAAATAGATGTATCAATATCATAATGGAGAGCTGTTAACGATGAAATGCAAATTAGAATCCATCATGTCTTCTTGAATAGAAGCATCAATATCCTCATGAACAGCAGTTACAATATGAATCGTCGTTGGAAATGAACTCGGTGACCAGAGTTCAAATTCTGGACGAGACTGTTTGCGTTTCTCTTTACACAAATGCCTTTGAGAAAGGCATGTATCCATGTATTTCCCCGCCAGCTATTGGTGAATAGTGAGTCAAACAAGGTTCTTTAGCCTTGGTGAACCAACCAGTCTAGGAGAAGGAAAACTAAATTCAAACCAGCTTTGTTTCGCTTAAACATGACTATGTTTACGTGACAGAAAATTGGATGAGCTCATAAAATGACAACCCAACAGATTCACTGATGACGTAAGTATTCTTTAAAATTAACTATTCAAAAGAAATCTGTTTACATCTGCATAAGTCAAGTAAAGTTGGCGACCGTAGTCGAGGGCGATTAGAAGGCTCCCTTTTCAATAGCTACTACACCGAGGTGTAGGGAAGGGTGCTTCTCCTTTCCACGGATTGCCCCACTTTACTCTCGATACGTACCTTGCACTGCTGAGTGTTAAGCAAGGAGGTATCAAGTACCATTTTTAAAGTATTCGGTATGACGCGAACTGGGATTGAACCCAGGTCCCCCGGACCATTGACGAACACTCTACCCACTAGGCCAATGAGCTGGATCTGCATATTCTAATTTTTTTTTATTAACTGCATTATTTCCTCAGTTGCGGGTACTTCACTCTTATCTTTATATGGGAAGCATGTGACTTTTGCAATAATTCTTTTACCTGATAAGGGAACCAGTAATGTTTTATCAACTTTGGAAGGGTAAAAAAAATCATGATCATAAGTTCAATTCAAACTAACAACTAATTTTATTGGTAACCCACTTCATATTTCTTGGAATAACTAATCAAATTAAGAGTCTTTGATATGATCAAGATAGCGAGTAAAAACTACATTCTTCACATTCTTCAAGATTTTTTTCTATGGATTCCAAAATAATTCTACCACATTTCCTATATGTATACAAGTCTGTGTATGTGTGTGTGTAAGTACTTTAGTTTCTCTCATCTTTTTTATTTAATTTCTTATTGAACTAACCACATGATGATTGAATAATCGAACATGACCATTTTCTGTAGAGCACACCTCAAATATAGTTTGAACCAAGTAGACTTACTGGTAACCAATGTTCAGTGAAAACTATTCGTCTTCAAGGTACTAATTTAGAGCAAGAAGTCTTCTTTCTTTCTTTCTGCTTTTTTACTGAATGAAGAACCCTCTTGCAAAAGAGTTTCTTCTCTTAAATTGATTTACAACTTCACAAAACTAATATCATCCTTTTCTACCCGATTCCCAAACTTGCTGTTGCTAACTTCCCGGCCCCACCAAACGATCTTCATTAGTGGTGTACTAGAAGAAGCAGATTAGTGCGTAATGAAGAATCTATTAAATCACGAACGCCGGGGTGAAACAACGAGGACTTTGAATTGCTTGCTTTTTAACCCAATCTGTCAAAGATCTTGACACAGTGGCTTGAAAATTACTCCAGCTGTGATTCAACCCACCATCATTTTTTTTGTGGGGTCCATTTGCAGATTTCTCTGCAAAATCATAACTTCGTTTGGCAAGAAATCATATTATAAGGTTCCAATATGACAATATATATGGATTGATTCATCTAATCTGTCCATTTTCTTGTTTCTCTCTTTTTCCTCGAAAGGAAACAGTTCAATGATCTCTTAAAATGATTTGGAAATTCTATTGCCACATAAATGCCTTCCACGTCACATATATAAGATCATGAATATACGAGTAAAAAGAAACACACACACATACACACACACACACACACACACACACACACACACACACACACATATATATATATATATATATATAATCTACTGAAAGACAAGCAGAGAATTAATAAACTGATGACATTGCATAGCACTCACAAGCACTCAAGTATGTATGTATGTATACACACACACTCATTTCATATATTCATGTGTATATGCATATAAGGACCTTTCACTTATAGCTACAAAATCATTAATGAATCAATTTTTTAAACCAAATGCTGCTGCTAGTTCTTCCCATTATTTTGAATTCCGATACGATAAATTAATTACTCATTTAGAGGCTGATGCCAACTGTTTGTCAAAGAACTTTTCCTGTAGACAAGTATATATATATATATATATATATATATATATATATATATATAATGAACAGAAGTGATAAGAAAAATATTGCTTTCGTGCAATTTGTTTTTTCATAGTTCTTAACTAATTTCGACCTGAGGTCATCACCAGGAGAAAAGTTTCTGTGCCAAAAGTTTTTTTGTAGAAATTTTAGAAGCCACTTTTAAAAGAGTTGATTTGAAGTAAGAGAAGCAACACAAACGCACAGGTGACAAGCATATCTATTCGTTTAGTGTATCCTAGCATCTTCATCTGACCTTTATATGATCTTTGTTATCGTAGACATCTGGCCCAGAGCTCTCTATTTGGACGGTATGCATTAAACACGGCCGGAACATGTTTCAAATTAGCCATGACAGCTTAGTTAGTTTATTTAGATGATTACGGGTCACCCAAAATCCTATTTCATAGCTGCGTCATATAGGTTGATATTAAACTGATTTACAGCCAGTGTTTAGGGTCCTTTTTTAACCTTTTCAAAAACAAATTTACTGCTTTGGCAACAAGTTAATGAGAAGTGCCACTTTTAAAATAATACCCTTCATAGTTAGCCCATCATTTCTAAGAGTCATTTTGATAGATAGTATGCAGATCTCATTCCACATTCTCTTCTATATTCTAAAATTGTTCTCCTGTTAATTGGGCCAGTAACATACAGTTCGCAGAGGGGTAAGATCCCCCAAAAATGTTGCCTGGGTATTTGAATAAACTACATCCAGTTGTAAAGTTCGGGGATTTTGAGAAATAATGAATAATCTCATGATTGCCATTACTCCCAGGTTCACTCTAAACCGGAGTTATAGTCCCCGTTCAAGTTCCATCTCTTGGTCGAATAGATCGGTTTGAAAATTATTTGTATTCAATAAGAATACTTGATCCCTTTTAAACACACCTTATAATTTCAAAAATCGTTTAACTCTTACTGCATCAGATGGTACCCACTTCTGTACCATTATTCCCAGGTCCACTTTGACACGGAGTAATAGTATCTGTTAGAATCCAATCTATGGTTCAAATACATTTGTTTGAAAATTATCAGATAAGAATACTTGACACTATTTAAACTGTGCATATGTGTATTAAGAGTAGTTATCTAAAGCTATGTGTTTCCAAAGGATTATTATATATACTAGCAAAAGTATGCCTCCTCTGCCCACTGTAACTATCTACGTTTTAATGTAATAAAATATATTAAATTAGAAAGACTAACGAAACGAAATAAGAAGCTATTGTACCAGATTACTCTTATTTTCATTTTGTCTGAATTGATTTCTATATATAATTATACATGGGACTGATTCCTATATAAAATTATACACTGAATTGATTTCTTTACAAAATACATTGAAATGATTTTTATGTAAAATTATACATTGGATTGCTTTTATTACGTTTGAGAATAAAACAATAATATTAGAAATCAATAACATCAAGTAAGTAAAGTTGGCGACCTTAGTCGAAGGTGGACCGAAGGCTCCCTTTTCAATAGTTACTATACCGAGATGTTGAGGAGGGCGCTACTCCATTCCCTTGATTGCTCCACTTGACCTTTGATCCATACCTTATAATGCAGAGTGCTAAGCGAGGCGGCATCAAGTACTACTTCTTGAGTCTTTGGGATGACTCGACCTGGGATTGAATCCAGGTCTCCCGGGCCATTGGCGAAAACTCGAACCATTATGCCAATATATATTAAGGATTTAATATTAAATAACCCACAAGGTTTAATATGCTATTAAACCAAAACACTCTTCCTATGAGGCCAATGGCCTGGTAATTATTTATCAAATCTGGTTTTACTAAAACTAATATGCAAATTACCTTCACCATATACTATGTAAAACTTTATTTCTTAATGATATATAATACACATTGCTGGATTTTAAACGCATTAATCTCCTAGTTTTCTGGGGGGTCTGCCAGGCTTTCACGCCTAGTGGGTGTTATTGAGCTGAATCGCCTGGCCCCAGGGTGGCCTGGCCACCAAGCAATACCTACCTTGCAGAGTTAAGTTCATAGCTTGATGCTCCAATTGGAGGAATGTTGAAGAGATCAAGCATATTTAAATAGCTACGCATGCGTCTCGATTTGTGCATGATTTCCGCAATAGAATGACCTTGAGTCATATCCTGGCTTGGTCGGAAGTCAGTTAAATACTCGTAGATAATAAGGATTGTTTTGAGGTAAATCAAACTCAACTAAACTTTAATAAAACCTTGATAATAAATTAGATGATAATTAAGATTGAATTATGATTATTTAATAATCATTGAGAGTATAACGTAAATAACTAATGGAATTATGATATCGGTGGTGATGCGGTTTCGGTTTCAGACATACAGACATACAATCTCCATTATAATAATATTGATTACTTGAAACTATATAATCCATAGAAGATTATTTGTGTTAGATAAGAGTACTTGAAAACGACAGTGAGCAAATAATTTGTATTAGATCAGAATTACTTGATATCATATAAAATTGCAAAACAATGACTACAGACAAACAAAATGGATTTTTTTAAAATGCAATGAACAATTGAAAATATATTTATTTATGAATGAATAAAAATGTCTGCATTGAATAACCCAAAAGGATTTGGGCGAAACCCCGTGTCGTAGTGGCTAAAGTGCTGGAATGCAGCTTCGAGTTAAGCGAGTTCGAACTCTGTTACGTTCACTTTTGGACAAATACTTTCAAGAAAGTAATGAACCTCCTTATTCTCCCAATTATGGGGTAGATAATATCTCTACTGTTCTTCTAAAGATGGCTTTGGCATTAAATAACCCACGAAGGTTGGTAGGTATTTAAACAAAGAAGCCCAACCAAATATAAGAGGTTGATATATCATTAAACAAATAAAATGAACCAGTGAATGTTTATCCAACACATGTGCATGAGTAGGATATGGCACAAGATCAGTTTTTAAGGGGAGTTTAACAGGTTTGGATTCAGACTTTTTCACAAACCGGTTGCCATACAAAGGTTAAAGTGCCCAGTCTGTCCTTCTATTTACCTATAGCTAGAAGGAGAATAGTTGGACATATACCTTTGACAAGGTTAATAACCTTGGCAAAGGTATATGTCCAACTATTCTATATGCGCTATGTAAAATACAAACAGCCACTTTCAGGTTTTAAAATCGGTCCGCCATGTACATTTTCAACGTGGATAATCGTTACACCACGAGCGCCTCCTAAAATGTCTGTACACCTACATACTATATATATAAACCCAAATAGTCAGACATACAAAATTATGAATAGTATATTGATATTGAGAGAAAAAGAGAGACAGAGAGAGACATATACTTGTATGTATATATAATCGATTGGTTGATTAGTTAGTTGGTTGGGTCTATGGCATATCAACCCTTGTGGGTTATCTAATGCTAAATCCAGTTCATACATACATATGTTAAATATATAATATTTTTAAACGAATAGTTTGTTCGTAACATTTTAAACAAGTCAGAGCTTATTCGTTTGCATACAGATAGCATTCCTATCAAACACAAATAATTCTATTTAATTATAATCATTTGTTTGCAAACTTTTGAATGTTTTGAGCAATTGCAATCTACCACTAATAGTTTTATTTGCACACAGTTTAACGGTTTCAAGTATTGCTATCTATCACTAATAGTTTTATTTGCACACAGTTAAATGGTTTCAAGTATTTCTTCAAAAACTAATAGTTCTATTCAACATTACTTATTCGTTTGCACACAGTTAGATGGTTTTAAGTATCGCTAACTATTCAAAATCAGTCATTTGTTTGCACACAGTTAAATGATTGAACATTTTTTAACTATAAATGGGACCCTAACAGGTACTACCGCTCCAGGTCAGAGTGGACCTAAGAGTAATGAAGAGGTACCCCACATTCCCCAAAGCTCCAGGACGGAACCTCACCATCAGATGCAGTTTAGTGTCATATCCAAGACACTCGTTGATGGGCTATTACTCATTTCCGAGATACAGTCGGCGTATTCTACAGCCTATATATTAATAAGAATGTATGTATGAAATATTGTCAGGAAAAGATGTTTGTATTTTTCGGAAAGTTCTGATGGTATTACCCTATTTTAGCCATCATATTCTGTAACTGATTAAATGCATTACATTGGTGACAGGACGAGTAGATTTGATCGTTGGTTGTGAAGTCCAATCATGTCCCGGAAAATTTATTGATGTCAACATTAATGCTGATTTGGTAAGAAAAATAAGGGAGACATCAGATATCAAGAAATAGGTCTTCATCACAATCTGCTGATATACATTGGAACGTATAATATTGCCAGTAACCCCCAACTCCAAACACACATACACGCATGCGCGTACGTATATAAAGGTGTGTGTAGTATAACGAACTTGAAGAGCCGAGTTCAAATCCTCGACGAGACTGCATTTCACTTTGGTGTTAATACCCTGAGGAAAGGCATAGATCAATCTCTTCTACCTCTCCCATTCCCAGCTTTGGATAAACAGTTGTATAGACAACCGATCGAGAAGAAAACCTTTGAATTTAAACCATCTCTACATTACTTAACAAGACACCAACTGTACGGCCACCTGCCTCCTATCACGAAAACTATTCAAGTTAGACGAACCAGATATGCAGGACACTGCTGGAGAAGCAGGGACGAACTCATAAGTGATGTACTCTTATGGACCCCCACATATGGTCGAGCAAAAGCAAGACGACCAGCTCGAACATACATTCAGCAACTATGTGAGGATACGGGATGTAGTCCAGAAGACCTGCCAGAGGCGATGAACGATAGGGAAAAGTGGCGAGAGAGGGTCAGGGATATCCGTGCTAGTGGCACGACATGGTGATGATGAGGATGATGACATTACTTAAAAATCAACAGTGCGTCTTATCATCATCATCATCATCATCAATTAACGCTATAAGTACAGATTCTCTTACCACTCTCTATCTTTCTACCATTGCTGTCGGCAGCTCCTCGAGCCGGCATCCTATGTCCACGCAAAGCTGATGTATATAAGTCTTCAATGCCGAGCGTGTCTTGTTCGTCTTACTTGGGTGGTTTGTGAGATGGAAGGCAAGTGGCCGAACGGCTGCTGCTTTGTGGGTGGCTGCTTCGAAAGTTTGTTTAAAATAGGACGCACGCAGCATCTTTGTGTATTTTCCATCTAGTTTTTTTCTCGTTAGAGTCCAGGTGGTGCAGCCATAAGATTGCACTGTCACGGCTACTGCGGAGAAGAATTTCCGCATTGTTTTATTATATATATATATATATATATGTATATATATATATGTATATATGTATATATATATGTATATATATATATACATATATATATATATATATATATATATATATATATATATATATATAGGAATGTATCCATTCTCTTTCAATGGCGAAACAGTTTGAAATAAAACTACCAAACTTGGTCTGCTTATATTTGAATTATTTCTATTTCATATAGATCTGTTTGAAGATTGTAAGAATTTGATTGGAAGAGTTGAAAATATATATATGAATTACTTATAATTATTGGGAGTTACTTGAAACCATCTAATTGTAACTGTTAATCTTTTAATAAAAGTAAAGTTGGCGACTGTAGTCGAAGGCGACCCGAGGTTTCCCCTTTCAATAGCTACTACACCAAGGTGAAGGGGAGGGCGCTACTCCTTCCCCTGCATTGCTCCTTGATACCTACCTTATAATGCTGAGTGTTAAGCAAGGAGGCATAAGTTAGCATTGTTTAAGTCTTTGGTATGACTCGAATTGCGAACGAACCCCAGTCTTCAGGACCATTGGCTAACTCGATCAAAGATACCAGGATTTTATTATTTAAGATTGTCGTAGACTCTTGAATATTCAATATGTTATTGCTATACATCTTATGAGATGACTGACCAATTTTTATGATTTCAGGTTCAAATGAACAGCTACAGCAGCAATTGGAATACACCCTACTAAAACTTGATTGTCACAGCTGGAGAACTTCAAAAATAGAATGAGGACACTTTAGAAGAACGATATGCAATAGAATTCTGTTTTAAACTTGGAAAAAATGCCATAGAAACGTATGGAATGCTTCTGACTGCTTTTGGAGCATCTTGCATGAACCGAGCATCAGTTTTTGAGTGGCATAAGAGATTCAAGAAAGGCACGGAGTCTGTGAGGTATGGGAGGAGTAAGGAAGTCAATACACCAGAGTTGATTTGCCAAAGGGTTAGGATAAGGGTTACTATGTTGAGGTTTTAAGGGAGTTCTGGAAGAGATTCGGTCGGAAGCGGCCAGTACTCTTGAAATCGGGTCAGTGGCATTTCCACCAGGACAATGCACCAATCCACAACTCCATCCTTGTAACAGACTATTTGACCAAGATGGGCATCAAGACAGTTGCTCACCCTCCCTATAGTCCAGACCTTGCTCCCTGTGACTCTTGCTTATTCCCTAAGCTCAGAGGCTGTCGTTTTGAGAGAATGGAGGAGATGAATGAGGCTGTGACGAAGGTCATTGACACGCTCATACAAGAGGACTTCCATGGGGCCTCCCAGAAGTTGTTGGAACGGTACAACAAGTGCATTGCAGCCGGAGGAGATTACTTCGAAGGGGACTAGAGTTTCATGTCTGTACTATCAATAAAAGTGCCCATACGAAAAAAGTCTGGAAACTTATTTAATAATCTTCGTATATATATATATATATATATATATATATATATATATATATATATATATATATATATATGCAATTCCATTATTTTAAACGAGTAAGAATTCATTGAAAGAATATTTTGATAATTTTCTTCTCTCCATTATGAGAAGGCTACCAGAAGAGATTGGTTGCTCTTATGGAGTGGCCAGATGAAATAAATTTATAATAACCAAATGATGGTCTGTTGACTTTTTCTTCCGATTATACCTTTTGCTCTGTATGAAATTTATAAATCTATATATTAATTATCTTAGATTGTGCACTCCTGGAGATTTATTTGAATCCTCTTATATATTCTCAAATTCAATTATTCCTAACTCATCTTCTTTGAACTTCATATATATATAGGAGATCTTCTTGGTTTTGGACTGCTATATAATCATGTTTTATGGGCTATATTGTAATTTTTTAAGCTTATACATTTCCAAAGACAATGACTTTAGCATATAGTATGTATGTGTATGTGTGTATGTCTGTCTATATACATTTATATAGGGTTGTTCTTGATTTACTAACCTTTACTCCAATACTTATTTTATAGCCATGTTGTAACCTAACAAAAGGTGATTGAATGAGAAATAACCAAAACGGAGTAAGGAAATGAAAGGGAAATCCTTATAACATTAAGAAAATACAATACTTGCCAGCGGCGGGAAGAAGGTATCCACTGCTTGTGGTGACTACTTAGATATAGTATATCATCACCCCCTCACAATAGTTTCCAACGTATTTATGAGGAATGAGACATACCCATTAATCTTCATAGGTAAGGTATATAACAGTATATATCTAAAGTCTATGATTATAATATATTAAGGGGACATATTGGCAAAAGTGCGGGACTATAACATCATAGTAAACGGGTTGAAACTGTTCACTTTTGGACCAATACATTTGGGAAAGGAATTAACCTCTTTATCCTCCTTTTTTATGAGTTAAATAGTACTACTACTGTTTTTCTATAAGGATAAGATTTGGCTTTAAATAACCCACAAAGGTTGATATACCATTAAAATAAGAAACCGATACTGAACCGAACCGATAATATACTATTATAGTTTTTAAGCATACACAATAACATTTCGGCGAGTTGGTTCAAGATATTCAAAATGGCTTCATCATATTTACCCAACCCCTCCGCTCGGGCAGGATATGACACACGGTCAATTTTTTAAGCGGATTTTAACAGGTTTCGATTCAGAGTTTTCCTTCTCCTAGACTAGTTGCCTCACCAAGGCTGAAGAACCTAGTCTGCCCTACTATTTACCCATAGCTGGAGGGAGAATAATTGGATTCATACCTTTCCCAAGGGTATTAGTGCTATGTGAAATGCAATCAGTCCAGGATTTGAACTCGTATCGCCGTGTCCAATTCCTGCGACGATAACCATTACACCACGGGCACTTCTAAAATTCAAAATGGCTTCATGCACTCTAGACAGTCTACGTAAATGATTCTCAAGTATAGGAGACTGATGCAACACAGTCTTCTTTACTTTCGTTTCATCTCCTGCTATACTCACCTCTTCTTTGTCCATAACAAAATGTAGGATTTTCAAGAAAATTTTCACAACAAATGCCACAAAAATTTTGTGTTTTAACTTCTGAAAGCTGTCTGAGATTTTCAATAAAAAAAAATTGATGAGTTGATAACAAAATTTACAAGTGTTTTATTGTTTGAAAAGGCACGAATAAAGAAAAGTGTTTATCTTCTATGATTGATTTCCCAGATTGAGATACATTGACCCTTTTTAGATGATTATATATCTATTATTTGAATTTGATTTATTGTGTCAATAAATCGTAGGTGATAAATTGATTTAATTAATCAAGACATAAACAAGTAAAAACCCAGGTATATATATATATATATATATATATATATATATATATATATATATATATATATATCATTGTTGATGCAAAAGTTTCTAGAATCTTTTAATGAAATCTTTTGTTTATGCAAATTAATAGCATTGTTATTCAATCATCAAGGTGTGATTTAATGTCCTTTTTCAACAAAGTTATGTATTCTATCTAAGAGTGAAAAAATCTGGTGTTGTTTTTAATTGTTCCAACGTACTTGAACCAGTGTATAGAATTTTTTAAAAATGACAGTAGGAAGGATACAAGTTCGAAGAATACTCTGTCCGTTAAATTGATATCTCGAGTTTGGAATATAAAAAAAAGTACAATATAAATAATGAAAAAAAAATGCAACATGGATCCTATTCGAAACTTGATTTTACTATAACAAAAACCATATTTGTCTTACCCTGCCGGCTGGAACTGCAGAATGTGTTGACTGCACCTTTGCAGAGGAGTAAGAATTCCTCAACCAACGAGTCTCCTGGATATGACACTAAACAGTTTCTGATAATAAGGCTCCAGTCCTGGAACACTGGGGAATGTGGAGAATGCCTTCATATTACCAAGTCCACTCTGATCCAGTTTGGTAGTCTCTGTTACGGTCAAAGAGAAGTGTTCAATCATTTACTTAGGTTGGTTGGTTTGGTTGTTTGGGTTTTATGACATATCAACCTTTGTTGGTTGTTTAACGCCAAATCCATTTTTAAAAAATAGTTCTATTTCAAACAATTCAGTTTAGCATAAGCATGCAGTTTAAACATAAGTACAGTTTACTTGTGAAAAACATTTTTATTTCAAGCTATTCAGTTTTGTCAAACACTTCAGTTTAGCATAAGCATACAGTTCTTTCTATTTAATCCATAGATAGGGCCCTATCAGGTGCTACCACACCTGGCCAGAGTGGACCTGGGAGCAATGGCAATGCAGGGGTACTCTGTGTTCCCCCAAGTTCCAGCATCACTGGAACCTCACCATCAGATTGTTTTGTATCATAATCTGGATATGACACTAAAAAATCTGATGGTGAGGTTCCAGTAATGCTGGAGCTTTGAGGAATGCAAAGTACTCCTTCATTGCCATCACTCTCAGGTCCACTCTGGCCCGAACTAGTATCACCTAACAGGGCCCTATCTATGGGTTAAATAGAACTAAACTGCGTGCTTATGCTAAACTGAATTGTTTGAATCAGAACTATTTGACAAAACTGAATAGCTTGAAATAGAAATGTTTTTGACAATTAAACTGTGCACTTATATTTAAACTGCGTATTTATGCTAAACTGAATTGTTTGAAATGAAACTGTTTTTGCATGCTAAACTGAATTGCTTGAAATGGAACTGTTTTTGACTCTGAAACTGTACTTGCACGAAACTGAATTGTTTGAAATGTTACTGTTTTGACATTTAACTGTGTGCAGACAAAAACTATGGTTGGCAACCGTAGTCGAGGGTGAACCGAAGGCTCCCTTTTCGATAGCTACTACACCAAGGGTAGGGGAGGGAGCTACTCCTTTCTCTGGATTGCTCCACTTTACCCTTAATCCTTACCTTATAATGCTGAGTGTTAAGCAAGGTAGCATCAAGTACCATTTGCTGAGTCTTTGGTATGACTCGACCTGGGATTGAATCCAGGTCTCCCGGGCCATTTGCGAACACTCTAGCCATTATACTAATACAGGACAAAAACTATACTAATACTAAACTGAATTGGTTGAATTAAAACTGTTTGACCAAACTGAACAGCTTTAAATAGAAATGTTTTCGACAATTAAACTGTGTACTTATGCCAAGTTGAATTGTTTGAAATAGAACTGTTTATTTGTATAAAAATGGATTTGGCATTAGATAACTTACAAAGGTTTGATATGCCATAAACCCCAAACAACCAACTAACCAACGCATGAGTTATATATTTCTGAAGCCTCACTCTGAAATTCTGCACCGTTTAACGAGTCGTTGCCACTTTAATATCACAGTGATTTCATTACAATAAAATATTTCACTTCTTTTGTCTGTAGCTAACATTTAAAACTTGAGCCTTCAGGTATCCTCGGAGAAAATAATACTCAGGGGAATCTATCTGGTGGCTGTGCCGGCAAAGGGATATTAACAAATTTTCATATGAGATTCCCGGGAAAAATTCATCTCAGAACTTCCATTGATACCCTTTTAATCACAAACACACAATGTTCACCATTTCATGCCATAATGGCAACTGAAATGGCTTGGTTACTGCTTCTCAAAAGCATAGTTCCAATCCATTCACCGCGCAGTGGCAATTTTAAATCCAGAAGATCATTCTGTGACGATACCCCACTCGCCCCCGCCATACGTCAACCTTCTCGAACCATTTCACTTCTTGACCGGTGATCAACTAGTGGCTCCGAGGGGGGTAACGCACATTTCTTGCCACTACAAGAATACAATCGAGGGAGTGGGAGAAAAAAAGGGTAAACGAACAAACATGAACAATATGCTTGGGGTTAACTCAAGAGCAGAAAGGGAGTATGCAACACTACAATTCCGATAGCATATATGGACTAACGCTAGCATGGATTACTAGCAAAAATTTCACAAAGCAACTGGAATGCCGACATCTCTTGACTCGACCTTCTCTCACTGTCGCGTCCCGTTACCTCTTCCGGCCACGCCGAGATTTCAAGTCCAAAAACCCTTTGTCTGGTTTCGCGCCAAAACAGACAAAGGAATCGTCTGCTTGGCGGGCCACCTACATAGTGTTACAATTCTATCAGTCACTGTATTATGAAATCCAACAGCAGTTTTTATAAATATAGCAATGTTAGAAAGGCATGCCTGGGTCACTTGTTTACAGGTGACAATATAACAAAGATATTTATGTTTCAAAACTTAAAACAAATGTAATAAAAAGTTTCGTACCTGAACTAAGAAGTCGTAAGTGTTTTTTGTATTTCGGGATTCCTATGCTATATATATATGGACATTATGAACGTTTTGCGTACCGGTATGAATATGTACATTTCACGTATTCATATCTGGCTATGTAACAAATGAAACTCATTGATCTTCAAAGTTCAGAAGAATTGAAGTTTAACTTTCTTGTTTTCTACAAAAACCAAATACTTTCATCTTGATTCACAAACCTTATCAACCAAACCCAGTAAGTGGTGATTAGGTTTGTCACTATAACTGCTATGAATAGTTGTTTATTAAAATACGCTGCATTCGCAACTGTCAAATCATGATTTGCTTGATGTGCTTTGTCAGTCAACCTCCTCATTTAACATATTTTTGTGATTGCAAACAACATCAGATGTCAAATTGATACATAATGAGTGTTACCTTGTAATTTTAGCTGTTTTATCTGTCTTTTTAAGATTGTGACCCCGAGCCTTCCTGAAAATGTTGAAGACCCCTAATCATGGCGGTTGTGTCGTTTCGAACGATATCTGAAGATAGTCACTGGTGCGGAAAAGCTGTTCCGAGGGAGGACGAAAGTAAGACAGGAGATACAATCCCAAATTTCCTTCGAATAAGAACGTCCATTTCGACGCCATACATTTCGATAGTCTCAAAAGCTATTGGGCCGAAACTGAAACGAACTTTGAGACCAACGTATTTCAACGATTTGGTTTCTTCAGTTAAGTTGGCAACAAATCATAGAGTCGTGTCCGATTGAAAAGACTGCACACTTGGCATCTATACCAAGAAGTCTAAAAATTAAGAGCTTATGTTCCAGAAGGCCTTTCCCCAGGCGACAAAATGGATAAAGGTTGGGTTAATTGTCAAGTGTCTAAGGTACCCCGAAAAAGAATGCCGAAGAAACTGAACAATTTTTGCACCCACTCCACGGGATGCTTGCCTCTTGCCGAGTGCATCACATTAAACAGACTTCATGTTACAATCCAACACAGTGGGGGTGTTTAAGTGGTTGCAAAATAGATTGTAAGTTGGTTTATTCTCGATGTATGTATGTCTGCGCGTCCAATTTTTTTCTATGTTAAATCTTTTTCTGTCTGAAACATACGAAAACTAGGTCATTATAATATTATATATATATATATATAATTATAAATTGTCGTCTAAATTGGGTAAAAATGAAAATATCACTGATGTCTCACTTTATCAGTTATATTTACGAAAATTGCATAAAAATATCTTGAAATACTGTAGACTAAATTTATTCAAAGAAATCGACATTGGCTCCAATGTTGCATAGCCATACAATAACCATGATTAACTATACAAACACATAATACATATACATATATACACATATACATGCAGAATCATTACGACACAATAATACAGACGAGCGACACAGTTCTTAGAAAAATATGTACCTCTCAGTTTATTTGCAAAGGTTGTGTGTGTGAGAGGGAGTTGGAGACTGAACAAAGACTGCAACATATTGACCTCACCAACCCTTCCGGACATAACCGTGTGTCGTTCTCGTTCTCCTGGACTGCTGCTCAACCAGAGGGCCGGGAGGGCAGCCTCTCTGGGACATGTTCTCATCCCAGCATCTTCTCACCAACTGGTCTCCAAACTCTCTGGGGATCCCGAGGGCCCCTTCTGCCGGGTGGTGGCTTTCTCTACCGCATCTTTTCTCCAACTCATCTGAAGGGATACTTTACTTTGTTGACAAACAATGCAACGTGACTTTCCTCTTGTTCTTCGTGGCCTGTTATAAAAATTGGCTCTTTCTAATCTTATATGAGAAATACCGAATGTCTTCATGAACTATCTGCCTCATAAGAAACTCAGACATTCCAATGTCCCTAGCTATGGAACTAATTGATTTACTGGCATTATTAACAATCAGGGCCTAGATCTCAGTCACAAATTCAGGAGTTCTGTTTTTATTAAAACGATCCGAGTTCGAAATCACTATTGGACACATCCAACTCTTTTCAAATCCAGTCATTGTGAAACCTACTTATTGATCTTCCGTCGTGAATGCCACGCAGTATAAGATGTGTTTTTGGGAGGTGCCCGTGGTGTAATGGTTATCATCACAGGAATTGGACACGGCGATACGAGTTCAAATCCTGGACGAGACTGATTGCATTTCACATAGCACTAATACCCTTGGGAAAGGTATGAATCCAATTATTCTCCCTCCAGCTATGGGTAAATAGTAGGGCAGACTAGGTTCTTCAGCCTTGGTGAGGTAACTAGTCTAGGAGAAGGAAAACTCTGAATTCAAACCTGTTAAACTCCGCTTAAACACTGACCTTGTGTTGGGAGGGGTTGGGTAAATATGATAAGATGTGTTTTCCAAATTTCTAGGGGATTAACTTGCGTCACGGTGCTGCTTTCCTCACAGACAGTGCTCTGCTGATTCTAGTTTGCTATACAGTAGACCAAACCTGAAACAAACAAAGGACATGCATGAAATTAATCATCTAAAATGGCGACAATTTACTCATGGTAGTCAGTATGTTTGTTAAACCCTTAAAAGTATGGGCCACTCGGGCTCTTATATCTCTCTATAAACATACATACCCAGGACTCTTTTATTAAGAATACCGAAAAATGTAAAATGTATGTTATTCTGCAGTCTATGAGGCTATTCAATAATGAATTCAAACATTCTATAGGCAATAGCAATGGGAAAATGGGTATTCTTCAGTCGATAAACAGATACTACACTCCCATTCAAACATAAGTTATTGATATTGCCCAGCGTAGGATTCCGAGACCATCAGATAATTTTGATTTTGGTTAATTCTTTCACCATGAACACTCTTGGAAAAGGTATATATGTATATAATACAAACTGTTGCATATTATTTGGAGAGGATGTGGGCCCTCAAGAAATACAAAAACCCCAGTGTGCTTCCTTAATTATTTAATTTGGTAATTTAGAATAATTTAACCTTTACCACCTCGGATCATGATGGTGGACTGCTTACTTTGGGATGTGGGTTGAAAAATGGTTGAACATATCAAATGTTAAATGTTATTCAACAGCCTGTAGCGTTGTTGAATAACAGATAGCCAACTTTTAGAGGCAATTTAGAATATACTTAGAATAATAAGAAAAAATTACATATAGAATATAAAATTACATTTTCTAAGCAAAGGGAATATTAAAATAGGCAATTTCCCTGTCGAAATTCAGGCCATATGTAGTTCTAGATAGCAGAACAAACACAGGCTACATAATAAAGTCTGTCTGGGATGCCAGAGCTTAAACAACCATTCTCCAAAGATAATCCACTGGAAATTCAATTATTTAAAACATAAGCAATATATATATATATATATATATATATATATATATATATATATATATATATTGCTTGAAGCAATATATATAAGCAATGTAAGCAATAGTAATTGTGATTCATAACCGTTTAAAATTTACTTCGCAGCTAATGGCTCCTCGTGGCTGAAGGGTTAGAGGCTTGGCTTGACGTTTGAGTCAACCAGCTTTCGATCCCGTCTACGGGAAGCTGATATGTTTAGCCACTGGTGAGAACAAAACTGAGAGAACAAAACAGATCTGTCTGTGGATGACTATAGAGATATATGTATGTATGTATGTATATATATCAATGAATACTTCCAACCCAGAATTTTTAACGGTTTTCTTAGACTACTAAAAAATAGATCAGTATCAAAGTAATAATACGAAAGTGTCTTGAATCCAAGCGACACTCGGTAATCATGCTGGTTTCAAATTAAATATCAAGTGAATATGGCTTCAAATTATTTTCATTGAACTAACATGGTCTCCAGTCATTGTCGAATGATGAGTAATGCGACAATTATTTTAAAGTCGGCAATTCGCTGGACAGTTCGAAACTTGAGAATAAGACGAGTGTATATCAACTAATACTACAAGATCTATTTGCAATAAGTGAACGAGTATTAAAGAAAAGAAATACAAACTCCCAGAGGATAACAGATGCCAATAAAATAATCATCAATATCAAATTCCTATAAAAGTAACTCTGAGTCGCGAGATGTAATTATATCACGACTGGGAAAAAATGCAGAGGGTATATATATATATATATATATATATATATATATATATATATATAATATACAAGTGACGATAACCGCCAATAATTTGCAGAATAATAAGAGAATAAAAAAAGAAAAAAGATAACACCAAATTAATTTCAGGGCCTTATCCAGAACGATTTTTGTTTTACGGGCGGTCCTATTTGGGCCAGTCGATACAATTCGAATTCTTGGTAATTATATTACCGCACCATCGAAACGATTCGTTCACCGAGTCAACGGAACTTAGTATACGTTGACTGTATTCCCTGAACAGAGGTCAAATCAACCCCCACACCCGCAAAAAAAGCTCTCCTGCGGATGACGCTAAACTGCATCTGAGAGTGACGACACTAGTTCTGGAGCTATGCAGGGTGTGGAGTACCCATTCGTTGTTATTACTCCCAGGACCTATTCCAGAAAGGTTTTTGTTGTACGGGCAGCCCTATTAAAACCGAGTAAATTATCTCAAAGCTTCGTCCTAGTATAATGCTTAAGCTGATATTTTTATCAATATTATTGTAAAGGGATTTGCCTTTTCTTAGTGTTTCTCTCTTGTTCAAATCTCCTTAAAAAATTGAACGGCCTGTACGTCACTGTCTGACTGGCAGACATAGTAGCGTGCAATCACATGACAAGTAATTAAAACTGTTCTTAGCCAATCAGAAAGCATCACAGACTGAATGTGTGCACGCTTTCTTGGTCTTATTAAAAGCACATCAATAACACCCTGCATGCTACAAAAGGGTAGTTTTTATTATCACGGAAAACAGAACCGTCGTGTTCATTTTGGCATATAAATTCAATCCCATTTGTTGATTCTACTATTGTTTTCTTACCGCTTCTTCCACTCCTGCAATCATATAGTTAGTACAACATCCCTGTCAGTTACCCACTCCTCCCTCTCCCTCTCTTTCTCTCCTCCACTGTATTACCACTAACATGATCATCAAGGCATGCCGACAGCACGAGTTACTTTGACTCTCTCGCCCTTTGTCCCTATCAGCGATCGCTCTTGGCAAGTGGTCTAGATGGCCACCAGTGTCCACAAAGAGGTGATTGTATGCTTTTGCTGGTCGGCCAACACTGGTGTTTTCATATGTTGGAGTTCATAAAGGAACTTCGCTTATGATTTCGTCCTTACTTCCCCAGCAGTGCCCTGCATTTCTAGATTATCTTTCTTGGATTGTTCGTTTGATGGGGGTAAGTGGCCATGCAGCTTCTGCTTTGTCGGTTACTGCTTCCTGGATTTGTTCACCACAGCATCCATTATCTTTAAGTAATTATCATCTTGCTTTTTTTTTTCTTACTAGACGTTTCGGTAAAGTCCAAATGGTGCAATCATACTGTAGTACTGACACGGCCGCAGTTTGGAAGAATTCCCAGTTTATTTTATCAGAGAGTTCAAATTTTCAAAAATGACTCAAAATCAATCCAGGCGTTATCGTAGACGTATATGATATTAAAATTTGTAGCCTTGTACCAGACTAAGCCAAGCGCTTAATAAGTATATACGTCTTAGCGATGTCTGGCACTGAGTGTATATTTGCTTTTTTGTTTATATATATATCTAGAGAGAGAAAATGACATGATTAAAAAATGAAATGTGCGTCTTTGAGTTTATTTTCAGTACATTAGTGCGTCTGCGAAATGTTCACCAAACAGCTGGAATAAATATTCATTTTCGATTTGTTGTTGGCTTGATGTGTTCAGCAATAATTCAAGTGAATATGTTTTACATATGTTCAAATCAAGTTTTCTGTATATCTTCCCGGTATGTTTCTGTCAAAAAGCCAACATGCTTTCATGTAAGACTGGATCGACTTCTCTGAAGGTAGATTGGATTTCACCGGGACACGTCAGCAAAATGCAACAGATACACAATACGTGAAACTCTGGTGGCAGGAGGAAGGGAAATATGGTGCGGGAATTGTGTGATTGGAGAAGAAGGGAGACGAAATAATTCTATGTTTACGATATATTTTAGTTTGGTTATTTGGTTTAACAGCATATTAAACTTTGTGGGTTATTTAATGTTAAATCCTTAATATTCATTGGCATAATGGTTAGCGTTTTCGGCAATGGCCCAGGAGACCTGGATTCAATCCCAGGTCAAGTCATACCAAAGACTCAAAAAATGGTACTTGATGCCGCCTTGCTTAACACTCAGTAATATAAGGTAAGGATCAAGAGTAAAGTGGGTCAATCCTGAGAAAGAGTAGCTCCCTCCCTTACACCTCGGTGTAGTAGCTATGGAAAAGTGAACCTTCGGGTCAACCTCGACAACAGTCGTCAACTTTACTTTACTTTATTTTATATATATATATATATATATATATATATATATATACCAACCCCTCTGCATGGGTAGGATGTGACACAAGGTCAATTTTTAAGCTGAGTTTAACAAGTTTGAATTCAGAGTTTCTCTTCTCTTAGACTGGTTGTTTAACCAAGGCTAAAGAAACCAGTCTGCCCTACTATTTACCCATAGCTTTCTCAAGGGGTTTCGTGCGATGTGAAATGCTATTAGTTTCGCTCAGGATTTGAACTTGTGTCACCGTGTCCATTTCCCTACGACAGTAACTATTATATATATATATATATATATATAGTAAGTGAATAGTTTGTAGATAAAAAAATATTTTTACGAGTTAGAGCTCATTTATTTGCACACAGTTGAATGATTTCAAGTATAGCAGTCCCAGCGCAATTAACCGTCTGTTACCGCCTTCAAGCATCTTTAAAATAAAATAGGGCTGGGTTCTTGTTTGCCACCAGAGCAATTTGAAGATTACGGTCGGGACAATCATATAAGTGCAAAGGATTGATTTTATCAGCTGATTGATTGGATCAAAACTCTCCAACCTCCCAGTAAGGGCCAAAATGGTGGGTTGCAGATCACGCGACTAATGCAGTTGACGGGTGCCTGCTCAGCTACTAGAATCCCGTTCTCAAGTATAAAGGGTTGACACCAATGGCCAACAGTTGAGTGAAGTGTGGGGGTCTTACCCCTCTGCAAAGGTTCAGTCGGCGTATTCTACAGCCCCAACCGACAGGGTGCGTTTACCAGGTAAAATTTAAAAGAATATCAAGAAAGAAAAGCAAACGAAAAAAACGATTTATAATTATTAGAAAGAAAGAAAGAAAGAAAGAAAGAAAGAATCTAGCAGATGGGGAAAAATAATTGTAATTGCAAAGAAAAGGAAAAAAAAGAAACCAACAGAAAAAAGAATTGCATTTAGAAAGAAAGAAAGAAAAAAGAATCCTAACAGAGAAAAAAAAGATTCGTATTTAGAAAGAAAGAAAATAAGAAAGAATCTAACTGACGGGAAACTAATTGTAATTACAAAGAAAGAAAGAAAGAAAGAAAGAAAGAGAGAAAGAAAGAAACCAACATAGACAAAGAGAGATAGAGAAAGCAAAAGATACGTGAGCAACAAAAGAATACAAGTCATGAAAAGAAAGAAAATGGAAAAGAAGAAGGATCAAGAATAGTAGCGGCGATGGAAATAAAAAAAGAAAAGAATATTTTTTCTTTTGTTTTTCGTTCTTCCTTAAATTATTCAAAATTCAAGAAAGAATCTATCCAGTCAACTTGGCTTTGTATACGTTGAATGTATATTCTGCCGAGGGGTAAAATACACAACCCAAAAAAGGGATGACACTAAACTGCATCTGATGGTTAGGCAATAGTTCTGGAGCTCTAGAGAACAGAGAGTACTTTCATTGCCATTACTCTCAGGTCCACTCTAACCCGAAATAAGAATACCTGTTACTATCCTATCTAAAGGTCCAATAGTTCTGTTAGATTGGAATACTTGAATAAATGTTCAATATACGCAATTTCCAAACCTCTGGATATAAAATAACTCCGGACTGGTTGACATGCCGTAAAAATCAATCAATCTGTACAAAAGAAAAGACGAAAGAAAATTTCAAAAGGATAAGAAAAAAGAATGAGAAAGATGGAAAGAATAAAAAAAAGCGATGAAAAATCAATGGAATAAGATTCTTTGAAAAAAAGAAGCGGAGAAAAAACACACAAGGGAATACACGATAAGGAAAAGATGAACATCAACAGTGAAAGAAAGAAAGAAAGAAAGACTGAATTGAAAGAAAGAAAGAAAGAAAGACTGAATTGAAAGAAAGAAAGAAAGAAAGAAAGATTAATTTGAATAAAAAAAAACCGAAAAATTAATTTGAATAAAAAAAAACCCGAGTGATGAAACCATTAATCACATAAGTAAAGGTAGCAAACTGGCTCAAAATGAGAACAAAAACTGGCATGAATGGGTGAGGAAAGTGATCTACTGGGAATTGTGCAAGCGGCTAAAATTTAGTCATACAGAAATGGTATATGCACAGACAAGAATCGTTCCTTGAAAACGAGGCACGCAAAATTCTCTGGGATTTTGCCTTACAAATGGTTCTCCCAATCCAGATCAGAAAATCAGATCTACATTCAATTTGCAAGAACTATCGGACTTTGCCGCTCTGGTAGATCACAGAGTGAACATAAAGAAAAGCTAAAAAAGCACGATAAGCACCAGGACCGTGCTAAAGGACTGAAATATGATACCAGTTGAAAATATTGGAATAATCCCGAAAAATTTGGAAAAGGGAAAAAATGAATTTGTATTCAGAGGAAGCTTTGAGACCTTTAATACGACAGCACTGCTGAGATGAGCTAGAATACCGAGAAAGGTCCTCAAAAGTTGAGGGAACTTACTGTTATCTGCACTTCAATGAAAACTTCCAATTACTACAGGTAGGAAAACTCGTAAAGAGGAAATACTACTACTACTACTAATAATAATAATAATAATAATAATAATAATCAGAAGATAATAATAATAATAATAATAATAATAATAATAATAATAAGAAGAAGAAGAAGAAGAAGAAGAAGAAGAAGAAGAAGAAGAAGAAGAAGAAACGTTCTATCATAAAAAAAAAGTGGATGCTGCAAGCAGGCACAAAAGAAATACAAAAGTAGACATGGCTGAGTAGGAAAGATGATTCACGGGGAATTGTGCAAGAGATTCAAATTTAACCATGTTGACAACTGGAATAGACACAAACTAGTATATATTCTAAAAAAGGAGACACATAAGATTCTCTGGGATTTGGGGATCACCCAATCTCTACTAAATGACCTGACCTTGTATAAACAAGAAGAAAATAATTTGTTATCTAGTGGATTTTACTGTTTCTGCAGACCACAGGGCGAAACAAATAAAACGAGAAGATAAACAAATACTTGGATCTTGCCAGAGAACATGAAAAGCCGTGAAACATGAAGGTGAAGGTGATGCCAATCGCGGTTGGAGCTCTTGAAACAGTCTCGAAGAAACGGGAAAAGAAACTAAAGGAAGCGATTGTTTGAGGAAGAATCGAAACCATCCAGACCTCACCACTGTTGAGATCAGGTAGAATAATCAAGATTCCAGGACAACTGAAAAGACTTGCTGTCAATTAGACTTTAGTGAAAGACTATCAGTTAAAACTGGTGGGAAAAAAAATCAAAGAGTAATAGTTGTAGTATAAATAATAATAATAATAATAATAATAATAATAATAATAATTATAATATGGAACATATTATTAAAATAATAATCATAATAATATATAGAACAAGATGACGGTGATGCCAATTGTAATTGGTATACTCAGAAAGGTAGCGAGAGGACTGGTTGGAGGACAGGAAAATTTTGAAATCGGAGGCTGAGCTGAGATCATTCAAACTACAGCATTGTTAAAATCGGCCAGAATACTAGGCAGAGTCCTGGAGGCTTGGGGAGACTTACTGTCACTCAGACTTCAGTGAAAGACCATCAGCTAACACTGGTGAAAAAAACTCTCAATAATAATCAGAACAAGAAGAAGAAGAAGAAGAAGAAGAAGAAGAAGAAGAAGAAGAAGAAGAAGAAACAGGCTGTTAAACGATTGATAATCCTTGAAATAAAAAAAATTGATGATTTGGTTTGATTTCTTTGTTTAATTCCGTATCAACTAGTCCCAAAATGACTGTCGTAGCATGATTGGAGTTCGAACTCACTTACTACGATGTTGCAGTTCAGCCATAACACCACCCCAAAGAGATGAAAGAATAAAAAAGAAATGCTTAAATAAAAGGAAATTGAAGTTTTTTTGTTGTTGTTTTTCTCAGAAAAAAAATAACGTTGTTAGTTTTAGAGCCGTCAAGTTGATTAATTAGATAAAAAAACGAAAGACAGGAGGGAAAACACGTTCAAAAAAGGCATCTATTTTACTGAGTACAAATTGATTTTTACAGGTCAACGTTTAAATATATAATTCCAGCATTTCTTCTTCTTTATTTTTTTTTCTTTTTTTACGAACAATTGCAACAATTGTAACAACGTAAACGCCTTCATAAATACACATGCTGTTTTATTAGAAAATGGCAATGCATACACTTTCAGCATTAACTATTTAGGTCTGGTTGATTGGCTAGCCAAATTCTTGGATGAGCCATTTCGGGTGGTCCAAATTGGATTTTCTTAAGACAATACAATTTTGGCAGCCGGGTGATGCCAAAAGAATTAAACGTGTGGCTATATTTAAACCTCCGAATGACACCAGGGTTAAGTGATGTTACAGATAGACCAGTTGTGATAAAGATATTTGTTGACCTTCTCGGGATGGTTAGTGGTTAAAATATGAATGACTGTGAGAGAAGTAAGGGCGGCGTTGTGTTTGATCGGTAAAGAACTATTTAGTCTAAAGTGGACGACTTTGAAAGATTTTTAAAGAGTCTATAAATGAGGTAGTTTTTTTTTTTTGGTTTTTTTTTTTTTTTTTTTTACTTTAAAACGTTTATTTTGTAGCTGTTTTTTTTATTTTTGTTTTTCTTCTCGACTTAGCATTTTTTTTTTTTTTACTTTTTCTTTTTTTATATGGTTTTAGACGGAACCCCTCTTAAACTAGTAGACAAATTCACTTACCTAGGAAGCAGCGTCGCATCAACCGAAAAGGACATCGACACGAGGTTAACGAAGGCATGGACAGCTATCAATAGGCTATCGATTATATGGAAATCAGACCTAACCAATAAAATGAAACGCAGTTTCTTCCAGGCAGCAGTCGCATAGATACTGCTATATGGATGCACTACATGGACGCTTACAAAACGGCTGGAGAAGCTAGACGGCAATTACACAAGAATGCTGCGAGCAATCTTGAACAAGTCCTGGCGGCAACACCCCACAAGACACCAACTGTACGGCCACCTGTCTCCTATCACGAAAACTATTCAAGTTAGACGAACCAGACATGCAGGACACTGCTGGAGAAGCAGGGACGAACTCATAAGTGATGTACTCTAATGGACCCCCACACATGGCCGTGCAAAAGCAGGACGACCAGCACGAACACACATTCAGCAACTATGTGAGGATACAGGATGTTGTCCAGAAGACCTGCGTGAGGCGATGAACGATAGGGAAAAGTGGCGCGAGAGGGTCAGGGATATCCGTGCTACCAGCACGACATGATGATGATAATGATATTGCATATCGTTTGTTGTAGTTTTTTAAAATCTTTTTCCTTTTACCGCCTTTTTAAAATCTTATTAGATAGGAAAATACTAATAAAGTCATAAACTGAGGAGAGGATATAGAGAAGTTAATACACTATGATAGTGTGGGATTTGAAAGCTTTTGAAGGTCAGGGGCTAAGGGCAAGGCTGTGTTGCCGTAAGATATCTGACTCCATATTTTGGTTACACTGTTTCACCCCACGTTGACTGACCGGCGCAATGCCTTGCCCAAAGAAAGTCCCAAAAGAAATATACAAAAAGAAGAGATAGAAACAGATAAGAGACGAAAACATTTCTTCCATACTTTCCTTTATTTACTTGATGAAGGGACTAACCGACGCTACGTCTTATGTGGTAGCGTGGTGCCCAAAACACCAGACAGCAAAATGGTGTTGTCGGTTCAACGGACACTGCCTGAAAGAGAAAGATGATATCGTTTCCTTTTTCAAGGGGGAAACTCCTATTTTCTTTTACGCATGCGTCATCTCCTTTTCCGTTAGAGACCTCTGGGAGTTTCTTCAAATTTAATAGTTTTCTTTTTATCTATTTATTCATTTTTTTAAAATTTATTTATTTATTTATTCGTTCCCTACAATAGTTATTAACTGACATCTAGAGAGAGAGAGAGAAATGGAAAGAATAAACATGAACAGACAAGAATATATTAAAAGATAGAGATAGATAGAGATTGTGTGTATAAGAGAGAAAGAGAGAGAGAGAGAGAGAGGGGGGGGGAGAGAGAGGGGGGGAGAAATAAAGAGAGGGGGAAAGGCTAAGAGAAAATGATTCTCAAGCAAAGAATAGGTTGCTTGTTGGTTGTTTGGATTTTATGGCATATCAACTTTTGTAGATTATTTAATGCTATTCTATTTCAAACAATTCAGTTTAGCATACAAAAACAGTTTCATTTCAAACAATCCAGTTTCGCATAAGTACGCAGTTTAAATGCAAGTACACAATTTGAGAGTCAAAAACATTTCTATTTCAAGTTATTCAGTTTAGTCAATCAGTCTGTTTAGTACAAGTAAAGTTTTTGCACACACACGGTTAAATGTCAAAACAGTTCTATTTCAAGTAATTCAGTTTAACACAAGTACGCAGTTTAGTTCTATTTGACCCATAGATAGGACCCTATCAGGTACTACCACTTCAGGCCAGAGAGGACCTGGGAGCGATGGTAATGAAGGGGTACTCCACATTCCCCAAAGCTCCGGCATTACTGGAGTCTTACTATGAGATTGTTTAGTGAAATGTCCAGGATTCCTTGGGTGAGTCTTACCCCTCTGCAGAGATACAGTTGGTGTATTCTACATTCTACAGCCCCCCCCCAGCCGACAGGGCAAACAAAGAATAGGAAACAAGATAGATAGATAGATAGATAGATTTGGGGAAAGAGAATGGTAGGAAATAGGGAATAGATACGAACAGATTTATAAATTGAAAAAACGATATGAACAGATTATGAGAGAGAGAGAGAGAGATAAAGAGAGAGAGAGAGAAAGAGAGAGATAGGCTAAGAGATAAAAACAGATAAACAAAGAAGAGGAGACAAGAAGATAGATAGATAGATAGATTTGGGAAGAGAGAATGGTAGGAAAAAGGAAAAAAATGTTTGGTAATCTTTTTCTTTCTAGGTGAGGCTCAGAACTTTTTGAACAACATTCATATAGACGTATGTCGTCGAAATGGTTGAGCGGTTAGATGCCATGTCTCGCGTAAACTTAGGTGGGTTTCGATCTCAGCTTCAAGAGTACTGCGTGAAGAGTTATGATACAACGAAACAGTCTGACTGTGGATGACAATATATATATATATATATATATATATATATATATATATATATATATATATATATATCATTATGTTGTGCTGCTAGCACGGATTTCCCTGACTTCTCCCCACCTGTCTCTATCATCCATCGCTCCCGGCAGGTCCTCCAGGCTACATCCTGTACTGACACAGCGCTGTTGTAGATAGGTTCTAACTGGTCATCCAACCTTTGCTCGTCTATGTGTAGGGGTCCACAGAAGTATATCGCTTATGAGTTCCTTCTTATTTCTCCAGCAGTGTCCCGCATATCTGGTTCAACTAAATTGGATAGTTTTTGTGATAGGAGGTCGGTGGCCATACAGTTGCAGTTTTGTGGGGTGTTGCCTCCACGTCTTGTTCAGTATTGCTCGGAGCATTCTTGTATAATTGCCGTCAAGCTTTTTTTCCCATACGTTTAGTTAGCATCCGTGTGGTGCATCCATATAGCAGTATTGATACGACCACTGGTTGGAAAAAACTGAGTTTTATTTTATCTGTCAGGTCTGACTTCCATATGATCGATAGCCTATCGATATCTGTTCAGGCCTTGGCTAGTCGTGAGTTGATGTCATTCTCGGTTGATGAGACACTGCTTCCTAGTCAGGTGAACTTGTCCACTAGTTTCAGAGGACCATCCTTTTGTATTTAGATGTCGCCTCATTGATTAAAGCACATGTATTCTGTCTTGTCTGCATTGACATGTAGGCCTATGCCTATGCCATCTGTTGCTCGTTCCAGACTATGTAGCAGGGATTCAGCTTGGGCGGGTGAATTTGCCAGAAGCTCTATGTCATCGGCGTAGTCCGTGTCTCTAATAGTTTGTGTGGGGTATCTTCTGCTTCTAAGATCCTCCCTAAATACAAAAAAATCTGTAGCTGTTGTTTGACTTGGTTTAGTTAACCTTTTTTTATACTATTATTTTGAACGCATGAAATAGATTTTATTATGTGTAAAATCTTCGCTGAATATTATCTGTGATTTAATTGTAAATGATTATTAATCTGAATCCTAGTTTACAGCTGAACCATGAAAATCGAGGTAAAAGATTTTGATATTTTTGGAAATATTACAGAGTGTTTAAAAACCTAAGTTGGTGCAAAAATAGAATGTTTTGAAGACTGCGATGAACCATAAATAAGGAAAGTTCGATGAATTTTAAAAATAAAGTAAGTGTAGATTTATACTAAAATAAAACCTAATACATGCACGGGGAGGGGGAAGGACAAGAAGTAAGGGAAGGAAAAGGATTTTTTTTCACCCAAGATATACCTCGGAAGCCATGAGAAGCAGTGTGGTAGACGTAAAGGCAGACGAACCCAATGATGGGTCAACGACATGACTAGCCAGGTGCTGGGCGGACAAATCTCAAGGGTCAACGGCCAGGATCAAATAGTTCCATCGGGGAACTACTGCTGTTCATCTTTTAGGATGGCTTTTATGGATGAGAAAGATTACCATGGCTTGTACTCAAACCACATGTCCAAACCGCATCGCCTTTCGCGCAGGATAAAAGGGGTGCGTCCTGCTGAGATTGGAGCTCTGGCCCCATTATTAAAAAATTCAGCGACAGAACTCAAACTCAGACAAAAATTACTAAAATGTAAAAGGGGGTGTCCTCGAGGTGTAATGGTTAAAGCGACGGACTGCGGAATCGTGGTAAACGAGTTCGTATTCCAGTCGTGCTATTACGTTCAATTTCGGCCAAATACCCCTTGGGAAAGGTATGAACCCACTTATCCTCTCAGCTATAGGTTAAATAGTACCAATACTGTTCTTCTTGGAGAATGGCTTTGGCATTAATAAAATAATTGATATGCCATTAAACAAAGAAGCCAAAGCCAAAATGTAAAAGCACAATACAAATAACGACATTCAACGTTAGAATTTTAAATAGAATAGGCCAACTATGAGAGCTGACAGCCTCTGCGATGGGTCACAACATAAACATAATAAACACAATATACTGACAATAACACAAATACCTTCATAGCGAATATATAAGATACCACGATACCGGTAATGGATGGATGTTTGTCTCGGCATCTGCATGGAAAAACTCTGTCAACGCCGCTATAGGGAGTGTGTATATGCTTATCGAATCAAGGGCCCTAAAATCACTGAATAGCATCGAGAAAATACAATCGAGGATGATGGTAGCTACGTTTAATGGCAACCCTAGCGCAATAATCATCTCCTGCTCCAGCCCTATCAATGTTAGTAACGAAACGGACCTCATCACCTTCTATAACGAGCTATCCTCCCTTGTTCGCAGCATCATGAAACACAACGTTCTCATCATCGGTGGAGATATGAATGCCCAAATAGGTAAAAAGGTTAACAACAAATTCATCTCACACTACTCATCAAACAGAAATATGGAACATCAAACAGATTTCACGCTAGAAAATAGGTTAACATGAATCAAAACAAAATTTCAGAAAAGAAAGGGAAAACTATGGACCTACACCTACGCAAATAACGCTAAAGCACAGATAGACTACATCCTCATGAATAAGAAATGGAATAATAGCGCATTGAATTGCGTGGCATATTGCTCTTTCGAGAGTGTGTCCTCTGATCACCGAATTTTCACGGCAAAGACACGACTGAGCCTATGAAGGAATGCGGTCCGAACAACCACAACCGGACACTATGATTGGTCTCTACTTAACATGAGTGGTATTAGAGATGAATATACGTTAACACTAAAAAACAAATTCAATGCACTTTAGGAGATATCAGAAACACCAACTCCAAATGACAGATATGAGAACTTTGTCAATGCCCACTTCGAAGCTGCAGCAGAATGCATACCAACTAAAGAGTTAAACCGAGAGTCCCATGGGAGACATTAGCGGTTAGAAAAAAGCGTGCAGCATAATGATGCTATATAAAAACACGAAAGTAAAAGTTCGTTCACTGGATGGAGACATAGACTACTTCAACATTGTAGCAGGGGTGCTGCAAGGAGATACATTAGCCCCATACCTGTTTATTATCCGCCGAGACTACGTGCTTAGAACGTCTATAGAAATATATATATATATATATATATATATACGCGTAAACTCTTTGTAACTGGGCTCCATAAATATGTTTATAATTTTAATGAAGAAGGAATAAGGGATTTTGATTACCATTTCATCGCTATTTTCGTAATATCGAGAATTTGGATGATTAAAAATGGGGTTAAGTTGCTAATTGGATTAGGCTCTCTTTTAAAAAACACCTCGCTATAGTGTGACGGTTACAAAGCTAGTTTCGCTGTCCATTGACTGCAGAGTAGTGAATCGAATACTCATTGGGAGCTCCATACTTCTGGCCTTGTACCAGATCAAATCTACGCATATATACTAACAGACTTGGGTAGATAAATATGAACATGCTAGTGCAGGTATGTAGAACAATAGATGGGTTTTGATCCAAGCTTGAAGCGTCCAACGTGTCTAGCCACACTGAAAAGTTTGATACAACGAAACAGTTTGTCTGTGGATGACAATGTATATATATATATATATATATATACACGCACACACACTCACTTACAGAAACAAAATAATACTCAACTGTTTAAAAGGACATTATCTTTCTTTTTTAAAACGATGCATTCTTTATATATATACGCGAGTGTCGTTCAAAAAGCTCCCAAGCTCACCTGGAAAGATAGATACGAATATACTTACATAATGTGTATTTAGCCTGCAGATTCACTTGCAGGAATATTTTATCAAAAATAACAAATGATATAATGTTTAGCTTTTTATTCAGATTTTCTTGTTGGCGAACGAGATGTCATTACTGTGATTGAAGTCAGTTTAACCCTTTCCCTGTTCAAGGCAAATTTGTGGTGTCTAAAAACACTTTTTTCAAGATTTTATCTTTTATTTCAAATGCGGTTTGAAACACTCATATGATCCTCAAGCATGTCACGGGAAAAAAAGATAGCCAAACTTGGCTCACAAAACAGCGAAGTCCAAATATGAGTACTTTCGACCATCTTTGGTCATTGTCAAGGACATGGATGTTCCTATGTTCAGAACTCCAGGTATTGTTTTGAGAGGGTGTTTTTTTCGAACTGTAAAGACTTCGGACTGTTTTTAAAATGCCTACAACCACAAGTGTGACATCTCGTTCAACAACAAAAAACTCTGAATAAAATGTAAACACAAAATCCTGGTCTGTTATTTTTATAAAATATGTCTAGAAGGAAATACATTTATACAATGGAACATTTTGAGAGAACCTGCTTGATTTCACAAAACAAGACATACATACAGATAGATATTTTATTCTCTCTCGAAGACAAGCAAATAATATACGAAGACAGAGAGAGTATAGTACTTACCGTATCTGCTCGTATATAATGAACTTTTTTTAAAGCCAATTTTTCACCGCAAAAACAAGGAATCGTTCAAAGCTTCTTTTTTTTTTTTCATAGTCTAACCTTTGATCTTAAGTATCTCAGCATAGTCTATGCCCAAACAAACTCTCTTGGTTAAGATAATAAGTTTTTCACTCGGCATTGTTAACTATTTATGACAACTACGCATATAATATGTCCAAATATTATAAATAGTAAACAAAGTTACGCAAAAATCATAATCTTTACTGAAAGCTTCTATTTAGGCATCAGCTAGCCTCTGTGAAAACACGTTGAGACAGACTAACGAGAAATTAGACAAAGATACGATGGGCAATTTTTTTCAAATATTGGGCTAGGAGTGTAAAAAAAAAAATAAAAAATAAAAAAAACTTGCTTTTATAACATTCTATGATGTGCACAGATGTTACATTCTAGCACAATAAACTGTTTAATTCATTAAATATGTTTGGAATGTCCAAATAAACACAGTAAACTACATCAAGATCTACACTACTGTGTTAATTTCCGGTATTGCATGAATTTTGATCGTATACAGTAGTTTTGAAAGTATAAATATAAAGTGTTTGAATTTTTGCTTTTTATGTCATTGAATGTTGAAGAAAAGTTATGTTATGCTAGCATAGCTAAAAGTAAGGGGTCGTTCATTACACGCAATATATGATAAAAACAGTTCTTTTCTGGATAAAAATTGGGCTTCATTTATTACACGGGTATATACGGTTGTTTAAAAAGGGTATAGTTGAAGATTTGCCAGGTAAGTACATAAGTAAGGGAAATGTTCAGGCTGGAAGATGCAATATCCCCCACCACGTGTCTATTCTGTTTTATTTATCCATTGGATCTGAAGAAGTCCTGTTATATTTTTCTTCGTGTTTTTGGTTCACACCAGAAACGAAAAACAGGATGGAAATAAATTTATAATCCTAAAATAACCGGTCTTTGTTTTTTTCTTTAAAGAAATATATATATATATATGATTTAAAAGAAAAGAGCATACCATCAAGTTCAAACATTCATTTTTACCTTGGATTATTCAATTTTCTATTTTGAAAAAAAAAAATCAACTTGCCCTTCTACTTATTTTGAATTTAAATCAACTTTCTTCGTTTCAAGGAAAAAATAAATAAGCTGTTTTCAGAGAATTATTTCTTTCCTTCTAACATCTGTTTTAATCATGAAATCTTATTCTTCACTTCCATTACTTTTATTTTCAGTTTATGGCCTAAAACTTCTGATTTTGTATCGTTATATATCCTAGCTGATTCGCCGCGCTTTGTAAAGGACCTGAGGATCTCGCAACATCACCAACTGTATTTGAAATATCGTCAAATAATCTCAGGGGCATTGTTTCCCCCCAAAATATGGAAAGGCACTCTAGGTATTATCTTTAGCCTCAAATAATTTCTTTCAATATATACCCTCATATATATATATATATATATATATATATATATATATATATATACGTGTGTGTGTGTGTGTGTGTGTTACGTTTTTTGTGTAGTTGTTTTTTAAAAGGTCCTATTTGCACACGGTTCTCTCGAATATGACAAGAAGAAAGTCCTTGTGGCATAGTGGCTGCAACAATGAAGTAAGCGAGTTCGCGCTACTCCAGTCGCGCTACAATGTTCACTTTTAGACAAATACACTTGAAAAATGGATGAACCCCCTTATCCTCCCTGCTGTGGTTTAAATAGTACCACTGCTGTTTTCTAGAACGGTGGCTTCAACATTAAATAACCCACGAAGCTTGATGAGCCATTAAACAAAGAAACTAAACTAAACCGAATGAAACTAACAGATACTGCCACTCCGAATCAGAGGGGACATGGGGTAATAACAATGAAGGGGTACTCTACATTCCCCGGGTCTCTAGAATTGGAACCTCACCATCAGACACTATGTAGTTTTATATTTAGTACACTTCTTTTTGGGTGGTTTTCCCCCTCCGCAGATGATATAGTCAGCCTATTCTAAGCACCATCGACAGAGCATTATGAAAATAGCATGGTGTAGCTGAAAACCTTATCTAATAAAGTTATTGTTCTCTCTGTATCTGATTATATAGTGTTGCTGTGTGTCTAACCCAGTCGGGTGGCGCTGTAGAATACTCCGACTGCTTCTCTGCAAAGGGGTAAGACCTCACCAATGAGTGTCCTGGATACGACACTAAACAATCTGATGGTGAGATTCCAGTAATGCTGGAGCTTTGGGGAATGCGGAGTAGTCCTTTATTGTCATCGCTCCTAGGTCCATTCTGGCCCAGATAGGGTCCTATCTATGGCTTCAACAGAACTAAATTGTGTGCTTATGCTAAACTGAATTGTTTGAAATAGAGCTGTTTTTAAATCTAACTGCGTACTTATGCTATATTAAATTGTTGAAATAGAACTGTGTATATGTATGTATAAAATAGATTTGGGATTAGATAACCCAGAATTGTTGATATGCCATAAAACCAAAGCAAACCTGTATCAAATTTTCAAAAGACCCACTTTGAGTTTAGTTGTTTGTAATTATTTCAAAACTCCGATGCTTTTTCAAAACGTGGGTACCTTCGAAAATAGTCTTGTGTACCCAAAGGGGTAAACGTATCCTGGTTTGAGAACGTCTGCACGAGATGACGAAAACCACCGGCCTATAAAACTGAAGTCTTTTATTACATTGGTGTGTTGTCAAACCAATAGTATTACAATATACATGAATTCCTAACTCGTTCTATACATCTCATTGACATCTCAACCCATTTCAGTCCATTCAGAGCAACTGGTACCCACCGCCCTCAGAAGTAATTTGAGGACTATTCGTCAAGCTTCAAGGACCAGAATTTCAAAGACAAATACTTCAGCGACAAAAGGTGAGAGTCAGTTGTTGTGTTGGCGGTAGAGACGTCACTCAACAGCCAGACATTTTTTTTTTTTTTTTGCCAACGCACCAAAATCATCAAAACATCTGGAGAGAAAGAACAAAATCATTTGATTACGGATTTAATTCGCTTTTTTCTTTTATGTTTGCGAGGAAAGAAACTCTTTATCAAAGACTGATTTAGTGGAGTTTCTTTCAGGCGATGAATCGCACACACACACACACACACACTCACACACACACACACACATATATATATATATATATATATATAATATTTGTGTGTATGTGTGCATACATGTGCGTGTACATATACATGCACGTACTTATAAGCAAACAGATAATTATGTAAAACTGCAAGGGTATAGCAACATCCATATAGAAACTTATATGTATACAGTCATAAGATATATGTGTGGCTATGGTATATATATATATATATATATATATATATATATATATATATATATATATATATATATTGTCTACACGCACACAAACACTCACACTTACATATATATTCTTGTATACGTGTACATACGCGTGTAAGCAAACATAGATGATTACGTAAAGTTTCATATTTATATATACATATAAATACAAGCATCAATACATGTATATGTATACAGCCATAAACTATATGAGTAAATATATATATATATATATATATACATTCACCACCACACACATACACAAGTGTGTGTGTATGTATGTGAATATGTATTTACATTCGTATATTTGTGCCTATAACTTGATTGAGGTCTTTAAATCAGGTCAGGAATAAGTCTACACATTGTACTGATATTAGTTTTAAACAAAATTGATTTTGCCTACTTTTTATCTGAAACAGAAATAGACACTCGCATGCACAGACTCTTACAGGAATGCTATGTTCTCAAATATTCATATGCCAGGAGAAAATATCCGTACGTATATCAGTGTAAATATATATATATATATATATATATATATAAATATATATATATATATACTTTAAGAAAAAACAACGAAACCGGTCACATAGGATTATAAATTTATTTCAATCCTGTTACGAATTTTTGAAATTTCCAAAAACACGAAAAAAATTAACAGGACTTCTTGCTCCTGAATGGTTGAGCTCTCTTTGGAAAATTCCAACTTAACCAAGAATACTATATATATATATATATATATATATATATATATATATGTGTGTGTGTGTGTGTGTGTGTGTGAATAACAGTCAAAATGTTGGGCATCGACAAAAAAGAATTATTGAAAACCCAAAAAAAACCCTTTAAAATCAGCTATCACACACGTTTAGTTCAACTATCAGTTTCACGACCCCAGACGATCATCAGGTACTGAAGATTGTCTGAAGGATTGAGAAAATTATAAGTATAAACTGCGAGCATCACTGACTCCACGCTTCACAAGTGGTAACAATTTTAAAGATAGATAGATAGATAGATAGATAGATAGATAGATAGATCCTAATGAAAAATTGAGAATCAGTAATTGTTGAGAAAATAGACAATATCCTCCATTGTTCATTCATTTAGCTATTTCAGTGGGAAGGGCTCGTCACCCAAGAAGGACCACAAGGACATGTTAATGAAACCAAAAAAGGATGTGGCTTTTTTACAGCATTGGTAACAAAGGAGTAGAGAAATGAATATTGTGCAATAATAGGTTTCTCGCTAATTCTTGGCCAAGTCTCGCACTTTCTCGCGAATTTTTGGCCAAGTCTCGAGCTTTTTCACGAACCTTAAGCCAAGTCTTGCGCTTTTTACTTTTGCTTTTTCTTTGTTTGTCTAACTACTATTCACACTTTATCATCAATTTCTAGAATCTATTTCAGTTCTTTTTATTTATATTCTGTTTTGTCAACAGATTAATTCGGACAAAAACGGCAATATATTAAAGATTTATGAAATAATCCAATTCAGTGTTAGATTATTTGATAATCTGAAATTGATGCTGATTCCATACAGTAACGATTTAACTTGATTGTCAGTTGAAATTAAGATCTTTAAGATTGTTGAGAGTGTTGTTTATCCTCAGTGCTCTTCGGTGTTCAAATATATTTTTAAAGAGAGCTTAATGTTTCTCAAGACTATGTTTGAAGCATTTTTACAAGGCATTTCATATACAACGGCGTCATCATTTTTAAAAATCATATTTTTATCGTCTTTCAGCAGCTTGTTGCGTTATGATTACTAGCATCTTGTAAATTTCGTTCAAGTTTGTGACCGAGTTTGTTGTCAATACTAAGTGTCTTGTCATTATTTCATTTTGCTTATATTCTTCTTGGCCCAGTCGACTGGGGTTATAGAATACACCGTCTGCTTCTCTGCAGAAGGATAAGACCACACCCCTGCAACGAGTGTCCTGATATGACACTAAATAATCTCATGGTGAGGTTCCAGTTATGCTGGAGCTTTCGGGGATGCGGAGTACCCCTTCATTGCCATCGCTCCCAGGTCCACTCTGGCTTGGAGTGGTAGCACCTGATAGGGTCCTATCTATGGGTCAAAAAGAACTAAACTGTTAACTTACACTAAACTTAATTGCTTGCAATAGAACTGTTTTGATATTTAACTGCGAACTTATGCTAAACTGAATTGTTTGAAATAGAACTGTTTTTGACATTTAATTGTGTATAAACAAAAACTATACTAATACTAACTGTTTGAATTAGAATTATTTGACTAAACTGAATTTTATGCAACGATAAAAAAACAATTATCTACCCCCCCCCGCCAAAAAAAAGAAACCCTATAAAATCAGCTATCACACACGTTTAGTTCAACTAGCCTAAACTAAGACGATCCTCAGGTACAAAAGATTGTCTGAAAGATTGAGAAAATTATGAATACAAACTGTGATCATCACTCACTCCACCCTTCACAAGTGGTAACAGTTTTATAGATAGATAGATAGATAGATAGATCCGAATGGTGATTGATAAGTCTGTGAACTTAGGTACAAAGATAGGAGTGACATAGTACTAACTAAATCTACATAGAATTCAGTTCTTTCAATGATTACGCGGAAAAAAATATTTTTCTGCTCCAGAAATTGAAAATTGAGAATTAGTAACTGTTGAGAAAATAGACTATATCCTAAACTAAACTGAATAACTTTAAATAGAAATGTTTTCGACAATTAAACTGAGTACTTATGCTAAAATGAATTGTTTAAAATAGAACTGTTTATTTGTATGAAAATGGATTTGGCATCAAATAACATACAAAGGTTGATATGCCATAAAACCTAAACAAACAAATAAACAAAATATTTTTTGTTTTCTCGGTTGGTGTAGAGAAGTAGTTTAAAGTTGTTTTAGATCTCTATACTTGTTCTACATTAGTATGTTGGGGGAGGCAAATTGTAGGGACTACTAAATAGAATTCTACTAACATTTCTGTTTTAGTTTGGCTTTTTGCTGTTTTTTGTTTTGTTTTTGGTTTTTGGTTTTTCTTGTGATGTGAATAGAAAGTCTGCGGGCCACACTTTATCATCACTTTCACGAAGTGAAAAGTTACTTGAAGATCAACCACAACCTGGCTAACTTTCAATAAGTCAAAAGTGATGGAATTCTTGGAAATGGTTGCTACAATATCAATGAAGATTGTCGTTGGATCATGGATGATATCTCTGAAGCGAATGAACCGGTGTTAATACTAGTGTATGTTTGGATTTACCTCACGCCCTCCGCTACAAACAAGACGCAAACACCAAATCAATTTTCTTAAAGCGAAGTTCAGATAAGACCCCTCCACAAAAAGGGTGTCCTGAGTATGTCACTAAACTGTATATGATGGTGAGGCTCTAGTTCTGCAACTCTGAAGAGAGTGGAGTACCCCTTCATTGCCATTACTCTAAGGTTCATTCTACCCGAAGAGGTAGAACCAATTAGGGTCTCATGTCTGAGCTGAATAAATCTGTTTAAAAATCATTCGTATTCGATAGGTATATGTTATAAAATAGCCGAGGGATTTTGGCTCATGCCTTTGAGTTTAGTTAGGCTGAGTACCTTTCGGCTCAGCACATGGGTTAGTTAGAGGCAACATTGAGGCAGGTGTTAACGCGGGTGCGCGCGGGCGGATGGAGGTGTCACTCAGATGTCATAATAGTCCGAAACGAACCGAGGTGACAGGGTGCGGGTGACGTCACGCACCGGAAGCGCGCGGAGGTTTGTGTGAGAATTTGAAGAGAGAAAGAGTCGGGTACTAGACGCCAAACGAGAAGGATCGACTTTTGGAGCTCACAGGCGCGAGGCGAACGTGCGCCCTATGGGTGGCCGCTCGAGATGGGAGCCAGATGAATAAGACAACATAGAAGATTGTGTCTCTCCTCCTGAAGTCGAAACCTTTAACTCAAAGTTAATAAAAAAGTTTCGTATCTGAACAAACAAGTCGTTACGTGTTTTCGAATGCCGGGATTCCTATGTTCTTTATATATTCTATAGTAATGAACATTATATGTCCATTTCGCACATAGAGTTAATTGCGAATATGGTACATATACTTGATGCCATGAATAATTGTTACTTGAATTTTATTTTTTTATTGAGGATTATTTTTAGTTCCTTAAAACTATATCACAATGCCAACAAATGACAATTATTTGATAGAAATACTTGACACCATATAATTATTAGTATTAGATAGAAATACTTGAAACCTTATAATTATTAATATTAGATAGAAATACTTGAAACCATATAATTATTAATATTAGATAGAAATACTTGAAGCCATATAATTATTAGTATTAGATAGAAATACTTGAAACCATATAATTATTAATATTAGATAGAAATACTTGAAACCATATAATTATTAGTATTAGATAGAAATACTTGAAACCATATAATTATTAGTATTAGATAGAAATACTTGAAACCATATAATTATTAATATTAGATAGAAATACTTGAAACCATATAATTATTAGTATTAGATAGAAATACTTGAAACCATATAATTATTAGTATTAGATAGAAATACTTGAAACCATATAATTATCAATATTAGATAGAAATACTTGAAACCATATAATTATTAATATTAGATAGTAATCCTTGATACTATACAACTATACAACCATTTGTATAAGATAGGAATAATTAATATATAACTGTGTGCAGCAAACTCTTAGTAAACAACAGCACAAAACATGTAAATATAAATGTACAATGAACATAATTCCCTAACTTCTACGCATAAAATAACCCTAGGCGAGTTGATATCCCCTTATAATATATTGACTATGTTAATATGTCTAAATTAACGGAGGTCATGAGAAGAAGAAAAACTAGGTATTTTGTAATGTGCCGAAAATAATATATTGCAAAGCAAAAAAAAAAAAAATGAGTTGATTTCTAAGTGTAGACATATTAATAGATTTCTTACCGCCTGATTGATTTCAAAATATATTTTCCTGAATTTCAACTGTTAGAATTTCTAAAATCTATTTTTATTGGCCTAGAGGGTTAAGTATTCGCTAATGACCCAGGAGATCGGGGATCAATCCCAGGTCGAGTCATACTAAAAAAAATTGTACTTGATGCTGCCTTGCTTAATACTCAACATTATAAGGTACTGATTAAGGGTATAGTTGAGCAATCCCGGGAAAGGAGTAGCACCCTCCCCTCAGTGTAGTCGCTTTTGAAAAGAGAGCCTTCGGGTTGCCCTCGACAACGGTCGCCAACTTTTACTACTATGTATCACATGATCGAACATCAAGTCACGTGACACATTCCTCAAAATATGAATAAAATTGATTAGCCGCTTTTCTCCAATTTATGTCTGATGATTGTGGGATCTGCATAAAATTATTAGTAACGGACTTATATAATTTTAAGCAACGGAATTATATAATTTTAAGTAACGAACTTCAAAAGTAAATAATTTGGATATTTTAGGTTATTCATCGATCACGACGAATGAGCAACCAACAGTTCTGTTAAAGATGTGAACTGTGAGACAAGCTAAAAAGAGGGGTTGTTTATCGTAATAAAATACAGTGTGCAAACAAAGCTACACTTTTGGGATGAGCTGATGACAGAGGAATGGTGCAGCAGTCAGCGACAGATTGGCCTGGACATCACTCACCAGGTTTTGAATTCGGGAGTTTTCCTTTTCCTAGACTGGTTGTCGTTCCAAGGCAAAAGATATCAGTGTGCTTTACTTTTTATCCATAGCTGGAAAAAAAAGAAGAAATTGATTAAGGCTTTCCCCAAGGGCATTAGCATGAAGTGAAGTCTGATGAATGCACCAACTCAGCACATGGTACTTTTAGATACAAGAAAAAAAAAGGGTGTAATATATAATGTGTGTGATAGAGGGATTGCTAGACCTTCAAACACACACACACACACACACACACACACACATATATATATATATATATATAAACGTATATATATAATGCAAATAATATATATATATATATATATATATATATATATCAAGCAAATAAGAAAAGTGAATAAAAAGTGCTCAATGGTACAATGGCAGAGCAGGTCTAAAACTTCAAACATTCCAATTATGCACTTACCTACCTAGGAGGCAATATCTCATCAACCGAGACAGACATCGACATGTTACTAGCAAAGGCATGAACAGAAACGATAAATTATCAGTCATATAGAAGTCAGACCTGAGCGATAAAATGAAGCGAAGTTTCTTCCAAGCAGCGATCGAGTCGATACTTCTATATGGATGCACTACATGGACGCTAACTAAACGTATGGAGAAAAAGTTTGACGGCAACTAGACAAGAATGCTGTGAGCAATATTGAACAAGTCCAGGAGGCAGCACCCCATAAAGCAGCAGCTGCACGACAACCTACCACCCATCATGAAAACTATCAAAATTAGACGAACCAGACATGCGGGACACTGCTGGAGAAGTAGAGACGAGCTTATAAGTGATGTACTACTGTGAACTCCTTCACATGGACGAGCAAAAGCAGGACGGCCAGCTCGAACCTACATACAGCAGCTCTGTCCTGATACGGGATGTAGTCCTGTAGACCTACCGGAAGTAATGGACGTTTGGGAAGGATGGCGAGATTGGGTCAGGGATATCCGTGCTGATAGCGCGACATGATGATGATGATGATGATGAATGTTCGTTACTGATATCTATATGTGAATGACTGGAATATATCTGTATATATCTACGTTACTCCTACTGTTTGGAATCATCTATTTTCGATTGGATAACGGCCAAATGTGACATCGCAATGTTTACTCGACAAGGAAAAGAGCAAAGAGTTGTCCCTACATACAGACAGATAAACAGATAGGCGATCTAAGAAGTCAGGCATATAAAATTGAACTACATATAAAAGGAAAGCAAAGTGCATGTGAATACAGACAAATACTCACCCAAACACTCATATGTGGGGGCCTCGGTGAGGAGCAAAGAGTTAACATTCTAGTCTCAAATAGTATTATGATTGTAATGTGTTTGATACTAATTGGTTGTTCGAGACTTGAAGCTTTGTATCTGACAAAGCTTAAATGGACCTATACCATATATAAATCTGTGGATGCACGTGTATATACATATATATATATATATATATATATATATATATATATATACAAACACACGTTTTATATATATATATATATATATATATATAAGGACTATTCAATAAACAAGGTGAATTTTGCATAAGGAGTAGGCAATAAGAAGCTCTATTTACTGTTGCACTTTTTTCAAAGAAATTAATTAAGATTGGCGTTTCATGTGCCAGAAGACTGTCAGCATGACCTTCTTTACTGACTTTTTTCAAGTCAATCTGTTTCCACTCAACTGAAAAACCACGTCTTTCACTCCTCAGCACTTCCGTGACTCCTTGCCGCTTCTGTCACTCCGCACTACGTCTTTGCACCCTCATCCCTTCCGTGACTCCTCACCGCTTCTGTCACTCCTCACTACGTCTTTGCACCCTCATCACTTTCTTCACTCCTCACCACTTCAGTCACTCCTCACTACGTCTTTTCACCCTCATCACTTCCGTGACTCCTCACCACTTCTGTCTCTCCTCACTACGTCTTTGCACCCTCACCACTTCCGTGACTCCTCACCACTTCTGTCTCTCCTCACTACGTTTTTGCACCCTCATCACTTCTGTGACTCCTCACCACTTCTGTGACTCCTCACTACGTCTTTTCCCCCTCATCACTTTCGTGACTCCTCACCACTTCTGTCACTCCTCACTACGTCTTTTCACCCTCACCACTTCCGTGACTCCTCACCACTTCTCTCACTCCTCACTACGTCTTTGCACCCTCATCACTTCTGTTACTCCTCACCACTTCTGTCACTCCTCACTACGTCTTTGCACCCTCATCACTTCTGTGACTCCTCACCACTTCTGTCACTCCTCACTACATCTTTGCACCCTCATCACTTCCGTGACTCCTCACCACTTCTGTCACTCCTCAGTACGTCTTTGCACCCTCATCACTTCCGTGACTCCTCACCACTTCTCTCACTCCTCACTACGTCTTTGCACCCTCATCACTTCTGTGACTCCTCACCACTTCTCTCTCTCCTCACTACGTCTTTGCACCCTCATCACTTCTGTGACTCCTCACCACTTCTGTCTCTATTCACTACGTTTTTGCACCCTCATCACTTCTGTGACTCCTCACCACTTCTGTCACTCCTCACTACGTCTTTGCACCCTCATCACTTCCGTGACTCCTCACCACTTCTCTCACTCCTCACTACGTCTTTACACCCTCATCACTTCCGTGACTCCTCACCGCTTCTGTCACTCCTCACTACGTCTTTGCACCCTCACCACTTCCGTGACTCCTCACCACTTCTCTCACTCCTCACTACGTCTTTGCACCCTCATCACTTCCGTGACTCCTCACCGCTTCTGTCACTCCTCACTACGTCTTTGCACCCTCATCACTTCCGTGACTCCTCACCGCTTATGTCACTCCTCACTACGTCTTTGCACCCTCATCACTTCCGTGACTCCTCACCGCTTCTGTCACTCCTCACTACGTCTTTGCACCCTCACCACTTCAGTCACTCATCACCTCTTCTATTACTCCTCACTATGTCAGCATGCCCTCATCATTTCTCTTACTCCTCACCAGGTCTGTGTGCCCTCTCCATTTCTGTCACTCCTTACCACGTCTGTCACTCCTCACAAATTTTGTGCATTCTCACTATTTTTGACAACGACCAGTATGTATCATATTTACCCGTGAAAACCTGATTCATTATATTACAAAAATATTCATTTAATATAAATTTAAATAATTCTTTATATAATAATGTACTGTGTTTTTTTTTATTTTGCATTCATATTAGAAGAATCATTAGATTTTATAATATTGGAAATAACTATTTTCCTTTTTATATATGTACGTAAAATATTGTACACAAAATCAGTGCTTTATAAAATAATCGTCGAATCTCTATTGATCCGAGACATAAGTACTGCATATGCAAAATAAATGTAGTAATTAAAGGACTCCTAAAATAAGTACAATTTTTGTAAAGAAAAAAGTCACATTTCCGCCAAGCGGCAGTGATTAAATTATTCCAGTTCAATTCAATAGATTACTAAATAAGGAGATCAATATCTCTATTAGACCAGCAAAAGATATTTCAATTTATCTGGAATTGAAAATTAATCTCCATATTAAAATTTGTAGACTTTATAAACATTCGAAGAAATAACACGAAGTTGATTCACACCCGATAAAAAAAAAACAGTTTCAGATGTTTTTCAACCAATGGAAAACTCGCCACATACGTATATATATATATATATATATATATATATATATATATATATATAGGTATTATTCGGTCCAGTTAAACCAGAGTTGGGAGTAATTCCTACAGGACAAGAAAATCATTCAGGAGCTGAACATTTAAATTTTCTGGTGGAGAGCTCAATGTATTTTTTTAATGAGCAATATTTCTTTAGAGAAAAAAAACGGTCTTTGGTTTTTTTCTCTAAAGATATATATATATATATATATATATATATATATATATATATATATATATATATATATATATGTGTGTGTGTGTGTGTGTGTGTGTGTGTGTGTGTGTGAACCGCCGATACACAGAATCAACGGAGCTTGGTAACAATCAGTTTCTCGACCAAGCAGTCATAGACTTTATGTTAACGCTATCCTAACTTTGCGCCATATACGCTCTATCACTGATATTGAGTTCTTTTGATCCACAAATATAGCAAACCGCATTATCACTATTAATATATATATATATATATATATATATATATAGTGTGTGTGTGTGTGTGTGTGTGTTCAATGCTTTCCCTAAGAACAGGATTCGACAAAACGTCAATTTTTCAGTGAAGTGCAGCGGCTTTGAAACGAGAGTCTTCCTTCTCCTTGACTGGTTGCTTTCCCAAGGAAAAAGAACGTAGTCTTCCCTTACTATTTATCCATAGCTCGATGAGAACAAGTGCATTTATGCCTTTGCCCGCAAACAATAGCGCGAAACCAAACACAATCAGCCTTGTCCAGGATTTGAACTTGAGTCGGTGATTCCATTTCCTGCACCACACACACACACACACACACAAATACATTAACGACGTCACGGTAACATCAATTGACTGAAATCCATTTTATTCACTTCATTGGATAAAAGTGATGAAAAAAAAAGCAAAAAGGAGTAGAAAGGAAAAAGAAAAAGAGAATACGTAGTAAAGAAACAGGATTTGAAAAAAATATGTAGAAAGACGACAAAATGATATACAGAAGGAGATTGAAAGATGTATAAAAAGATATAGGGTGAATGAAAAAGAAAAAAAGACTGAATAATAAAAAGTTCTGATGAGAATATAAAAATACAAGAGAGAGAGAGAGAGAGAGAGAGAGACAAAGAGAGAGAGAAAATAGTGTAGTCTACCTAATACTCTCTTCCCCTCTCTCTCTCTCTATCTTGCGTTAATATGTGTCAATTCCCACCTCATTTTACCATATAATCTAATGTTTCTCCTGACATTGTGAGAATGGATGTATTTGTTATTGTCATAGGAAATAGACATGTCGACACGAGTTCAAATCCACGACGAGACTTAGCGTTTCACATTACGCTTGAGAAAGGTATGAATCCAATTTTTCTCACTCTACCTATGAGTAAATAAGACAAACTAGGCTCTCCTATCTTGTTATGGCAACCGATCTAAATTCATACCTGTAAAATTCAGCTTAAAAACTGACCTTGTGTCACATCCTACCCTTGGTGGAAAGGTTGGTAAATACATACATTGTGAAAACAGGTTATATAACTGATATCTCTTTCTCTCATATATATGATCAATAGGCTATCGATTATATGGAAATCAGACCTAACCGATAAAATGAAACGCAGTTTCTTCCAGGCAGCGGTCGCATCGATACTGCTATATGGATGCACTACATGGACTCTAACAAAACGGCTGGAGAAACTAGACGGCAATTACACAAGAATGCTGCGAGCAATCTTGAACAAGTCCTAGCGGCATCACCCCACAAGACACCAACTGTACGGCCACCTGCCCCCTATCACGAAAACTATTCAAGTTAGACGAACCAGACATGCAGGACACTACTGGAAAAGCAGGGACGAACTCATAAGTGATGTACTCTTATGGACCCCCCACACATGGCCGTGCAAAAGCAGGACTACCAGCACGAACATACATTCAACAACTATGTGAGGATACAGGATGTTGTCCAGAAGACCTGCCTGAGGCGATGAACGATTGGGAAAAGTGGCGAGAGAGGGTCAGGGATATCCGTGCTACCAGCACGACATGATGATATATATATATATATATAGAGAGAGAGAGAGAGAGAGAAAGAGGGAGAGAGAGAGAGAGAGAGGGAGAGAGCGCTGAACACATCAAAGAGTGAATGTCGTACGATACAATATTCGAATTACATGCTTATAAAATCTCAAATACCCCAGAGAGTAAATGCTAACTCACATTCTTGTGTAAATTCAACCTTCGCCCAGTCAGCATCAATCATTCGTCATTCTTACACTCCCAAGTGAGGTAGATAGGGAGAAAGAGACAGAGAGAGGAAGAGGAGCCGTAGGAGCGCGAATCGAATCTTGGCACACTTTTACCAAGTCTTGCAGCTTCGTTGTAGCCTCTCTGCTTGCCACCGGGTGTACAGACGGGTGTTCTACCCAGAAATGCAAATTCTTTGTCAGTTTTCATTTACGGGTTAGCATTACGTATGATCTTCGGCGTGACCTATTGATCAACGCTAAACAGAGCAAGTAAAGCCGGCATTATTCATTTTTGCCGTTATTGCTTCGCTGGAAAACGTTACAAAAGACCCTTTATTGAGCGAAACGCGATAGGTTAAGTGAAATAGGAGCCGCTTAGCGAGTGATGATTGAACAAATAAACTGTAATCTAGCACATAATAGAAACATGACGGCTGGCGCGGCAAGCAGGTTGTTTAAAGCAATCCAAGTGCGGCCAAAAGAAGCATCTCCATACCTGTCAAAATATGGAGGTAATTTTAAAAGGTGTCTTGTGTAATTACATCTCCTTCGAGAAGAATGTCCGACAACAGGCTTTCCGAAAGCTCTTTTTTTTCCATATGTATCTGTTTGCTGCCGCAGACAAGATAAATCCTCCTAGCAACTTTTCAGTTTAGTACCAAAGACATTGCTAATAATTTAACTATAAAAATGTATTGCTAATAATTTTACTTTGAAAAATACTGATAATTAGGAATAAAGGTATTCTCAGATATAAAGAATGAATTCACATATCAATAACAGTATTTATTATAGAGATACATTGAAAATTAGGAATTGTCGTATTAAATGCAAGGACTATTGATAGAATTAGGCTATTTTATGAATAATGTAAATTCATTGAAAATGATTTTACAATAGAAATGCATTAAAAATAATTTCAATTAGGAAATATGTTGAAAATCGGCAATAAAGAAATTGTCAATGGCCAGATAATATTTCTATAGAAATGAAAATAGTTTTGCTATAGAAATTCACTGAAAGTCAAAGTTTGACGAACCAGACTTGCGGGACACTGCTGGATAGGTAGGGACGAGCTCATAAGGAATGTACTCCGGTGGACCTCTTCATATGGACGAGCAAAAGCAGGATGACCAGCTAGAACGTACGTACAGCAGCTCTGTGCCGATACGGGATGTAATCCTGAAGACCTACCGGAAGCAATGGACGATAGGGAGGAGTTGCAAGAGAGGGTCAGGGATATCCGTGTTGATGGTGCGACGTGATGATGATGAGGAGGAGGAGGAGGATTTAGACTGTAAATAGCTTGTTCATAATTTTACTATAAAAATGTATTGCCAATACTTTTCAATAGAAATACATTGAAAATCAAGAAAAGAATTGCCTATGGAATTAATAAAAACGTTACAGGTAAAATAGAGTTATGATATGTATAATGTAAATGTATTGCAAATAACTGTACTATAGAATTGTATTGAAAATCATTTTGGTTTAGAAATAATTTGAAAATTGAAAATAAAAGGGACTGTCAGTGGTCTGGAATTAATTCACACATCAATGACAAAATAAGGCGGTTATATGTACAATGTAAATGCATTGATAATAGTTTGACTATTGAAATGTCTGGCTAATAATTTTTCTATTGGAAACCAAGAATAAAGGGATTATCAGTAGAATTAATTCACATATCAATGACAAAATAGGGCTGTTTTATGAATTATATAAATGCATTGGTTATGATTTTAGAAGAGAAATGCTTCAAAAATTAGGAAGAAAGTGATTGTTTGTTGTCAGGAATTACAGTGAGAGTTACTGACAGAATAAGATTATTTTATGTATAATGTAAATACGTTGTTAACTATTTTACGATAAAAAATACATCAAAAATGATTTCGATAAAGAAATATATATAAAATCAGGAATGAAGGGGTTGTCAGAGGTCAGGAATTAATGAAAGCATTTCTGACATGAACTATCAAAGAATTAAGCTATTATACGTATAATGTAACTATACTGCTAATGTCGTTATTATAGAAATACACAGACAATAAGAAAAACAAAAAAAGGATTATCCTTAGATAAATTAACCCAGTTGTTAGGAACAGAATAGAGGGATTATATGTATAAGATATATGGATTGCTAATGATTTTACCATAGAAATACATTGAAAATTGGAAAGAAAGAGGTCGGTATTGGCGAGGAATTAATGAAAGTATTAAAAGAGAGTCCCTGTTGTGTAATGACTAAAGTGCTGGACTGCGGCCTTGAGGTAAGCGAGTTCAAACTCCATTCGTTCTATGTTCACTTTCGGACAAATACTCTCGAGAAAGGTATGAAACTCCATAGTCCCCTATCTAGTGGGGGGGGGGTCCTCGTGGTGTAATGGTTAAAGCGATGGACTGCGGAATCGTAGTACGCGAGTTTGTACTCCAGTCATGCTATTACGTTCACTTTCGAGCAAATACCCTTGGGAAAGGTATGAACCCCCTTATCCTCCCAGCTATGGGTTAGATAGTACCACTACTGTTCTTATAGGAGAATGGTTTTGGCATTAAATAACCTAAAATGAGTTGATATGCCATTAAACAAAGAAACCAACCTATCTATGGGTTAAATAATACAACTTCCGTTCTTCTTTGGCATAAACTAACACACGAAGATTGATATGTTATTAAACAATGAAAGCATTACCGATTTAATTATAGAGTTATATAAATGCTATTTTATGTTAAAATGCATAAGAAATAAGTAAGGATGTTATTTTTATGGGTCAAGATTAATCGTGAGCGTAACTGACAGAATTAGGCATTTATAAAGACCAAAACTAGTACAAAATTTTTTCAATATCTAATTGTTTGCTCTAAAGCCTGAACTTAAATAATTCAATCTTACAAGAAGAATATTTATATTGCCAGGCCATCTGTCTTTACAAGATCAACCTACAACTACTTCCTTCTGTACTAGTACTTTCCAACTAATCATTAATTCAATTTGGTCGTTTCTTTCTCGGCGTAAAAAGAGAAAGTTCCCCTGATTGCAAAATCTAATTAAATGAAGGGCTAAGATGAAGAGGAAGCTCATTTGGAACTCTAAATATACGAAGGGTTCGAAGTGGCTAGGTGTTCACATATTTATTCCTTTGATCCGTATGTGGGTGAGGCCTAGATTTATCCATTAATTGGTGGATCGAACGAATTGGATAAAAACAAAAGTTTTCTGATGTCGATTCGGAATGAAGTGTTTTCAAAGTCGCTTTCGGCGATTTGCCGGTAGCCCTTGCATAGTAAAAGAACAAAGGAATCTAGTTTTAGAAAGTATCAAGAGTAGGGGAGGTTATATCCCGATTTTTAGAGAAAGGAAAATCTTCGAATCCACATGATAAGTGATAAAGAAACTTCGTAAAAATGAAGTCGATGACCTAGAAAGAAGCAAGTGAGAAGAGGGCAAACAAGAAACAGTATTTTTAAAGTTGCAATTAGCAAAATAAAAGAAAACAGCGACACCTACCGGCTAAATTTACTTACATTAGCACAATGTCGTCGGGTTTTACAGCAGTTTTTATTAAATAAGCTCTGTCTGCAACATTTGTTTGAACTGTGGAGATCACAGATAAAATTAAAATTACACTAAATAACTTTTTCCGAAAATTCAAAGGTATATCGTATTTTATATGCAACTATAGAGTTGTCTACATTTTCATTTCCTTTGACTTTTTTCCTCCGTAAGAATGAAGTGTAACATAAAATTTAACGGGGAAAATTATTCATTAGTTCAAACAGATATTTATAATTATGTATAAAAATAAAATGCTGAAATTAGTAAGCTTTAAAACAAACGGCCGTGTACACACACACCTACACCCCCCATATATATATATATATATATATATATATATATATATATATATATATATATATTATAACAGTGTTGGTTGTCACTAAATCACTTTGTGGGTTTGTGTCGAACCAAGTGCAATATAATATGGAGCGTGCTCAATATCTAGGATAGAGCTATTATATAATAATAATAATAATAATAATAAAAGTAAAGTTGGCGACCATAGTCGAGGGTAACCCGAAGGCTCCCTTTTCGATAGCTACTACACCAAGGTGTAGGGGAGGGCGCTACTCCTTCCCTGAAATAATAATAATAATAAATAAATAAATAAATATATATTAGATATATATATTTAATTAATGGAATTTAGATTGCTACTCCTGGGTTTCATGGAGTTTTTTGCCAAACAATAATCATCAGGCACTTAAAAAAATGAAATAAATCGAAAATCGAAAAAATACAGTCAAAAAACCGTTGGGATTTTGTGTGCTGAGTATCTTCTGCTTCTTTCCTTTGCCAGGTTGAAACCGTTTTCTTTCATTTAATCAATAGACGTTCTAAGCACGTAGTCTAGGCAGATGATTAACAGGTATGTGGTTAATGTGTCTCCTTGTTGCACACCTGCTATAATGTCGATATAGTCTGTGTCTCCATCCGGTGAGCAAACTTTTACTTTCATGTTTGATATAGCATCATTATAGTTCCGATGGTTTCTTTGGGTAGGCTGTAGCCGAGTAGTATTTGCTCCATCTTCCCTCTGTGTATGGAGTCAAAAACCTTGGCGAAGTCGACGAATAATAGTATTGCCTCGTGGTCTTTTGCACGAACACCTTCAAGAATTCAACGGATACTAGGTGTTTAAAATTTTGTAACATTTCTATTGGATCATTCAAGGTTTTCGAACTATCGTCTTCAGCTTTATTGTTATATTCACAACGTTTTGGCCGAAGTGTCCTCTGCCTTTCCTCAGGTGTATTTTTTCGAACTCCAGAGCCTACACAGAACTTTGAACCACGTCCTTTATTTAATCTACGCTGTTCGCTTGTTCTGATTCCGTTAACCATAACCTGGTCTAAGTGTTTGTAACATACTCATATGCAGATGCACGCAGAAGCATATTCAACACAATAAAAACGAGCGGACACAGTTCTTTAGAAAAATATACCTCTCACTTTATTTGAAAGGGTTCGAAAGGGTTACGAAAGGTATTATCTGTGAGAGGTGAGTTGGAGACTGAACAGAACTGCAACATATTGACCCCCCCCCAAACTCTTCTGGCTACAGCAGCATTTCTTTCCCGTTCTCCTCGGCTGCTCAACCGGGGGCCTGGAGGCCCAGCCTCTGCTGGAACATGGTTCTCATTCCAGCATCTTCTCTCCAACTGATCTGAACTTCCTGTCACCGGGGTTATATAATAATTTGACGACCACCTACTTCTTGCGAGCGTCACAATTCGCACTCAATTTAACCCTTCGACAGTCAAGGTTGTCCCCTGATATCTTCGACCGGATGCATCTGTTATTTACACAGGTCCATTTCTTCTTTTGACAGCTTGGCCGGGGTCAATATGTTACATGTTAAGTATTCGCGTATTATTACTTGCCTTCCGTAAGCATTGAAGCTGCAACTTTCAGATGTTTCAGCAGGACACATAGCGTAACGGTTATAGGAGTTGGTTCCCTTTACTTCTAAGGAGACAGTTATCTGGAGGTTGCAGATTCAATCTTGACTGCAGGCAAGTAACAATAATGGAATACTTAACACTTGTACCCGGTTATAGTTAACGGAATCAGAACAAGCAACCCCCGTGGATTAAATAAAGGCCGTGGTTCGAAGTTCTGTGTAGGCTCCCGAGTTTGACACTAAACACCTGAAGAAGGCCGGAGGAAATATCGGCCGAAACGTTGTGAATATAATTATAAAGATGCAGACAATAGTCCGAAAACACTGAATGATAGAAATCATCAAACTTTGTCTCAGAAATTCAAACAATTAATTTTAGTTGGAGTTTCTTCAAGATAATATGATGTCAAAATTTCCATCAGTTCACCATCCATGCCAACGCATTGTGGAAATCTTCCTCAGATGTTCTCAGTGATACCTTTTCTACTTTTCCAATAATGTTACTCCCATGGAAATATTCACATTTTTATTTAATTCCCTGTATATGATTTCAAGGAAGTGTTGACGAGGATGGTGAGCATGTGCAGACTGTTTGAACTTATATCATGAAGGTACTTTCATAAGGGTGCCGGCGTTTTTTTTATTGTCCTGTATATCCAGGGTGTCCTAAAAAGAAATTCACAAACAATTTGTCCAGAGACTGTGTTTTCAAAATTACATCCAACGCTAATAACCCACACCACGATCAAATCTCTGGTAAGTTTACGTGGTGTTTAACCATAACATCCGGATCCTGAGGAGCCCATTATTTACCCAACTCCTCCGCTACGAGCACGATTATGACACAAAGTCATTTTTAAGCGAAGTAACTGTTGGTCTTAACTCAGAATTTTCTTTCTCCTACACTGTTTGTGAAACTCAGGCCAAGGAACGCAGCCTACCCTACAATTTGTTCATAATTGGTGGTGGTGGGGATTCATGCCTTTCCCACTAGTGTTATATACTGACCCTCGACCGAGCCGTCAATCAAGAGATGCACCAGTGTAAATAACCGAAGGAACAGCGGAAGCAGGTGTACGTGAGACAATTATATAACCAGGTGCCACAGACGGCTTGGGTCAGTTCCAGTTGGAGTCAGTTGAGGGACAAGATGCCAGCGTGAGAATCAGCTTGCAGGCTCTCACTGACCCACGGTTGAGCAACCCCAGCCAAGATGAGAAAGAACTGCTGCTACGGTCAAAAGAACTTTGGGGTCAATATGTAGCAGTCTGTCCCCGTCCTCGACTCACATCTCACACACAATCAACATCAACCCTTTCGAGAATAAAGTGTGAGAGGTATATTTTTATAAAAAAGTGTGTTCGTTTGTTCATTGAAGTTCGTATATTATGTGGACTATGTTTCCGCATATATTTGTATATGTTTGTGGCTATACAACACCAGCATTAGCCCGTGTTACGTTCCGCCCTCTGGTCAAACAAACGACAGCACGGAATTTGTATATAACAATAAATATTTATTTTCTCGACGGACGCTTGTGTGAAGTAGGAGCAGTCAGGAGAGGAATTAAGTTCGTTCGTCGATGAGGCTTGAACTTTTCGATGTCAGGAGACGATGGCCGAGACAACGCACACTGCGTGACGACGAGAGAGGTTTCGTGAACAGCGGGATCCTTTTTTCTCTATCTTCTTCTGTTCAATTCGTCGGCCTTATATTACCTTCAAACTCCCACGCAGAGATAAAGACACGCCTCTACGCCTCTGCAATCTTCCCGATCTCAGGCGATTGGGATGTGTTACTTCCGCTCATTTGGAATGGCCTGTGTGATCGTCGTCGAGCGGAAATAACTGTCATGCAGTTCACAGGTCACTCTCTTCCGGTGCATCATTGAAGTGGGACCTTCACCTTGTCCCATATTATCAGCCGAGCACACCTGCGCGCTTTCTTTCGATTATTGGCCATTGGGATGTGTCACATCCGCTATCTTCGGAATTGCAGGTGTGATCATCATCGAGCGGAAATAACTATCATGCAGTTCATAGGTCAATCTCTTCCGGTGCATCACTTTTTTTACGGCACAGTGAGAATTTTTACCTTGTCTCATATTGTGAGCCAAGCTGTATTTTACAGCCCGAAGTTAAACGCAAATAGACTCGGTCAGGATTTGAAGTCATATTGCTGACTCCATTTTTTAAGTTTATAATCGTTACATAAAGCGCGCCTCTGTAGTTACAATTGTGACATTAAATTGAACTATTTAACTTTATCACACAAAACCTGCAACAATCAATAAGCTGAGAGCAGCAATTGAATCAGAATGCACCCAAATAACAAATGGAACTATTTTCTATTCCATTTGTTCACTTTTTCAACTGTGTCTTAAATAGAAGAGTCATCACTTTGAACACCTGCGATAACTCAGTGATGTTTGTAATTCCGTCTGATTCCGTTATCAGCCGTGCCTCGACCAGAACGATCATCAATTCGAAAACCGTCCAATACCTTAGAATAGTCTACATTTGTTTTTTTTTTGTTTTGTTTTTTTTTGTTTTCTTTTGTTTTTGTCTTTTTTATTTTTATTTTTTGTATATGTGAAATGGCATATGAACCTACGTGAGTAATTTAATGACAAAGCCATCCTTGCAGAGAAATATTAGTGGTACTATATATATATATATATATATATATATGAGTGTGTGGTCCTATATATATATATATATATACTTTCTTTCTTTCTTTGTTTAATGACATATCAACCTTCGAGGGTTATCTAATACTAAAACAATCCTCATAGAAGAACTGTGGTGATATTTTTTTAACCCATAGCTGGAAGAACAAGAAGGTTAATACCTTTCCCGAGGGTATTAGTCTGAAAATGAACGTAACAACACCACTGGAGTTCAAACCCACTTACTACAATATCACAGTCCCGTCGACATTTGCCTTTTTTGAATAAACTATATATATATATATATATATATATATATATATATATATATATATATTCATAATAAATCAAAATGTGTTGTCTTTTTCAGGACATCCTATATATATAGAGATAGATATCCTTTCTTTCTTTTGTTTAATGGCATATCAACCTACGCAGGTTATCTAATGCTTAAACCATCCTTGTAGAAGAACATCTGTGATATCATCTAACCTATAGCTGATAGGGATAAGGGTTTAATACGTTTCCCAATAGCCTTAGTCCAAAAGTGAACATAATCGTGTCACTGGAGTTTGAAGTTACATACTTCGTTGCTGCAGTCCAATATATCATCATCAATTCGAAATGACAGTATTTATTTCCTTGACTCTCTCACTCTCTCTCTCTCTCTCTATATATATATATATATATATATATATATCATTCTTTGTTCCCGGCAGATCCACCAAACTACACTAGTCTCCGCACTGAGGTGATGTAAATAAGAACTTGCTGGTCGGCCAACATTGGTGCGTCCATGTGTAGAGGTCCATAGGAGAACGTTGCTTTCTTTTGCTTCTCTAGTTGTGTCCCGCATATCTTACTCGTCTGACTTGGATGGTCTTTGAGATGGGAGGTAAGTGGCAGCACAGCTGCTTTTTTTGTAGAGTGTTGCTTCCTGGATTTATTCAAATCGGCATGTTACATTCTCCGTAGTTCCCATCTGGCTTTTTCTCCATGCGTTTAGGTGCATCCAGACATTAGTATTGATGCAGTGACAGCTTGGAAAAACTCTCGTTTTATTCTATTGGATAAATCAGACTTCCATATAATCGATAGCCTATAGATAGCAGTCCACGACTTCGTAAAAGGTATGTTGACATCACTGGATGAGATATTACTGTCGAGGTATGTGAACTTGTCTACAATTTGTTGAGGCTTGCCACTGAGAGTGACAATGGCTTTTTCTCATATAAAACTCATGTACTCTGTTTTATTTGAATTCGCCTGGAGGCCAATGGGTCTTGCTGCTTGGCCTAGTCTATGTAGTAAGGATTCAGATTGGGCAACTGTATTTGCAAGAAACCCATCTGCATTGTCTACATCTGTTATAATTTCTGCTGGATATCATCTGTTTCTTGCTTTTTTTATTAGTATAAAGCCATTTTCTTTTATTAAATCTATCGACGTTTGAAGTACATATTCCAGGCAGATTGTCTTTGGAGAAACTATATGATTGTTGCATGATCTCTATCTTCCTTCTGCTTATGAAATCAAATCAACGAACAACAGTGTTGCCTTTTGACTTTTTGCATGAACTCTTTCGATGATTCGACGAATTGTCAGAATCTGTGAAGTTGTAGATCGATTTCTCAGGAAACTGTTATGATTTTTCCAAAGAATTTTTACGATTCTAGATTTGATACGGTTGAGAAGCAGAGCATTATAAACCTTGGCAGTTATAGCGGTGAGATTGATGCCTCTATAGTTCTTAGTGATTCCGAAGTCACCTTTCTTAGCGAAGGAGAGGATGCAGTCTTTTGTCAATTTCTCTGTTGTGTTTTGTTTCTAGACAACATTGCTTAATTGGAGAACTATCCCATTAAATTTCCTTATCTTCCATACTTCTGTGGATATTTCGTCGAGTCCTGCTGCTTTTGGCTTTTAATTTTTGTCAGTACTACCTTAAATTCTTCCTCTGTAATCAGTCTTAATTTGATGTCTAATAATAGTAATAGGTTTATCAGTAAGTTTCCAAACAGATTCTTATAATACTCTTTCTACTTCTGTATTCGTTCTTGTTGGCTTGTAGCTTTCAGTTTTACTTTCGAGGTGCTCTTCCTTCTGTTCACTTTATTTACTGTCTTCCATAATATTCGTGATTGTCTATCTTCTACCGAGTTTCTTATTTTGTACATTTGGCCTTAAATGTATTTTTGTCGTTTTTTTCTGGTATGAGTTAGTTCTCTTTGGTCTTTTTTATGTTTCTGTGCGTTGGCATTTGTTGGGTTTCTTTTATTAAGTAAGGATGCTATTTTCATGCTATCCCGTTTTTCATAACCAATAGTGACTCCCATGGAACTCTATGTTTGGCTTTTGTTTTGGTTGGTATGCATTCTGCAGCTGTTTCCAAGTGGGTATTGACGAAGTTTTCATATTCTTCTTTGCAGTATATGTTTCAGATATCTCTTGAAGAGTATCCTATTTATTTCTTACAGTTACCATATATTTATTACTAATATCTCTATTAGTGAGTGAGGACGAGTCGTAGCGTTTAGTATTGACTCTTTGTTTCTTATTTCAGCGTAGACTTTGGCGTATCTTTGCCGTAACGATTCTATGATCGGAAGAAACTCCTTCAAAAGAGGAGTATGCCCCGCAGCTCACGGCGCAATTTGTCTACTTCTTGTTTATGAGAATATAATCTAACCGTGCTTTAAATTGTGGGGGTAGTATGCAATTTGGTTATTTCTGTAGATGCACGTCCGTAATTTACGGGTATTGCTCTCTTAATTATTCCCACCACAAATACAACACAAAACTTTACAATCGCGTAAAAGAAATGGAATAGAACACAACGAACATTAAACAACAAACAATTTAATAAGCATATAACAGAATATGAAAACAAATAAAATACATGATGTGTAAATGGCCTTTTGGAAAATAAAGTTTGACCAGATGAAAATAAATTTGTTTAAAGATGTGTGTATGTTCATGTTAACGGAGTCCGTAAATTAGTCGTTATTACTTACATTAAGTTCAGAGCGGGTTTTATGGTTGTAGCGACAGCGTGTCGCGTTGATGAAAGAAAGTTTGTCGGGTTTTTCTTTTGAATGTGATTCTCGGCCATCTGGAGAGAGGTCATGAACTTTAGTTGAGGAAGGAAAGGAATTTGCCGGACATAGTATCGGCTACTGCTTTACTGGCTTAGTGGCTTGTCTTCGTCTGTGTGTAAGCTGTGTTTTAGTTAGTGTGTTTGGCTCCCTAACTCAGTGTTATTTATATCCTACAGGTGGATCAAAGAATCGTCCTAAAATTTTGGCGCGTAGACATTTATTGACCAATCAGATTTGTATTTTACTATTTTATTTTCGAGCCTAAATATTTTCCGTTAGTTCACTTCCGATCCTATTTTTCTAGAATGTTCTATTCTATGTTTTTAGCTGATTGGTTGAAAAATAAAAAATGTAACTTAAATGCTAATCCGGTTTTGATCCTAAATTTCTAGAATGTTCTTAAATATGTTTTTATTGCTTATTTTAAGACTAGAAAAATGTGTATCCCATAAAATTTAATTGGGTAGGTGTTGGCTCATAGTTTTTCCTCCACTTTTGGTATTTATCATTAAGGCATGCTAGCTTGTTCTCGAGTAAAAAGTCTGCCAGACATTCCCTATTTCTATTTGACGAGCTGTGAAAACAGAATTTATTTTCGTCTTTACCTATAAAAGCATTCATGTCTCCGCCAATGATTAAAACGTTGTGTTTGGGAATGTATCAGACAAGAGAAGATAACTCGTGGTGGAAGGTGATGATGTCCGTTTCATCACTGGTATTAGTGGGACCATAGCAAGAGACAGTTGTTGTTCAGGGGATGCCATTAATTAAAGCATGCATCATTCCCACTTGGATTTTCTTAATGCTATTTAGTGATTGACGTTTTTCCATGCAGATGTAGAGAAAAATGTTCATCCTTTACCAGTATCGGAATATTTTATTTCGAGTACACTATGGTGTATTCAGTTTTTAAAAAACTGATTTTTTTTCATTTCATTTTACGTAGTTTGGAGAAAATAGCTAATAAAATTTCATATTTTAATATTATGGACCAATAGTCGAATAAAAGTAGAATACACACACACACACACACACACACACACACGCACACACATATATATATATATATATATATATATATATATATATATGTAGAAAAATTGCTAACAACGATCCAAGTGGAAGGAGAGATTTATTGAGGTCGACACTATAGCGTTTCGGTTCTACTGAACCATCATCAGGTTCAGTAGAACCGAAACGCTATAATGTCGACCTCAATAAATCTCTCCTTCCACTTGGATCGTTGTTAGCAATTTTTCTACATATTGTCGAATTACAATCCTTTATTTACTTTTCATATATATATGTATATGTGTATGTGTGTGTGTGTGTGTGTGTGTGTGTGTGTGTAAACTCCTTTAAAACTATTTTTAAAACCTTTTAAAAACGTTTCTTCACAAGACCTTCTGAGAAAACTAGTTGAGAATAATCTAAAGATAAATAACAAAAATATTCCTTTCTGATCAGTTTTCTTCACCTGATAGATAGATAGATAGATAGATATGAAACATGTAACGATATCGTCTGGTCACGAGACGATACACATCAATGTACCAGTAAAAGAAAGACAGAAAATTATTGTTAATACGATATATCTTTATCATTGTAAAGATATATAAATAGAAATACACAAAAAAAGAAAAAAATCTATCTGCTGACTTAAAAATATCTTAAAAAACCCAAAAAAACCACAACAAAAAACAATCTATCATGATTATTTGCAATTTTTTGATGATATTTCGGGTCCCGGTCTCTTTTAATGTATCCATTCAATAATAGAATATCTTAAAATTGCTTTTAACTTAAAGAACATATCTCAGAAACTATTCTCAGAACGTTTTAATTATTTTTTGAATATTGTGGGTTCTTTTGAAAAACACGCTATTCGTACTATTGTGCCCAAGCCAACCTTGAACATTTATTTCAAAAGTTAAATTCATTATAAGTAAAGTAAAGTTAGCGACCATAGTCGAGGGTGACCCGAAGGCTCCATTTTCGATAGCTACTACACCAAGGTGTAGGGGAGGGCGCTACTCCATTCCCTGGATTGCTCCACTTTACCCTTGAACCGTACCTTATAATGCTGAGTGTTAAGCAAGGTGGTATCAAGTTCCATTTTTAAAGTCTTTGGTATGACTCGACCTGGGATTGAACCCAGGTCTCCCGGGCCATTGGCGAACACTCTAACCGCTGGGCCAATGTCCCGGTCCTTGTACACTTAAATTTGAGTATTTAAATTTGTATACATTTTAACCCTTTTATAATTTATCAAAAATTCTTTATCTTTTTTAATCTATCATTAATTTGAATTTTTTTCTAATCAGAACAGGAAAGAAAAAAACAAAGAAAGAATCCACTTAAAAAAAAATGATTTATCCTATTTACCTATTTACCAACCCCTCCGCTCGGGCAGGATATGACACAAGGTCAATTTTTAAGCGGAGTTTAACAGGTTTGAATTCAAAGTTTTCCTTCTCCTAGACTAGTCGCCTCACCAAGGCTGAAGAACCTAGTCTGTCCTACTATTTACCCATAGCTGGAGGGAGAATATTTGGATTCATACCTTTCCCAAGGGTATTAGTGCTATGTGAAATGCAATCAATCTGGTCCAGGATTTGAACTCGTGTCGCCGTGTCCATATCCTGCGACGATAACCATTACACCAATGATTTATATTAAAATTAAGAAATGAATAGTGAGCGTCAATAACTTAGTTACCGAAGTTGAGTTTTACATGCTCTGTAATTAGAAAGCTCTTAAACAAGTTTCTTGTTTCCATTTTCCTGCTGTACTTTAAATTCAAAATGATTCCAAACAGCAGAATAATATTGGCTTCTTAGCGGTCTTTCTAAGATTATAGATTTAAAATTTGCTTCAACTATGTTTTGGCTCAATTTGTTGTATAGTCATATGCTACAACTATACACATATACATTCAGAATACATATTGACGCAATGAATAAAGACGAGCGACACAGTTCTTAGAAAAATATACCTCTCACTTTATTTGAAAGGGTTGTGTTTGTGAGAGGGAGTTGGAGACCGAACAGAACTGCAACATATTGACTCTCACTCTTATGGCCATCAGCGTTGTGTCTTTCTCGTTCTCCTGATGTTCAACCGGAGGCCCGGGGGCTCAGCTTTCTGCTGGCTTTCTCTACCACATTTTGTCACCAACTCACCTGATCTCCAACTAACTGACTTCCTGTCTTCACCGAGTTATATAATAGTTCAATCGCCCACTCAATCTTTGGAATGGCATGTTTGATCGTCATCAAGCGGAAATAACTGTCATGCAGTTCACAGGTCACTCTCCTCCGGGGCATCAGTCTATGAGTGTACCATGGGATTTTACCTTGTCCCATTTTGTCAGCCAAGTCCGCCTACGCGATTTCTTCTCATAACTGCCATCGGAATGTGTCACTTCCTTCCGGCGCATCACTTTGGAATGGCATGTTTGGCCGGGTCGAAGGTCAATATACAACAATTTGAAATCAAGTTATATTTCTGATCCTGATTGGACAAAAAGTCTCTATTGTGTCAAATTGACGAAACGAGATTTAAAAAAAACACGTTTTCGTAAGTTTATTTTTAAATTAAACTGTAATGTATTTATTTAACGAATTACGATCAAAGCAAAGTTTTTCTTGTTAAGTAGACATTTTTATTTAATTCTTTTATTTTTCATTTTTCTACACAGATAAAGAATTATGAAGCTAACGAATTCTGTTAGATTATTCGTCTATTTTGGATTTTGATATCTGACTCCATTGGTTTCTTCTTACCCCATTTTAATTTTCTGGCGTCTTTTTTTCTGTAGAAGGCTTCAAAAGAATTCCTTAATGAAGGAAAGAAAGGAGACGATACCTTTTAATTTTTAACCTTATTTCTGGGTTCAACAACCATTCTGTGGGTGTGGAAATTCTTCCCGAATCCAAATGAAATGGTAGTGTCCCCCAGACAATGTTTCAAAAATATGCTTGTTGTTTTCAAATGGATATGTCCTAATTCAGTGTTTTTAGTAGTGAGTGATAAGTCCATTTGCTGCTGTTAATATAGGTTGCTGGTACAGAAACGGCTGCTACTGGTGGAAGAGTGAACTAGCAGGCACATGGTTTTCCCTTCAGCAACAGGAGAAAGTAGATCTTTCCAATCAAACGGTCACTGCTAAAAGAGGACGAGTTTCTTTCTCGTGCACTTAAGCCTGCTTTAGGCATGTGCAGTTCCAACTTCTCGTCAGAAGTGTCAGGGAACTTCCGCACTTCCTGAATTTACTTTATTTTATTCATTTTCTTTTTCTTTTTCTTTTTCTAATCACTACAGAACATTTGATTCTTTTTTATTCCTCAAATATATGATATATCATGATATTCTTAAATATTCCGTGATTACTATCCTCAGCGAAAAACCACTGGCCCAGTCAGATGGGACTGTAGAATACAGCAACTGCATCCCTCCAAACAAGTGTCCTGCATATGACACTAAACTGCATCTGATGGTGAGACTCTAATCCTGGAACTTTAGGAAATATGGAATTCCCATTATTGTCATTACTCCCAAGTCCACTCTGAACTGGTGTGGTCATGTCTGTTAGGGTCTCATCTATGGATCAAATAGAATTATTTAATTATTCACTCAACATGAAACCATTTAACTGTGTGCAAGCGAATAAATAATGTTGAGTAGAATTACTTGTGTTAGATAACAATACTTAAAACCATTTAACTTTATGCAAAAAAAATGAGCTCTGGCATGTTTAGAAATAATGTTACCAACAAATTATTGGCTGACATTTCATATATATTTAATATATATGTATGAACAGGATTTGGCATTAGATAACCAACCAGGGTTTATATGCCGTAAAGCACAACCAATCAACAAAATCATGATGCATGAATGCATTGATCAATCATTACACCTCAAATATATATATATATATATATATGTATAATCAGAATAACACAGAAATTAGAATAGAAATTAAAATAGTTTCTCACTTTCTGGATCATCAGGCAACTGCATGTACAATATGACAGCTATGCATGGAAAGCACAGAATATAAGATGAAATAAGGTTTACATGAGAGAAGATCTAACAGAATTAACATTGATATCTTTGTAAATATTTCAGTGTTGATTAGAGAATAATAAACTAACAAGTTTATTATTTCTCAAATTTCTAAAAAAAAAAAAAAATTCATACATTTTTATAGATGTGTTCTAACATGTGTAATAAAACCTATTTTCATGTGCATGTTGCGTTTCCATGATATTCTTTTTATATATGCTGGCATTTTGTTCCATTTAATTCGTCATCGTTTCTAGCACTCAATGATAGCTAAGCTAGATTTTTAAATTTGAGTTATTTTAATCATTTTAAGAATATTTTGAATAAATGATTGTTTTGGCACTTTTAAACATTTGAGCCCTGGTAGAGTGGTAAATAGCATAACAGAAATCTATTTTCAATTCTGTATTTTGACACAAGCTCTGATTTGTCATTTAGAAAATTTTGTTGGTTTTGAAATGTGAGAGAAATTTCATATATATAAATGATATAGTTTGCTATATTCTTTGATAAAGAGTTGTCAATATTGGTTGGTTGATTGATTGGTTGGTTGGGTTTTATGGCATATCAACCTTTTAAGGTTATTTAATGCCAAATCTATTTTTTTTAAAATAATCAGCTCTATTTCAAACTATTCAGTTTAGCATGAGTACAAAGTTTATTGTCAAAAAACATTCCTATTTAAAGCTATTCAGTTTAGTCAAACAGTTCTATCTAGTATCAGTATAGTTTTTGTCCATACAGTTAAATATTAAAACAGTTGTATTTCAAACAATTCAGTTTAGCATAAGTACATATTTCAGTTCTATTTAACTCATTGATAACCCTATCAGGTGCTACCACTCTGGGCCAGAGTGGACTTGGGTGCAATGGCAATGAAGGGGTACTCCGCATTTCCTAAAGCACCAGCATTACAGGAACCTCACCATCAGATTGTTTTTGTTATATCCAGGCCACTCGTGTGTGTGTGTGTGTGTGTGGGTCTTACCCCTCTTTAGAGATGCAGTCAGTGTATTCTATAACCCCAGCCAACCAGGCAGTCTCACTATTGGTGATAGAACTAAGTTAGGATAGTATACATTCTACATTTGGTGAATGACAGTTTCTCACTTATGAGATTAGTAAACTAAGTTAGTAGCAATCACTATTGACTCCGTGTCTATGCTATCCTAATATGTATATATATATACACACACACACACACACACACACACACACACACACACACATATATATATATATATATATATGGTCAATGAATAAATCATTTTAAAAACGTTTTTCTTAAATCAAGAAAGTGCTCAAATACGGGCCAGTAGTGCAGGAAAAACCTAAAATAAATTGTTATTTTACCTCCTTGTATATACTCCATTCCTGAAAGTTTTTAAGTATTTGAAAAATACACTCTTCAAAGGAAACATCTGAAGATTATATATATATATATATATATATATATATAAATGTGTGTGTGTGTGTGTGTGTGTGTGTGTGTGTGTGTGTGTGTGTGTGTGTGTGTGTGTGTGAGCCACACTTTGGTATAGTGCACACATATACAACCATATGCAGAAGTGACCGTCATTTCAAAAATTATCCCAACATTTGGTACAGGTGCTATGTTATTTTTCCTATTTACCCACACAGAGATAGAATGTGACACTTGATCAGACCAATTCGAGGACACCCAAGAACTAAGCTTCCTGAGTCATCGATGCAAAACTATTCCTCATCATATTAGCATTCTCCTTCAGGCATTGGGCAGTAAACTGAACCTTTACCTCTTTTAGACAATGAAAAACTTCCTGGAGTGATGGCCCTCTGAGACTGGACTTATTTTTAAAAACACATGCTGAATCATAAAGACAAAAGTTATATATATATAAATATATATATATATATATATATATATATATATATATATATATATATATATTCCAGCTGTATTCATTTATCTCCATATTGGATCTGAAGAAGTCCTGTACAAAAATGTTTGGGAGTTGTTGATTCATATCAATGCTCTTAGCAGGATGGAAATAAATCTATAATCCTAATGTGATCAAATTTTGTTTTTTTTTCTTGAAAGTATATATATATATATATATATATATATATATATTTCTAACTCCAGTTGGAAGTGTGAAGTTTTATTAATACATGTTATCATGTAAAATGGTATCAGCATTGAGAAAATGTATGAATCCTCATCACTATATACTACAGTGATTTGCCTCTTGAAATAAAGCCGGGAAGAAGACGATTATCTGTTGTCAATGCTTTAAAATGCAAGATAGAGCAGAATCCGATCACCAGCAATCAAAATCTTTCAAAAGAGCTTGAATCATCAAAAGATACCACATTAGATAAGCTTCAAAGACATGCAGGAGCTCTCAAGAGGTTCCCCATGAACTATCAGTTGATTAAAAAAAAATGAAAATACCTTTGATACACACTGATAATAAGAAAGCTGAAAAGAAGTAAGCAAAGAAGTTATGAATAATAATCAGAAATCATTTGTAAAGAAGAAGAAAAAGCATCAAGGTGGTATTATTAGTATTATTATTTTATTGTTATTAATATTATTATTAATGCCCTAAAGATCATGAAAAAAAAGAAGAAAGCGATGTGAAAAAAAAAGAAAGTTATGAATAATAATCAGAAATCATTTCAAAAGAAGAAGAAGAAGAAAAAGTAGAAGAAAAAGGCCATTATTATTATTATTATTATTATTATTATTAATAATAATAATAATAATAATAATAATAATAATAATAATGCCCTAAAGATAATGTAGAAAAAGAAGAAATCTACGTGAAAGAAAAAAGAAAGTTATGAATAATGATCAGAAATAATTTCAGAAGAAGAAGGGTATTATTATTATTATTAATAATAATAATGATAATAATAATAATAATAATAATAATAATAGAAGATGAAGGAAAAGAAGAAAGTTATATCAAAGAAGAAGAAAGTTATGAATAATAATCAGAAATTATTTCTAAAGAAGAAGGGAGTTAATAATAATGATGATGATGATGATGATGATGATGATAGCAGTATTAGTAGCAGTAGTAGTAGTAGTAGTAAAGAAAAGAAAGCTCAGTCAAAGAAGCAGTAAGTTCTGAATAATAAGGTCTAAAGAAGAAAGCAATGAACGGAAAGTTACAACAAAATGTATAAAAGCTCTGCATGAGAAGAAAGTTAAAGAAAAAAGGAAATAGAACACTACATGTAATAATTAGAAGAATGTTCAGAAGAAAAAAGATGAAGAGGAAAACTATAAATAAGAAGAGGAGAAAGAAAAAGAAAGCTATAAAGAAGACGAAGATATGGAAGAATAAAAGCTAATGAAGTAGAAGAGAAAAATCAAGAAAAAGAAGGTGATTAATTCTAATGTGAAGAAAGTTTCAAAAGAGATAGAGAAGAATAGTAAAAAGAGGAAGAATTAAAAAGAAAAGAAATAAATGAAGAAGAAGAAGAAGAAGAAGAAGAAGAAGAAGAAGAAGAAGAAATGCCTAAAAGATGGATGGGACCGTGGGTGAGGGAAGAAGACAAGAAAAGATCCTACTTTCACTTTCAAGCAAGATACAATAACATCTCTAAATATATTCGACCTAGATCTGAAGGCTGTATAAAATCTGCTTGAGCCTGCACTTTCATTGTTTTGCCTTCCTTCTATTCACCATTCTCCACCCCATCACCAAATGCCTAAAGGCCGGATAAACTCCGAACAATAAAATAAAATGTTTCTCTAAGGAAGAAAACTAATCTTAGTCTTAACATTGGTTTCTGTGTTTGATGAACTGTCAGTGATAATTCACTTTACTTTTCATTGTTAGAATTTCACTCAAGAAGTCAGTGTTCAATCCCACGTGAAAGCAAAATTTTGACTGGTGATTTTTTAAATAGGAAAGAAGTCTGACTTCATTTAAAAGTTTGGCACGAAAATTTCTCTGCTTAAAAAAATAAATAAAATAGTCAGATTGGTGGAATAGACAGCATATTTCAAACCCAGGGAGTGATAGAATTTGAAAAGCAGATTTTCAAAGCTGGTATTCCTTCTCTACTTTAAAAATTTATGTAACACAATCTTCTAGGCCCATTTTCTTCCTATTTCACCTTGTCCTGTGCAAAACTGAGTTTACAATGAGCCTCCTTGGTAAGTTAGTTGCATATTTCCATTTTGAAGTTGGTGTTCAAACCAAGATAAAGAATATGATTTTAAATACTGATTTTCAAGGCAATGAGCCCTTCCTACTCCCAGGTCATTGGAATATACATTGAATGGTCAGTGATCATATTTACCAACCCCTCCACTCAAGCAGGATATGACACAAGGTCAATTTTTAAGCGGAGTTTAACAGGTTTCAATTCAGAGTTTTCCTTCTCCTAGACTAGTTGCCTCACCAAGGCTGAAGAAATCAGTCTGCCCTACTATTCACCCATAGCTGGAGGAAGAATAATTGGATTCATACTTTTCCCAAGGGTATTAGTGCTATGTTAAATGCAATCAGTCTCGTCCAGGATTTGAACTCGCGTCGCCATGTCCATTTCCTACGGCAACAACCATTACACCACGGGCAGTGTTCAATCCCAGGTAAAAGCAAAATTTTGAATGGTCAATGATAATTCTCTTTAGTTTTCATCATTGGAGTTGTTGTATTTCACACTAGAAATCAATGTTTAATCCAAGGTAAAAGCAAAGTTTCAATCACTGATTTTTTAAACTGGTTGGAAGGTCCACTACATGTTAATAATTTTTCTACAACATCTTTTCCTTATTTAGTTTTCCTTTAGACTAAACTAGATTTATTAAAGAAATAAAGTGAGGGTCAAATAGGTGGGTTAGTGTCATATACTTACCTAAAGGCAAGATAATGAAATTGTCTATTTCCAATGAATAGCCAACCCTTGGACGAGAGAAGGTAACGAGACTAGTGAATGTCACCTGTCAAGTAATGATTGTTCATTCACTGTATCTTATGTAGTAAAACCAATTTTATCATAAAACTACTTGATATGCTTTTCTTCATTCTCTGTTAACTCAAATATATAAGTTCCAACAGTTAGACAGCATATTTCAAGCCCAGTTAAAGATAAAATTTTAAATACAGATTTTCAAAGCAGATACCCATTATCAACTTGGAACATTGGTGCAACACAATCGTTCTGTTCAATCTTCTCCTGTGATAAACTGAGCTTACAAAAATAAGGCTTGCTTGATAAGTTAGTTGCATACTTTCACCTAGTGCCAGCCGATGGTGTTCAATCCTAGGTAAAGTATATGATTTTAAATGCTGATTTACAAGGCAACAAGTCCTCTCTGCTCCAATGACATCTGAAGACGAATTGAATTATCAGTGATATTTCAATTTACTTTTCATCATTAGGGTATTACGCAAGAAGTCAGTGTTCAATCCCAGGTAAAAGCAAAATTTTGTCTGTGAATTTTTTCAACGAAAAGGAAAGCCTACCTGGTGTAACACTTACTCTGTACCGATTCTTTCAAACATAAAAAACGTTGAGGGGGAGGTCTCGCTTACTACCTACTTAACTTTATCCTATACGGAAGTGGATTTACAAAAATAGGACCGGTTTGGTCAATTCGTTGCATAATTCTGTCAAGTGCCAGCAGCTGGTATTCAAGCATAGGTAAAAGATATGATTTTAGATACAGATTTTCAAAGCAACAAGACCTCCCTCCTCTGAGGACATCTGAAGATGCATTTTTAAAATAGAGTTTTTATTAATTAATATTGTAATTTGTTTCTTGAGAAACTAAAAGTATGTATCACTAGTGCAGCAGAAAAACAGAAATTTCAGAATCACCATCATCATTTGTTCATAAGAAAGTGGTAGAACTTTATCTCAGAAGATAACATCTGATTTTATTACTGTTAATATACAGAACAATTGTGATAATTAATATTTTCATTACTTTTGTTTTCATGAAAATGTTTTATCTGATATCTTCAACTTTCTTCGATTTGATTATCAAAAGGAATTTTAAACGAACCTTTTTTTATACTCACTAAAACACTCTTTACCCATTCCTTGAACCAGCTACTGCTTATTTGAAGAATTAAACTCACAACTTTTGAATATTTTTTGATCCTTCTTATAATTTGCCAAAATGATTCCTTCATGATGGCATGATCTATCTTCACCAGACTCCAGTTCATGCCTGTAAATGTCAAAGATGGCTTTTTTATCACTTAACAAATACAAGTGGCATGATTTCTCTTATACAGGGAACAAATCTTTATGCCACTCACCCATTAACATGTCTTGTTTTATTGAACCTATCAAAAGAACTTTCAACTTCCAGTAAAGTCCTCCAGATCAGCAGAACATAAACTTCTTAAGTATGATATGGTAATAGTTTTTGGCGACCATAATCAAGGGTGACCCAAAACACCCTTTTCAATAGCTACTACACCGAGGTGTAGGGGAGGGTGCTACTCAATTCCCTGGATTGCTCCACTTTACCCTTGATACTCACCTTATAGTGCTAAGTGCTAAGCAAGGCGGCATCAAGTACTATTTTTGGAGTCTTTGGTATGACTCGACCTGGTATTGAATCCTGGTCTCCCGGATCTCTGCAAAGACCTAAGATTCCTCTCTTAATGATTGTCCTGGATATGTCACTAAATTGCATCTAATGATGAGGATCCAATCCTGAAGCTTTGGGGAATGTGGAGTACCTCTATTGCTATTACTCCCAGGTCCACTCAAACTTGGAGTGGTTGTACCTGTTAGGGTCCCATGTATGGGTCAAATACTTGTTTATACTTGAAAATATTTAACTGTGTGCAAACAAATGATTAATATTAAATTGAATTATTAGTATTTGATAGCAATACTTGAAACCATCTCACTGTATGCAAACAATAAAGAAACTATTCAACAATGTGCAAACAAATTTGCTCTGGCTTATTTAAAAATGTTACCTACAAACTATTTATTACAAATCATATATATATATATATATATATATATATATATATGTGGGGGGGGGTGTAAAAAAGATCTGGCATTAAATAGCCTGCGAGGGTTAATATGCCTTAAAACCAAACCAACCAAACCAAACAAACAAATAAATAAACAAAACACAGAATTTTCCAATTAAAAAAATGTTGTAATTTAGAGATCTAGAAAAGTTCTTGTTAAGATGTCATTTTGCCAACCAGTGACCATTAAAATGATAACAGTATTAGTGTTCTCTGACTAGGCTTCTCAGAGGGGTCTACATAGACCCGTAGGAGTGAATGAAATTTTTGAAAGTTCGAAAAAATATAGGGGTTCACTCTATGTGAATTTTCTGCAATTGCTTTTTTAAATCCTTTTATAAAAGGTAAACAAAAATCACTGAATCATGGAGACTAGCTGCCAGGTATCTTATAGCTGGCAGCCAGCTAATCTGACTATGATAGTATGAAGTCATTCACAAATGTGCTATTCAAAACATATGGGTCATTCAAATGAAAAAATGATCTAGCTATGATCAAAAAGATTCTAATCTTTCAGCATCATTAATGAAAGAAATCATTTAAAGACAATATCTTAAACATATTATTTTATAGAGCAGGTAGGACTTGATGTTGATATCCCAGAAATATCTTTCTTCTCATATATATATATATATATATATATATATATATATATATATATATATATATATATATATATAATGGGGAAGAAAAAAATGGGATTGCTATTCAGAAATGTGTTGTCTGTCATTTCAGATCTTAGTTACATTAGATCTTCTTAACAGGGAAATCTATCCTGATCATTCTATAAAAATACTGAAGACTAAAATACCCTTTTTTTTATGATTGGTTATGAAATGTCTTATTAGAAAAAGAAAATTATTTAGTAAGAAGAATGAAAATGCAGATTTTTAAAAAAGAAAGAAAAATAATGAAAAATTAAAATATAATACCAGAGATTTTCATTCTTATCCATGATAACAGATTTTTAATGAATAAAATTAAATCATTATTATCAAAATCCTAATCCAACCAAAAAGATCTGGATCTTCACTTAAGTGAGTGTGAATGATGTCAAGGAATTGCTGATGTATGTATTGTTATAGGATTGAATATTCCTTTTATAATAACTTTTTCTGTATTATGTAAAAAAAAATTATTTTGAAACTGAAAACATTTAAAAAATCAACCCCACAAAATCTGTCAATTCCATTAAAAAATAACTAAAAAATTAAAGCTGTGCTTGAGTTTGTAGATTACTGATTCTTTTTTCATGTAAACTGGAAAAATTAGTTATATCTTGTAATTCAATATTCGTCGATATTTAGTATTCCTTGATATCTTATAACTGCAAAACTCTGAAGAAGCAACAACATAAAAATTGTAAATATAAATATTCATTGTATACAATTCCCTAAACTCTAGGCATAAAATAATCACAGACAATTTGAAATGCCATTAAAATCAATCAATCAATCAATCAATCAATCAAATCTTGTTCTGATTTTTTCACTTAAAAGAAACATTATGCTTTTGAAATTCAGAAAAGTGACATCAGCTTAGTCTGTGTTTTTTCTTAAATTAATATTTGTAGAGATGCTTCCAACATAGGAAAAAGGGGTTTATTTTAGTTTCCTTTTTCTTCACAAAATTCTGGAGGTGAAAGTATATTAGGAAGTTTTATTCTGTGATTTAAAGAGTATCAGTGATAGAAATGTTAGTTGTTGTGTTGTTGTTGTTGTTATTGTGTGTGTGTGCGTGTGTGTGTGTGTGTGTGTGTGTGTGTGTGTGTGTGTGTGTGTGTGTGTGTGTGTGTGTGTCTGTGAGTCTGTGTGTCTGTCTGTCTCTGAGTGTGTGTGTGTGTGTGTCAGTCTGTCTGTCTGACTGTGTAACTGTCTGTCTTTGTGTCTGTCTGTCTTTGTGTCTGTCTGTCTGTCTGTCTGTCTGTCTGTGTGTGTGTGTGTGTGTGTGTGTGTGTGTGTGTGTGTGTGTGTGTGTGTGTGTGTGTGTGTGTGAGTCTGTGTGTCTGTCTGTCTCTGAGTGTGTGTGTGTGTGTGTGTGTCAGTCTGTCTGTCCGACTGTGTAACTGTCTGTCTTTGTGTCTGTCTGTCTTTGTGTCTGTCTGTCTGTCTGTCTGTCTGTCTGTGTGTGTGTGTGTGTGTGTGTGTGTGTGTGTGTGTGTGTGTGTGTGTGTGAGTCTGTGTGTCTGTCTGTCTCTGAGTGTGTGTGTGTGTGTGTCAGTCTGTCTGTCCGACTGTGTAACTGTCTGTCTTTGTGTCTGTCTGTCTGTCTGTCTGTCTGTGTGTGTGTGTGTGTGTGTGTGTGTGTGTGTGTGTGTGTGTACAGCCGAGAAAGCTATTACAAAAGAAATTAAATTTGCCAGAAAGTAGAAAACAGTAGGAGAATGCAAAAGTTTACTGAGTTCTCTTTCTTGAAAACTAGAGACAGAATAGAATAGAAAACATTTTTTTATCTAAAAAATGCAGTAAAACTTTGCCACTCATCTGATATTTTGATCCAAACAAAGATAAATACTTTAGAGGTGTTATTCACTCGAAATAAGAGCTTCAAAAATGTTTTATGTATATATTTATGTATATATTTATGTAATATACTCCATGTAACCAAATCATTATTTCCATTCACCTCCACCCTGGATAGATTAATTGAATATCAAATAACAAAATAAAACTAATTTACCAATGTTTGATACATTTTATTGGCCCAGCGGTTAGAGTGTTCACCAATGGCCCGGGAGACCTGGGTTCAATCCCAGGTCGAGTCATACCAAAGACTTTAAAAATGGAACTTGATACCACCTTGCTTAACACTCAGCATTATAAGGTACGGTTCAAGGGTAAAGTGGAGCAATCCTGGGAATGGAGTAGCGCCCTCCCCTACACCTTGGTGTAGTAGCTATCGAAAAGGGAGCCTTCGGGTCACCCTCGACTATGGTCGCTAACTTACTTACTTACATGAGAAAAAGGATCAGTAAACAATGACTGCAAATGCACCTTTAATTCCTGAATTATTTTTTAATGGAAAAGACGAGTTTGGTGGGCTCTGAGGAGATCATAAATATCTAGTTGCAGATTCGAGCTACATACCACTGTGTTTTAAATTCAAAGTGCTTTTCTATTTGCCTCGTAAATAATGTACTTGGTTAAACACAGATTCCACAATATACAAACCTGGAAGATCGAGTACAATTGGCTCAACAATTGCAACACAAAACTTGGTGTATTTTGCAACAGGTTTTGATATCTGGCTACAAGTCTATATGATCCAGCTATTTACATTCTGTTATAAAAGGTTTTATAAGCTTGTAAACTCACCCCTTGTAAACCCTTACGCTTTTATTCACCTAGCCAAAATTTTATTCATCCTCAGGGGTTTCTATGGATTAATTTGAGAAGCTCTGTTATAAATAGAAAGCATGTATTGAGATGTAGTAAATTCTGATTGGGATAGGAGAATTATAAAACAATCATTGTTATGATTTAATTGTTGGGTTTGGTTTATTTGTTTAATGGTATATTTATTTGTTTATATATATTGCTTGTATATGTTTATATATTTATTTATTTGTTTAATGGTATATTAATGGTATATTTATTTGTTTAATGGTATGTGCTGCATTAAATAAGTTTCCAGACTTTTTTTTATACAGGCATTTACAATTGTTGTAGACTCTTGAAAATTCAGTATGTTATTGCAATACATCTTATGAGATGTCTGACCAATTTTTATGATTTTAGGTTCCAATGAACAGCTACAGCAGCAATTGGAATACACCATACTAAAGCCTGATTGTCACAGCTGGGGAATTTCAAAAATGCAATCTGGACTTGAGGACACTTTAGAAGAACGATATGCAATAAAATTCTGTTTTAAACTCGGAAAAAATGCCACAGAAACGTATGGAATGCTTCTGACTGCTTTTGGAGTATCTTGCATGAATTGAGCATCAGTTTTTGAGTGGCATAAGAGATTCAAGGAAGGCACAGAGTCTGTGAGGGATGGTGAGAGATGTGGGAGGAGTAAGGAAGTCAGAACACCAGAGTTGATTGGCCAAAGGGTTTGGGTTAGGGTTAGGGTTACTATGTTGAGGTTTTAAGGGAGTTCAGGAGGAGATTCCTTTGGAAGACGCCAGCACTCTTGAAATAGGGTCAGGGGCATTTCTACCAGGACAATACACCAGTCCACAACTCCATTCTTGTCACAAACTATTTGACCAAGATGGACATCAACACAGTTCCTCAGCCTCCCTATAGTCCAGACCTTGCTCCGTGTGACTTTTGGTTATTCCCTAAGCTCAGAGGCTGTCGTTATGAGACAATTGAGGAGATGAAAGAGGCTTTGACGAAGGTCATTGACATGCTCATTCAAGAGGACATCCATGGGGCCTTCCAGAAGTTGTTGGAACGGTACAAGTGCATTGCAGCCAGAGGATATAACTTGGAAGGAGACAAGAATTTCATGTGTGTACTATCAATAAAAGTGCCCATACGAAAAAAGTCTGGAAACTTATTTAATGATCCTCGTATATTAATTGTATATCTATTTGTTAATATATATATTGTTTGTATATGTTTATATATATATTTATTTATTTGTTTAATGGTATATTAATGGTATATTTATTTGTTTAATGGTATATTAACCTCATTTATTTTGTGCCAAAATTTCATAGAAATATTTTGAGCAGTTATAGGATGCTGATTATTCCAATCTGATACAAATAATATGCTCACAGTTGGTTTCAAGAATTCCTATCAAATTTAAATAATTTTCAAACTAATCAATTTGACCTATAGATTGGAATCTAACAGGTACTACCACTCCATGTCAGAATGAACCTGGGAGTAATAGCAATGAAGGAGTGACCTTATACTCCCCAAAATTCCAGAACTGGAGCCTCACCATATTCAGGAACCCCCATTTAGGGATGGGTGGAAGGTCATGTCCCTTTGAATGAGATACAGTTTGTGTATTCTGTGCTCCACTGACTGAGGAGGGGGATAATTTAATGTTGATTATATTTGAACCCGGTACACACAGGCAAGGTTTCAGTTTATTGCTTTTCTACCCACTCACTGCATCTCTACTCAACATTTTTTTGCTATTGCTTGGACACCTATGATAGTTATGGGACTGTGGTTTGCTCAAACAGTCACTTACTTTTTTCTTTCAGTTATTCGGGCATTGTCAGTCACAAGATATTCTGTCAAAATATTTAGTCATCATTATCATCATGTCTTCAGGGCTACATCCTATATCCTCACAGAGCTGCTGTATGTATGTTCGAGCTGGTCGTCCTGCTTTTGCTTGGCCATATGCGGGTGTCCATAGGGGTACATCACTTATGAGCTCATCCCTGCTTCTCCAGCAGTGTCCTGCATGTCTGGTTCGTCTAACTTTGCTCAAACCGTCACTTACTTTTTTTCTTTTGGTCATTCGAGCATTACCAGTCACAAGATATTCTGTCAAAATATTTAGTCATCATCATCATCATGTCGTGCCGCTAGTACGGATACCCCTGACCCTCTCTTGCCACTTCTCCCTATCATTCATCGCCTCTGGCAGGTATTCTGGGCTACATCCCATATCCTCACATAGCTGCTGTATGTATGTTCAAGCTGGTCGTCCTGCTTTTGCTTGGCCATATGTGGGGGCCCATAGGAGTACATCACTAATGAGCTCGTCCCTGCTTCTCCAGCAGTGTCCTACATGTCTGGTTTGTCTAACTTTGCTCAAACAGTCACTTACCTTTTTTCTTTCAGCCATTCAGGCATTGCCAGTCACAAAATATTCTGTCAAAATATTTAGTGGTGGAACAAAATTTTAGGAAAAGATGGCTCTTTCACCAGATCATTTATTCAAAGGGAACATAAAAAGGCTGAGTTTAAATCCTTGCTAAGTCTGTTCCTCTATAAGTGCCGGGAAAAGTTGATTCCTACCTTTTTTTAATAGAATTGGTGCATAGTGAATATAAAAACTTGAACTGAAATTCAAATTGATGCAGTTTTCTTTGAGAGTAGGAAAAAGTAGATTCATGCCTTTCACAAAGGCATTTCTGCAAAATAAACATAAAGAGCTTTAGCTAAAATTTGAACTGATTCTATTTTCTGTGAGTTTAGGGAGAAGTAGAATCATGCCTTTTTAAAGATTATTAGTGCAAAGTGAACATAATCAGATTTGGCTGTGATATAAAAATTAACTGTCTTTTTTTCTTGTTTAGCTGGCCTGTGCCCTTAAAGATTCAAAATAAAATGGCAGCTTCTTGAAATTTGAATGGAACAGGAAAGCCATACAAGTAATTCTAACCATTTCTTTTTTTCTCTAATTCTCTCACTCTTTTTTTTTTCTAAGAATGGTATAAGAATCAAGAAAGAGACAACTTCTTTATTTGGGAGCATCATTTATCTTATTTCATTTTATTTTATTTTACTTCATTTCTCCTCTTGTTTTATCTAGTTATTTTTTTTTTGCAAGTTTTTTTTTTTTTAATTAAGAAAAACAAATAACAATATTTGAGACATCCTGTTTGCAAGACTGTTTTATTTTTGTAGAAAACCCTGACTTCCCAGACCATCAGCTGCTTAAGTTGGAAAATTTCTCATGAGGAACAGAAATGCAGCTTTTCTACTTTCAAGATACAATTTAATGCTTCATTACTTTTGATGAAAACCCGAGGCTCAGAAAAAAAAAAAAGGACACATTAAGAAAATACTTCTCAAACGATTACCCCAAATGATTCACTGAATTTTTGAATTCAGTGGAAATCGCAGAATTACTGAAATTCTAAATCATAAATTCAGGTGAACAATGATTTATGAAATTAATTCATCCAAATTTTTACCTGGGTGAGATAAATTTGCATCTAGTGATTAATAAAATCAATAATAATAATCAGTAGTAATCATTTTTTCCTGTTGCCATTTTTTAAAAGAAAGAGTTATCTTCTTTTCATCCCTGATGAATCAATCAACTAGCCAAGAGGTTATAATGATAGTATAATGGTTATTATCATTGGAAATGTAATCAGCGACACAAGTTCAAATCCTGGACAAAGCTGTTCACATTTCACTTAGCATTAATTCCCTTGGTAAAGGCATGAACTTATCTTTCCTTCCCACAATTATGGGTATAGTTTTAACTGTGGTATTAATACCCCTGGTTTTCCAGGAGCCAATGTGTTCATGCCAGGTGGTTTTATTTAGCTGATTACCTGGTCCCAGGAGGCTTGTTCCTATGGCAATATCTGCTTGTCAAGGTTAAGTTTATCAATAGGTACCTGAAGCACTCCAAAATAGGGAATTTTTATAATGTTTGAAACGATTCCTCATCGCCACTTTTATAATGTTTAAGGTGCAAGCAGTGACTTTAGGCCAACACTTTATTCTCTTCCCTCTTGTATAATGACAAATGCTGAGTCAGGAATGCAAATGCAATACTTAGAAATCTGACACACAATGCTACTCTACCTACTTCTGGCTGACTGATTTATATATTTACTATTTCTGGTCATGTGACTCTAGTAGCACAATCCATTTTAATAGTTGTGTATGTTGCCTGGAGATCCGTGTTCAACCCACATGGGTCGGTATTGGCATATTCTTCTACACAAGAGGAATGCAATAGGATCAAGCATTTTTTGTTCCTAAGAGAAATAGAAATGACAAACGGTACATAGTGGATGGGTTGGGTAAATGCATTCATTAGGATCAACGCATTTCCTTGATAGTGCAACAGCCTCAGTACAGACAAAAAGTCAAGAGAACAAATTTAGACAGTTTCAGACATCATAAAATTTTCTTAAATGTTCTTAAACAAAATAAATCATTTTCCGTTAGACAACCTGTTCCTAATATAAAATAGAAATGACAAACGGTACATAGTGGAGGGGTTGGGTAAATGCATTCATTAGGATCAACACATTTCCTTGATAGTGCAACAGCCTCAGTACAGACAAAAAGTCAAGAGAACAAATTTAGACAGTTTCAGACATCAGAAATTTTCTTAAATGTTCTTAAACAAAATAAATCATTTTCCGTTAGACAACCTGTTCCTCATAGAATTAGAAATGACAAACGGTACATAGTGGAGGGGTTGGGTAAATGCATTCATTAGGATCAACACATTCTCTTGATAGTGCAACAGCCTCAGTACAGACAAAAAGTCAAGAGAACAAATTTAGACAGTTTCAGACATCATAAAATTTTCTTAAAATAAATCATTTTCCGTTAGACAACCTGTTCCTAATATAAAATAGAAATAAGAAAAGGTACATTGTATTCATTGATAAAGAAATACATAAAGAAAACATGATATATATTTTCATTATTTTTCTGGCAGTTGTATATTAGCTTATCAGATATAATTCTGCAACAGGATCTGATCTCTATAAAGTACAATATCTTTATAAGAAGAAAAAGTGATGCCTTATTATTTTTAGGTGGGGTAGGGGGGCACCCTGTTTGATGGTTAATTGAGCACTGTATATACAATTCTGGTTCTTTTTCGACACCAATTACTTCAGAATTCACCATATTTTGACAAGGATTCAGATTTTCCAGTTACTGACCATTGGTTTTACCGTTATTCGTTCACTACTTTGCTTAGCCGAGATAACTTTTATCCAAATTAAAAATTTCTGTTTCTAAGAAACTAAGATATTTGATAAATAAATAACAAAGTTTTCAAATTCTGAGCTATATTTTATCATAGCAAGTTTCAGTCAGTTATATATTGTGCAGAGAAAATGTAAAAAAAACCCTAAAGAAACAAATGACAATCTGTTTTTGGGAACTACTGCAAGAATTACTGATAGAAATGCATTGTTGAGGATTTTACTACAGAAATATATTGCTAGTTATTTTGCTCTATAGCAATTTACTATAAATGATTTCATTAGAGAAGTATATTGCTAATTATTTTATGCTATAGAAATGTACTATAAATAATTTTATTAGAGAAATACATAATAATGATTTTATCTATGAAAAGTATTGCAAATTTCTTTACCTTGTAGAAATGTATGACAATTTATTTTATTATAGAAATCCATTGCAAATGATTTTACTACAGAAATACATTGCTAATTATTTTATGCTATAGAAATGCATTGCAAATAATTCTAGTACAGAAATACATTGCTAATTATTTTACTCAATAGAAATGCTAGACATATGACTTTACAATAGTAATATATTGAAAAAATAGGACTATCAATTGTATATTGTAATAGCATTTGTAATGATTATATAGAAATGAATGGCAAATAATGAAGAAAGGATTGTTTGTAGCCAGGAATTAATGCAAGTATTACCAAGAAAGTAGAGCTATTTTATGTATAAAGTAAATACATTGCTGATTATTTTTTTCTTTAAAAAGCAAGAATCTCTAAGAATGGAGTGCATGTGTCTGTGTGTGTGTGTGTATGTGTGTATGCGTGCATGTGTGTGTATGTGTGTGTGTGTGCGCGCGCACGCGTGTGTGTGTATGTGTACATTGAAAAGCTAAATTTTAAGAATAGAAATTTTAGAAAATATGTTTTATATCATTTCAAAGTTTGTTTTTTTTATACAGTTAATTTATCCAGCAATATAGGCGGGCATTTTTTTTATACAAGAAATTGTATTTTCCAACAGTGCTATTTGTCAGTTTCCTGACAATGACAAAAGCTAAGATTTAAAATGCCAATTTTTTCTAAGTAGGTATAGATTTACGCTAGCCCTCCATACCAGCAGGGTGTAACACAAGAACAATTTTTAAGCAGAGTTTAACAGGTTTGAATTCAGAGTTTTCCTTCTCCTAGACTAGTTGCTATGCCAAGGTTAAAGAGACCAGTCTTTTTGAATTCAGTGGAAATCGCAGAATTACTGAAATTCTAAATCATAAATTCAGGTGAACAATGATTTATGAAATTAATTCATCCAAATTTTTACCTGGGTGAGATAAATTTGCATCTAGTGATTAATAAAATCAATAATAATAATCAGTAGTAATCATTTTTTCCTGTTGCCATTTTTTAAAAGAAAGAGTTATCTCCTTTTCATCCCTGATGAATCAATCAACTAGCCAAGAGGTTATAATGATAGTATAATGGTTATTATCATAGGAAATGTAATCAGCGACACAAGTTCAAATCCTGGACAAAGCTGTTCACATTTCACTTAGCATTAATTCCCTTGGTAAAGGCATGAACTTATCTTTCCTTCCCACAATTATGGGTATAGTTTTAACTGTGGTATTAATACCCCTGGTTTTCCAGGAGCCAATGTGTTCATGCCAGGTGGTTTTATTTAGCTGATTACCTGGTCCCAGGAGGCTTGTTCCCATGGCAATATCTGCTTGTCAAGGTTAAGTTTATCAATAGGTACCTGAAGCACTCCAAAATAGGGAATTTTTATAATGTTTGAAACGATTCCTCATCGCCACTTTTATAATGTTTAAGGTGCAAGCAGTGACTTTAGGCCAACACTTTATTCTCTTCCCTCTTGTATAATGACAAATGCTGAGTCAGGAATGCCAATGCACTACTTAGAAATCTGACACACAATGCTACTCTACCTACTTCTGGCTGACTGATTTATATATTTACTATTTCTGGTCATGTGACTCTAGTAGCACAATCCATTTCAAAGAGATTTTTTGCACACACATGTGATATCAAGTATTCTTATTTAACTGATATATTTCACCTGTAGATTGAACACTAACAACCATTCCAGATCAGAGTGGAACTGGGAATTATGGTAATGATGGAGTAATCCACTTTTTCTAAAGCTAAAGAACTCTTAAAATCTCTTAAAAAACAACCCCAGAAAAATCTGAATATGAACACACAGCAAATATGATTCCCTAACCTCTAAGCATAAATTAAACTCTAGATGGGTTAACATACAATTAAAATCAATCAATATATCAATTAATCAATTTTCCTACATTATTTTACCACATATTCATTTTCATTCCTGACTAAACTTACCGTAAAAAATATTTACAACTAAAAAGCATTTGAGACAAAACCATAGACCTTTTAGCGTTAGGTTTTCCACTCTAACATTTGAGCTACGACAGAATACAACCCTTCCTCTTTTGTAAACATAGCCATTCAATGCTGTCATCATCAGTACACAGCATTGACAACTTAGCTGCTCTACAAAGCCTATTAACTGACACATTTCAATAAATATCTCAGAATCTTTTATATTCCACAGTTAAATCCTTGCTTTGCAAAAGAAAAAGAAAACTTTTAAAAAAAATGGAAATCTACTCTATTTATAGGACCACCACAAGTTCCTGATAGTCTAAACCATTCTGGGGCAAAAAAGATACCTTAACTAATCTCGCAGCCAATGAATCCTGCCAATATGTTCAACATGACGTTGTGCGTCTGTCATTCAACAATATAGCCCATGGCTGACCTGCCATAGCGAAACACTTACGAGTCTTCAATATATTTATCGGAAAGTTGCCCAGTACTGACTTAAAAGCCCAGCTATGGAAGGTATTTTATCAGCTGGCCTGATTGCTGGAGCTGCAGGGAGCTTGTTCAGGCCTCCCCATCATCTTATCAGATATCAGATGATTGTTGGGTCCAAAGAATCACTACTTTGAAGTTTACGAAAGAAGAGGATCTGTTGGAACATTACCAAAGTGAATTGAACTTAAAGCTGAAAGTTTGTAGAACTCTTTTATAGATTCAAACACATTGTAATTACAGGCTGCATTAGATTAATAGAACCTTTGTTTTCTGTTTATGTTATGTTGAATAGAAAACCTGGTATAAATTTTGTTCTATGTTCAAACAAACATTACTAGAAATAAACAATTTAATACTAGTTCTTTACATAGCAATTCTACAATAAAGAGGTTGTTAGCAAACTTACAAATTATATATTATCTATTATTATTACCTATTATATATCATTTATATATATATATATATATATATATATATATATATATATATATATATGTATATATATATATTATTTCTATATATTATTTATATATATATTATTATTTATTATATATCTATTTTATCATAATACGATTATTATGATATAATATAATTTCATACTAAAACATCATTCAGAAAAAGTGTAATAATTTTCTAATCTAATAACTTGACCGATTCTGGTTGAAATAATCTCATATTTTAACAACATGGTCGACAACTTTTATTTTACTTACTATTATATTATTAAAAAATAGGACAGTTGGTGATGTCCCAAAGCCTTGCTTTTCAAGGGCTACTACACTGCAGTTTAGAGGAGGACACTACTCCATTTGCTGCATTGCTCCACTTTACCCTTGATCCATACATTATAATGCTGTGTGTTAAGCAAGGCTGCACCAAGTACCATTTTTTTGAGTCTTTGGTATGACTCAACCTGGGATTGAACCCAGATCTCCCAGACCATTGGCAAACAATCTAACCATTAGGCCAATAGCCCAGTTATGTTATATTATGATATTGACATCATTATTCAACATTTTATTATGATATTTCATTATATATACATTATTTATTATTGTTATAAATGAATTATAAACTTTGAATACATACATACACATATATATATATGTATATATATGGTTTGAGTGAGAGTCATGATACAGCCACCTACCTCCCATCTCAAAAACTAACAAACAAAACATGCAGGACACAAACTCATATACAACCCCTTCACACAGACAAGCAAGTGTTGGATAACCAGCAAGAATTTATCGACAACAGCTCGGTACAGACATAGGATGTAGTCTGGAGAAACTGGCAGAAACAGTGGACTATAGAAACAAATGGTGAAAGAGAGTTAAAGAAATCCGTGCTAACAGTATGACATGATAATGACGATATATAAATATATATATATATATATATATATATATATATATATATACTAATGGAATGTATTTCTGAGAATAAAGACACACATTGCTTACTTTACAGAGATTATTTTTCCAAATTTTAGAAACTCTTTCTTTATTAAGTTAATATATTTATTTCATATGTCATTGTATAATTTAGTATAATATATATAGCTTGCTTATATTTTTTTTTAGCTGTGTTTTATTTTTATGTATTTACTTATTTATTTTTTTGTTAATTTACTGCCACATTTTGTTAATTTACAGCCACATTTTGGGAAATTAGCCTTTTTATAGAAAAGTAATTTTACCATTCATAGAAATGGATTTGGCTGAATTTTCCTATGTTCTTTCCTTTTCTCTCTCTCTCTTTCTCTAACTTTCTCTCTCTCTCTCTCTCTATATATATATATATATATATACTGTAACAGCCATACCCTAGCAGAAGAAGGCCATCTTCTTGATTTTCTTAGAGTGACCGTGGGAATGTGTGTGACTCCTCAGAACAATTATATTCTAGTAAGCCCTATTGCATATAGGCAAATAAATTAACTATCTTTTTCATTGACTTTATGTGAACTCAAACCAGTGGGATACTGACGTACTTTGTAACAGAATTGATATGAGTTGGCAGCATAAATTGTAGGATTTATGAGAGTGTTCCTTCGGTAGATTGAATATAAAGAGTTTGAAAAAGATGCTGTCCATAGGAACCAGAAAACAGAAAAATACCAAGCAATAGTTTGTAAAGCAGAATTCATTTTAGAATATCCTTTTCCAACTTATCTCTTCTTTATTGCAATCCAACTATTTTGTTGATAGAAAAAAGTGGACACTTGTACAGCATTTCTTTTTTCTATCCTACCCAATTGGTCTTCCCGAAAATCCTCTTTTGTGAATGAATAGACATCTGAGATTCAGTGCAAAGATTGGAAAATCATTTCTTTCACTTGAAGCAAATGCAAAGTTATCAAGATTATATAGGTTCTGTTGTTGTAGGAAAGGTGGTAGTTCTTTCAACAATCATGTTACAAAATTAGCTTGCTGATTTTTTTTTTAGCAGTGTTTTATTTTTATGTATTTATTTATTTTTTTTTGTTAATTTACTGCCACATTTTGTTAATTTACTGCCCCATTTTGGGAAATTAGCCTTTTTATAGAAAAGTAATTTTACCATTCATAGAAATGGATTTGGCTGAATTTTCCTGTTCTTTCCTTTCTCTTTCTTTCTCTAACTTTCTCTCCATATATATATATATATATACTGTAACAGCCATACCCTAGCAGAAGAAGGCCATCTTCTTGATTTTCTTAGAGTGACCGTGGGAATGTGTGTGACTCCTTCGAAGAATTATATTCTAGTAAGCCCTATTGCATATGAGCAAATAAATTAACTATCTTTTTCATTGACTTTATGCGACCTCAAACCTGTGGGATACTGACGTACATTGTAACAGAATTGATATGAGTTGCCAGCAGGTTGCTGCTCGAAGATTTTTATAACGCAAGTCTGTGATAGTTTTCTACCATGAGATCTTATCTGACAAACATGTCCAACTTATATATATTGTTGTTGGAATTCTATCATAAGGCTAAGTAGCAATGAGTCAGTGCTCACATGCGTAATAATGAACAATGAGTTGAAGTGAGATTATATGGACATTGGAACGTTTCACTATTCGAAGGTGACCAAGTCCATTCCCTGGATAGTGATTAATTGTTGGCTCAATGAGTGGGTATATTAGTGTATATATACGCCGGCTTGCTTCAGTCATGTTTCAGGCGTTACGGGTTCAGTATTGAGTTACTGCCCGTTCTGCTTTTTGTCTGCCAGTTGGATGCTAGATGGGGCTGCTGAGCTGGTAAGTATTGTTATTCTTGTTTATTCTGCACATTAAAGCAGTGAATTCTACTATATATATATGTGTGTGTGTATGTGTGTGTGTGTGTGTGTGTATTAATTGTAATGCAAAGGTACATCATTAAATCTGTATCCTAATGATGAAAAAATCCTTTATTCTATGCAATAGAAATTTATTTTTCAACATGATCTTCTTCTGTTTCAGTATGCATAAGGCAGTACTTTTCTATGAATAGCATAAATCAAAGAAGAAAGTGAAAATTTTTAATCAAAATGCTGCTAATGATTATGTCTGTCAATAGACTTCCAGATGCACCCTCATATGAATATATATATATATATATGTTTGTGCATGTTCATATATGTTTTTACACAAACCATATATATGAATGTGTGTGTGTGTATTTCTTATGACGAATCAAAAGTCTAAGAAGATTTTTATGTTCTTTTGGTTTAATGTGTTGTTAATGTGGTTCAGTTTGGTTTGGTTTGGTTTGGTTTGGTTTTATGGTACAATAACTATTGTAGGTTATTAATGCCAAATCCATTTTTAGTGATAGAAACAGGTCCATTTCAAATAAATCAGTTTGGCTTACGTACAGTTTCAATGACAAAAACAATTCTAATACAAATAACTCAGATTAGTATAAGTATAGTTTTTTGTTTATACAGTTAAATGTTAAAACAGTTCTATTTCAAATAATTCAGTTTGGCATTTTTGCAGTTTAGTTCTATTTGACCTATATATAGGACCCTATCAGGTACTACCACTCCACACCAGAGTAGACCTGGGGGCAATGGCAATAAAAGGGTACTTCACATTTCCCTAAAGCTCCAGCATTACTTGAACCTTACTATCAGATTGTTTTGTATCATATCCAGGGTACTCATTGGGGAAGTCTTACCCCTCTCCAGAGATGCAGTGGGTATATTCTACAGCCTGAGCTGACTGAGCAAAATCTAGCTCAGGAAGACTTGTATTTAATATAATAAATAAAACCATTGTGGTGCTTGTTTCATTAAAAATAACATTTTTAGGATGAGAAATAAAATTTTCAAATACACATTTAACTAGTAGTATATATATATATATATATGCTCTCCAACTCCTGTAGGGTTGAGCTCTTTAGCAAATGAAGTATTCGCGTTACCATTAGCATATATGCAAGGCTCTTCATATATATGAATTGTGCTCTCAGTAGCCATTAAGCGGATGTATGTAAATAGTAATTGTGATTCATAACCGTTTAAAATTTACTTCGCTGCTGCTGGTTTCCTCGTGACTAAGGGGTAGAGTCTTGGATTGGCATTTGAGTCAACCGGGTTTCGATCCCAGCTACGGGAATATAGTATGTCTAGCCACACTGATGAGTTCTGACAGAACAAAACAGATCTGTCTGTGGATGACTATATATATATATATAAGCTTAAAGAAATTAAAACCTCAAATTTTTACAATCATTTCATTACTAAGTTTCATGTACCATATATAGAATAGAGGACACGATCATTAGATGAAACTTACATATATATATATATATATATATATATATATATATATATACCATTCAACAACAGAATATGCTACATCACTAGTTAATTTTTCATTGCCACTCTGATAGCAAATCAACTCTTTCAAATACTGGGGGAATCCTTGTGGCATATTGGCAAATGCACTAGAAAGCAACATCATAGTAAGCAAGTTAGAATTTGAGTCATGCTATTGCATTCACTTTTGGACTAATACCTTTTGGAAAGGTATGAAACCCCATATTCCAACTAGTTATAGGTTAAATAGTATCTTAATTGTTCTTCTACGAGAACGGCTTCAATTGATACGCCATTAAAAAAACCAAACCAGACCTTATTTTAGAAACTTTTTTAGAAACTTTCTAAAAAAAACTTTTCTTCATAAAACCTTTTTCTCCTGATGATGACATAAGGTCAAAGCTTTTTGCAAACAATCAAAAAATAAATCCTACAGAAGAAATATTCCTATTTGTCTTATCACTTTTGCTCATCTTTATATATATACATATACATATATATAAGCTATATGATTTTTTATTTAGAAAATTTGAATTTTGATTATAAATGAAGACATTCATTGCTGAGCAAGTTGTTTGGTGATATCTACAGATTGAGAGGAGTCAAAGTCAAATTGTAAAAAGATTTTGAGGCTTATCTGGTTGTATTTTTGGAACAGCTATTTTTTTGTGAAACACAAGATTTTGCAAGTGCAGCAAGCTCTCTATGCACTAGACCAAGCTTCATCTGACTTTTAGTTGTTTCCCAAAATAGAAACTCATTGCAAAATTAAGATTTGAGGACATGGAAAACATTAAAAGAATGACAGTGGTACAGCCTCACACCATATCAAAAAAAGTTTCAATTCACCTTATACAATGCAAAAACTGTTAAGGTTCGTTCTTTTCATTTAATTCATGATTAAATCATATTTTTAAAAAAGAATATTTGTTCACAAATTTTGAATACATCTTGTGAGTTTATTTATATATATATATATATATATATATATCATCATCTTGTCATGTCACCAATAGGGATATCCCTGACCCTTTCTCGCCACTCCCCCCTATTGTTCATCACTTCTTCCAGGTCCTCTGGGCTACATCCTGTATCCTCACAGAGCTGCTGTATGTAGGTTTGAGCTGGTCTCCCTGCCCTTGCTCGGCCATGTGAGGGGGTCCATAGGAGAACATCACTTACGAGCTCATTCCCACTTCTCCAGCTATGTCATACATGTCTGGTTCATCTAACTTTGATAGTTTTTGTGATGAGAGGTAGGTGGCCGTACAGCTGTTGCTTTGTGGGGTGTTGCCTCCAGGACTTGTTCAAAATTGCTTGCAGCATTCTTGTGTTGTTGCTGTCGAGCTTTTTCTACATACATTTAGTTAGCAGCTATGTAGTGCATCCATATAGCAGTATCAACACAACCGCTGCTTGGAAGAAACTGTGTTTCATTTTATCAGTCAGGTCTGACTTCTATATGACCGATAACCTATCGATAGCTGTCTATGCTTTTGCTTGTCGCGTGTGTGTGTGTGTGTGTGTGCGTGTGCATACCTATATATTGTGTATTTATTTGTGTTTATACTTATGGCAATGTATGATTATGGTGTTTGTTAGTTAAATGGCATCTCACCCCTTGTTGGATTATTTGATACTTTATTTCTTTTTTAGCAAACAATTATATGATTTCAAGTAACTAATAATTATCATTTCTGTAAAATCTTTGCTTCCAGTAACTATTATTTGTCCTAATAATTTGTAAACAATGTTATATCTGCAAGTACTGTCATCTAATACTAATAATATATTAGGACTTGGATGATTTCAAGTAAATATTGCATTTAATTATAATCATTTGTTTGTAAAAATATGGTTTCAAGTACTTCAATCTAATACTAATAATTATATGATTTTAAGTAAATATTCAATTTAATAATGATTGTTTGTTTGCACATTCTTATATAGTTTCAAGTATTTCAATCTTATACTAATAATTATATGATTTCAAGTAAATATTCCATTTAATATGATTATTATCCTGGACTGATTGCATTTCACATAGCACTAATACCCTTGGGAAAGGTATGAATCCAATTATTCTCCCTCCAGCTATGGGTAAATAGTAGGACAGACTAGGTTCTTTAGCCTTGGTGAGGCAACTAGTCTAGGAGAAGGAAAACTCTGAATTCAAACCTGTTAAACTCTGCTTAAAAATTGACCTTGTGTCGTATCCTGCCCGAGCGGAGGGGTTGGTAAATATGATAATGATTATTTTTTGCAGACATTTATATAGTTTAAAGTTTTGCCAATGGCCTGGAAGATCAGGGTTCAATCCCAGGTGGAGTCATACCAAAGACTCAAAAAATGGTACTTGATACCTCCTTGCTCAACACTCTGTATTATAAGGTATGTATCAAGGGTAAAGTGGAGCAATCCATGGAAACGAGTAGCAGCCTCCCTTACACCTTGGTGTAATAGCTATTGAAAAGGAAACCTTTGGGTCACCCTCGGCTATGGTCGCCAACTTTACTTAGTAATCTAATACTGATAATTATATGGTTACAAGTAAATATTCCATTTAATGATGATTATTTGTTTGCACACAGTTATATGGTTTCAAGTATTCCTATCAAATAATGATAATTTTCAACTGGATACAGTTTAGTGTCATACCCAAGACACCCTTTCTCAAGGGGATGCACTCTGAATATTCTAAGCTCCAATGACAGGGCGATATAATTACATCACCCAAAATGACAATGCTAATTTTGACTTGTGTATGAGGCTTGATCATTATTGATACATCCCTTATTTTACAACCTGTACAATGTATGTTGGTTAGTTTTGCTGCATTTCAATCCTTGTTGGGTGATTATGCTAAAGTCAGTTTAAAAATTGAGTTTGTAGAGAAGAGGAAAATCTCGTATTTTGGTTTGGCGCTCAAATTATTTCAACAGCGTGAGACGGCGACCAGAACAGACGTTCCTCTGGCCGTCCCTACTTAGTGATGCTTTTTAGCTAAACAAGCCACCCAGTGTGAACATCTCACTGTGGCTTTAACACTAGCAGCAGCAACATGGACATTCAACGAGGGAACCATCTAATTTATGGATTTCTTACAAGGAATCCCAGTTGAATATGAACTGGATGCATTCAGCATGCCTTCCACATGCACCACTTCATGTCACCCCCAAAAATGGCTATGTCGATCCGAGCATAACTCCGCTCTCGACACACTAGCTCATATTTCACTTCTGGTCCACATTAATGGAGATAATGCATACTCTCCCCCAAATACCAGATACAAAACTACACGGTGACTTTAAACACAATCCCTCACACATCCAGCAACACACGCTGCCATCGCATCCCGCAAAGCCATTTCGTCTCCAACAGTAACAAGCCTAAACTCCACGAGTCTTGCAGCATTAAAAGCAAACAAACCAAATATTCAAAGCTGCAAATAAAAAACTTTCTTTGTTGTGTTGTTAAAGAAAAGTTTTGTAATTCATTTGTGTTGCCTTAAAAAAATATAGTGTTAGGGAAATTAACAATTCCCAAAACGCTATAAGCTCTCCAAATGGACTAAGTGATTGAAAAGTTACATCCTATTTTAAAATTCTTATGATTTATCACTTTGAGTATTCAGACAATTGACTTCATCTTTATTGTTTTATGTTATGGCTACATAACCATAAATTTTATGTGTTATTTTGTTATATAACCAAACGCCATGTGTCTTGCTGGACACATGGTCCAATGGATATAGGTATTTGGTTGAAAAGGGCTTCTAAGTTATATCAACTGGAGACAGCAGGTTCAATCCCACCTACAGGTAAATTATGAGGAATACTTAATATAGCTCAATCAGGCTTAATGGAATAGGAATAATCTACCTCCATGGATTGAATTAAGAGTTCAGTTCAAAGTTTTTTTTTTGTTGGGGTGGGGGCGGCTCCTAAGTTTGACATGAAACACTGGAAGAAGACTGAACGCATCGACTGAAATGTTGTGAATATACCAATAAAGATCGAGACAATAATCAAAATACTCTTGGTGATAAATATTATCAAGTATCATCTTGAAACCTCAGACAAATTCTCATAATTCATTTTTTTATTATATCCTTTTGAAGGAATGAATTTTATTTTAAAATAGAAAGTTAGTTTTCAGTCACCCTGTATATGGTACAAAAATATTTTTCTCAATCCTTTTAAACTGGAGAACATTTTATTTTAAAATGTCTATTTAAGCCCAAGATAGGAGTCAAACGGGTACTACCACTCCAGGTCAAAGTGGACCTGGTAGTAATTACAATGAAGGAGTGATTCCAAATTTTCAAGAGCTCCAAAATGGCAGCTTCGTGACTGGATGTAGCCTGATGTCAAACTTTTTTGTGGTAGAGTCTTATTCCTCTACAGGGAGGGGCTGCAGTCAGTGTATTCTAAGCCTCACTGACTGGGCTCTTATTGATCTCTATATTGATATACTCTTATTGATCTGTATATATGATCGTTTATTACAGTCCAACTATATTGCCTCTATGTCCAATCTTGAGTAAATGGAAACATATATTCAGGGTGTTGCCAATTTATTTTCTGTCAATATATATATATATATATATATATATATTTTGACAGAACATGTAATTTTCTTCTATATTCTTTTTGTTCAATGTGGCTCTTTATCTGGTTTATATAGATTCACTGACCAAATTCTTCATTCCTTCTCATTCTAAACTGGTCCCAAATTAAGTCGAATATTCTCCTCTGGGGGTCAGCTTGATTGTCATGCTCTGTCAACTAATAAAAAAAAATGTAAGAAAAGAAGAGAAATACTAGAAAAAGTTTTTAAAATAAGTCAAAAAAAAAAAAGAAAATTTAATCAAGTACAAAAGAATCCCTCTAAGAAAAAGGGAAGAAAAGTTTATTGCTTTTGATATTAGTCATTGAGACTGTCAAAAACATTATTGGATGAGGTGCAAAAACCACAAGAGATCAAATTGAATCAAAGATGGAGAAAGCTATTTTTCTGGAGTGCTTATTTCTATATGCCAACTGACCAGGAACCGATTTGGAATCCATTATTTCAGATTAGAGAAAAGAGAAATCAATCCATGCAAATAAACTTAATGAGTTAAGCATAACAAGTTTTTTTAAAAACATATGGACCTTTATTCAAAACCTTTATTCATAAGGTATGGACCTTAATTTAAAAGATGTGAACCATTATTAAAAAAAGGACTGACCTTTATTCTAAAGAT